>OY735252.1:1240770-1623270 GCA_963457715.1 Argyresthia albistria | reverse complement strand
TTTTTTTTCTGCGATTTTTGTATTTTTTTTTTAGAAATATATAAAACATTACGTCTATATTTATTTTTTCTAAAAAATGGAAAATAATAAATTTACTTCTGTTTTTTTTGGGAATCAGTTCACCTTTGGCCGATTTAAAAAAAACCTAATAAAACCTGCACTCCAACTTGCATTATGTATGCTTGATAGTGGATGCATTATAATGGCAGAAAGGAGGATGCAAAATCTATGATTATAATATTGTCCAGTTTGATGTGTAATGTAAATGGCGTCATCACCATGACTGCTTATAGTAAAATATGTGATTTGAAAATGGAGCTTTTTCAAATTAACCATGCAATGTGATGGAAAGGCCAACTTACGCGGACTCCGTGGACAGCAGTAATACCTCTTTACTGAGGTTGTAATAGTAGTTTGTTGCACAAGGGGGAAAGAGAGCTATTTCGGACGAAGGTCCAACTTAGAGCCCGTGCGAGCGCAGCTCGCGAAGGGCGCTAAGGACCGAGTCCACCCGAGATATTTAGACGAATATAGTTCGAGGGTGAAATAGCTACTTACTTTACATCATTCGAGCGAGGTAAATTAAACGGAACGACTTAGAACGACTGCGGTCGCAGATGCTTATGCATGCTGGTTTTTAAATGTAGATTAGTGTATTTATAAACGATATCAAAATACGGGAACCCTTGAAAATCAGTAGTGTTGGAGATATATTTTTAATAATCGCCATTTCAAACATTCTGGACACGTGGGGATGTGGGAGTATTAGGGTGGGGTAAAGACAAAAATTACTGATTTTATATCGAAAAAGCTGCGAAAAACCGTCGCGTGTGTATGAGCGTTCACTACTAAACCGGCGCCATTGCCGGACCGGGGCGTGTTAAAAAACGGCTAAACGCGGTTTCCCTAACAATTTATGAAAAAAAACTGTGTTACATATCGCC
Organism: Argyresthia albistria; assembly: GCA_963457715.1. Lineage (NCBI taxonomy): Eukaryota > Metazoa > Arthropoda > Insecta > Lepidoptera > Argyresthiidae > Argyresthia > Argyresthia albistria. Next base: position 1,622,326 of record OY735252.1, on the reverse strand, counting down.
ACAGCATAGTGAGTGGTAGTCTGTGGTAAGTTCTTCGTCATGACATGAACCATGTAAACATCAGAGTGTGTATTGAATTTGAAAATGGAACGGTTTCCAGTTTTCGCCCGGCTTCGGAAACGCGAACTTTCGCGGACTCTTTTGACTGCAGCAAAACCTGAACTCGGATGATGTAAAGGAAATTAAGAATTACGAATGCAAAAACCACTTGCCTGATGGTCCGAGGATATCATCAAGTCGACGCGACGGCATCTTGCTAGATGGGGTTGGCACAGGACCGTGATGATTGTCCCTACCTATAGAGAAGAGGCCTATGACCAGCAGTAGGTTGGTTGATGGTTTATGATTGTGGGCTTATGAAAATGAAGATTATAAGTTTTACTTGAAAAATCTGTCCATCTCATGTTAGAGTTTAGCTCGCCTTTGTTCATGCGCATTTTACGTTTGTATTTGTATTAATTTTTTGATACGCTTTATGGCATCTAGAAGCACACAATGACCAATCCATCGTCATCACTTTGTACGATTTAGTCCCCGCATCCTTCAGATGTTTCCCAAGATCACTCAAAGGGAAAGCAGTAACTTAAATTGCGTCTGTAGTGTAAAGTCTAACCTTATAATAACTCAAAACATAACTTCTTTAACAGAAGCACAACAAGATCCGAGTATCGACCATAAAAGATCATAGGTACTTACTTTATAGTGTAATTTTACTAGGAAACATTAATTGCTCTTTGAAATTATGCCTTTAGTTAGTTCATACTAAAAGTTTGCATGTTAGGCGAGCGCGGGGCAAGCAAGGGGGGTGGGAGGTTTACTACTGAACCATTGTTCCCGCTAACATAAATTAATAAGCCACGCAGATTGGATACAGATACAGGAACTATTCACTAACTGTTGTTGTACACCTGCTCTTGACAAAGGAGATATTATTCTGTTTAGCTAAGCTCTGACAACAAAGAGACTATTCCAATCGGAACCGTTTGTTCACAAGTTTATCGGTTAGTTGTTTGATAGGTGAATTGTTCATAATGTGTTTGAAACATAGGGGCCTCCGTGCCCTCGTGGTAAGAGGCTTCCAAATTGGTGTTGAATTCCATTCCCGGTGCTGAAGCTTTTGAAAGATGCTCAAATATAATATGCGATGCGGAACGTAGCTGAAAGCCTTTCAAATTAAGAATGAGAATCGATCTCGCTTTGATTAGTCAAACGATAATTTTAATCAAAGTTGGCGAACATCTTACGGGTGGCGCTAGTTTGCGTGGAGACCTGTTAAGGGGGTTGATTGGTTTATTTTGGGGCTGTCATTTATCGCCGCCAATTGCCGCCATCAATAATGTTTGACAGGTCTACACGCCACGCAAAGTGCCATAAACTAAAATAGAATAGAATAGACACATAGACCCCATTTGAACTGCATTGTGATAGATGTCAGAGAAATCTCAATAGCATCATACACTCCGTTCACAGTTATTTTACCTCCACATATATCTGTGCGTCTCTTTCTAGCTGTCAGGATTCCGTACAGCTAGAAAGAGAGGCAAAGGTGTACCTGAAGGTAAAATAACTGTCTACGGAGTGTATGTATTATGTAGTTGTTATAAGCAAAGCTGTAAGTCTCGGCTATTATCGCTACTTGGTAGCATGTAGTAGTCGTAAAACCCCTTCGCCAACCCTTTTTTTACCCATAATAATTCCAACTAACCCTAATTCATATGACTGTATGTTAAAGGACATTAATGAGTTACATGAACTATAAGTGAGACGCCCTCACGATGTTTTCCATCACCGTTAGAATATTCGAATAATGTACTACTATCCTAATAAGCAAATTACTTATCACGTGGCCAGTACTGGGAATCGAACCTGCATCTCCTGCGTGAGTTCTTCGGAGCTCTCCCACAAGACCACGGAGCAGGAAATAACCTTGCAGAAGCTTTCATTATGCCCCTAACTGCGGATTTAGCTCCCTGATACACAAAAAGGAGCACTGAATAACTGGCTAAAAGTGGGAAATAACTGGGTAAAAGTGGGCAATAACTGGCTAAAAGTGGGCAATAACTGGCTAAAAGTGGGCAATAACTGGTTATAAGTGGGCAATAACTGGCTAAAAGTGGGCAATAACTGCCTAAAAGTGGGCATAATTGTGTCTCCGCCACCCCGTATGGGAAAAGGGGTAACGCTGTGTTATTTTATGAACTAATAGTGCTGATCGTTACCAGTAACGAGTATGAAAGGAAGCACACCACTAGGCGGTGGCGAAGATTCCCGCACGGGGAAGTTATCCCATCAATTATAACCAGCAGGAAACTGGGATTCAACTTGCGAGTTCTATTTCAACTGTTTTGGTCCCATGGAGACGTGTTATTCGGCTTGTTAGAATTGAAATTTGGGCGGTAAATCGTTTCGCATTTCTGTTAATGGATACGTTATTGTAGTATTATATTTATTAGAACATACAGACAGACTGATAGAGGGACAAACTCATTTTTGGCCATTTTCTAAATACATACATACATACATTTTTCATGGCTAGCCTATACTTAAACCAATACAAATCAAAACTTCCTCAACACCACCTTTTGTAGTGCAAAAATACCTGCTGACTGGGTTAAAACTTCGTGCGTTTCGCTCGCTCGGTCAATTGTGTTCTATTTATATTTTAGTAAGTAAGATTTTGCTTATAAGTCCTACTCTGTATGAAAAAAAAAATCGGCCAAGTGCGAGTCGGACTCGAGCACGAAGGGTTACGTACCATTATCTAAAAAAAATCATGTCTGTTGTATGGGAGCCCCCTTAAATATTTGATTTATTCCGTTTTTTTAGCGGCAACAGAAATCAATCATCTGTGAAAATTTCAGCTATCTAACTGTCACGGTGATGTAGTATTATAATTATAATATAAGTAATCAGAGAGTGTATTTTGTTATATAAATATATCTGAGGGAATTTTTTTGTGTATACCGACCTTACTTTTGGCTTCTGTACTAATCTAGGCTAGATTTATATTTTTTTATTAAATGTATCGGAGCGTTTGCATAGAAGGGTAGTACGGTCGCCTGCGCCTAAAAGTATACAAGCAGTATATGCGGGATTCACTTTATAATATGACCGCCCGTATACTTTTAGACGCAGGTGACCGTACATATCAAAATAAATATAGGTACTTACACTGTAAAATGTATGTAAATTTTCATGCATTGTTGATAGGTCAGGCTAAAGTCATTACGGCGCTTTTAGTGCAATGAGAGGTCTCAAGTTAACTCGACCAGGTAGTACACAGAATACATGTTTTCATACAATGTATGTTTCCTGAACTTAGAAAGCGTTAGTCGGTCAAGGACTAGCGAAGTACATGACACACCCCATGTTTAATATATCATAGAACAGGGCGGGCGGCTGATAACGAGCCATGTGCGTGTGTGTCTCTCTCTACTCAAATTATATGCTCGGATGCGTTGAACAAGAGTGGTGACGTGTCGATCAGCTGATAATGTCACTTTACTATCAGTGGAGTTTCAATTGTGAGGCATAATTTATAGTTGTACTACTATTTATTATCTTATGCCTACTGAAAGTGATGGTACACTACATACATAGATAGAACCGCGGTTATTCCAACGTGAAGTAGTCACAATGCACACAGTAGAACACAGAATATAATTATAAATTTGTGTTTTGTTTATACGTAAACGTCTTTCACAACTTCGTGAACATCTTTTAATTTAACTTTATAATTACTTTGTAGGACAAAAACAAATACATTACAGACTGGCAAATAGAAAACAAATAATAGCGAGCTTAGTCTAAGAAGAGACTTCTAATATGAAGGACTACTTACATAAACTATTTGTATTTGTTGTTTACCTTAAGGTGGGGGCGATTAGTACAGGTAGTTTGGAGGCGGGTATAAGAAGGAGGACTAAAGAAGGACGGACTGTAGTCATTTCTAGATCTATGAATGTAATGTATGTATATCCTTACACGTGTTGTGTGTACATGGGTACTAACTAACAGAGTCAGGTTGAATGAACTGTTGTTAGAATTTATTAGAATAGAAAAGCATTTATTCGCTGTATCAGCACAAACAAACACGCAAAAACAAAAATATAAAAATATGACACAAAATCAAGTACCTACAATTTAAAATAAAATAGAGTTCAGTAATAAAGCTACTAGTACCTACCCATATAAAGTGAGTGGTTCGTAGAGTATTCTATAAGCTGTTAGTAAACCACGACAGGATAACGATCAATAGGAAATAACATTATTATTTGCGACACTCTAGTGGCGGTAATAGGAAATTAACGCCATAATCGATGTCTGGCACTCCCCCGATGATAAAGGGGTTTAGTTGGGTAACATAGAGGCACTTAGTTGATGTTACTGTGGTTAATTTAGTATGAATAATTGCCTAAAAGTGGGCACAATTGTGCCTCTGCCACCCCGTCTGTGGAAAACGCGTGACGCCATGTTGTTGTTACAATTTATCTTACTACTTTTTAAACATTTGTTACATCCTATAGAAAATTATTAAATCACTTTGACTCCTACACATGCATTAATAACATTCACATTAATCCTTAGATTGTATATCTCTCGTATGCTAAAGCTCCCTCGAAGGTAAATGGCTCAGTGCATATACAACGTGTAAATGAATTAACGCGAAATGTGAAACTGCTTACTTAGGGACATCATTCTGAAACCTTTCATTATGAAACCGATTTGATCAGAGCAACTTGATTTTTCACTTGCCAGTACATTTTGTTCTGATCAAATCAGTTTCATAATTATTTATTTAGCGTTTGGTCGCTGTCGTCAACGTCACAACTCATAAAGGTGGCAGTTTGAGCAGCCATTTGATAGCCTCTTCGTCAGCGGAGTGGACTTTAATGAAAGTTGCTCAGGATGATGTCCCTAACAAAGTAGTTTCTCATTTTGTGTTAATTAATTTACACCTTGTAGTGTCTAAATGTGTTAGGATCACTTTACGCATAAACGCTCACATGATTTCGGCACTTAACCCCCACTTAAACCTCCACTCAACCCTTAGCATGTACTACAGTATTGGAGACAAGATCAACAGTGGGTAAACTAATCCAGCTCTGGTTCAGTCAATATACTTCACATTAATGAAGCTGCGCCCGCGAGCTAACTAGCGAAGGGAGCCAGTAACATGGAACCGCCTTAGGATAAGGTACTGAAGCCAATAGCATCTGTAAAAGAGGTTTTAAGGCAAGGTATGAATAATTTCAAACCAAAGTGAACGAAGATTGTGAAAGTGACAAGCGAATATAACTCGGGAATAGGAACAGGTGGGATGGCAATTGTGCGCTCGCGCCTAATCTGAATCAACGTAAGCGCCAAAACGGAACGAAACATAAAAAATATGCTATTTCAGGGAATAAAATTTCAATCTTCAAATCGCTAGTAACAATAATTCCCCACATATACCAATTAACAGAAAGATCATATTTACTACTTCTGCGGTGTAATAGGAAAACATATTGGAAAAAAAGGTTAACTTTGGATATATTTTCTATCGAGAAAATTTTATCCAAACACGTTTTCCATCATGAAAACCCTAGATTATATAGTCAAATTACATATACCAGAAATTGATTACGATTTGCCGAGTATTTCCTGAAAAAAGCACCCCTAATTTATTCATGAGGCGCCTTATAGGAGCATTCGATAGACAGCGATAAGCGAGGATTTTTTTGGGTGGATTCAGACTTTTCTTTAACAGATATCTGCCATCTTTTGCGGGGAATTATAGATGCCATAAGGCTTGTTTCTCACTGCGAATTGTTTGCGGGTAGTTAACTGATAGAAACTAACTGTATCAGAACGACAAACCGAGAGCGAATGAGACGCGTCACGCGAGTGAATTAGAACATTTTGTTTCCTTGGCCCTTTCTCTGATTCCGTGTAGAGGCGATAGGTGAAGACAGGGAGGGAGCACTTATCCAGTGGAGAGCGCATAGATACATTTTCCTTTGGAACACAACTCACCAATTTACGGGCGGCGGGGGACGAGGTAAGAGAGCTGTGATTGGTCAGCCGCTGCGATACTGTCTGGTGGCCCGTCATCGTACATAGGTTGCGTATGCGAACGTCTGTTGAATACAACAAACGTTTGGCGAGCCGCATTCCCCCACAGGCGCAGTCAATTGGATATATAGTCTCTGGGTGAAGAAGAGGCTAAATTAACGCCGTGTCGCTCGTTAACCAGAAATGTGCATATTTATTAATACAAATTTCAGACAGAAATGAAATACTTACTTAGTTAGTTGCTTACTGTTAGCCGTAATGAAAACAGTACTTAATTCTCGTTGCAAAAAACACATGTTGCAAGCAAGTTTGGACTCCATGATACTTCGCACAAACATATATTTAGGATTCAATTCGATTCAGACAGATATAAAAGAATGGATAGCGTCTCCAATCCCCATCCTACAACCTCCTTGGCTCACTTGCGTCTCACGAACTAATCAAACTAAATAATACAGTTAACGGCCGCAACACTACGAGATCTTAGAGTTTCCTGTCCGCGGCTCTACTGCAGTAGAACAGGTAAATATTAATTAAAGGATAATAAATCTGTGGGGCGGTTGCTGAGTTTCGGTTTAATATCCGCGGTCCCCCCCATCCCGCCTGCATCCCCCATTGCCTCACCCCCGCTGAGGCCCGCAATCTCCGAATAGTTTGCAGTCGGAGTAATAAACAAGTTGAGCACTCGCCGCGCTGGGTAGCAATTCCACTATTTATCCCATGCTCTATCGCTGGCTTGGCGGGGCGCGGGGAGTTGTCATCTCAATGCCTCCCGGCATAAATGGTCAGGTCCGGTGCGTATTCACTATGGCTATAATTCTCATAAATTATTTAGAGGATGGCCCAATTAGTGGTTTGACTGTAGCTATTTTTAGATATTATTCGTTCAGCTGTTTACAAAGAGACGTTGACCTTCATAGCTGAAGGGATTAATAATTATTAGTTTAAATAAACGAACTTATTAGTTCCCATTGTGTCTGTCGACTGAACTATTAATAGAACATCAATTAATAGAAACCAATAGTTCCCGTTCTACGAGAAATTATACGGCGTTTCGTGAACAAAAGATTTCCTTTGGCAGGATTGTCTATAATAGGTCCAAAGGATGGATTCAAGAAGTGAGGCATTTTTGGCAGTGAGTGAAGTGACAAAGAACAGTGCAGTGTTTACCTATAAGAATCAGCACCCTGGCTGCTGGAGGTTGTAGGGGAAAGGGGGGAGAGGCGTGTGTTTGCGCAACTGTTATTACTGTATATTCTGCTGCTGAGTGCTGCAGCCCAAAGACAGCAAACGACTTTTTTTCTGCTCCTAATAAACGGGCTTCAGATAAGCTCGTCACAAGCGAGGTCTATTTAAGTTGCATGCAATTTTAGATGTTCTGCCTCCGTAGTTGAGTTGTGCGCGGTTAGAGGAAACGAACCACTGCATTCGAAACACGAATCTCGTTTAGTGGCGTACAATGGCCAGTGACAAAAAAAAATGTTTTAACTTTTTGGTAAGAGATTAGTAATTTGAGTTTCTGTTATGATTACTAGCTGCGGCGATGGGCGAGCTGCCTATCAAATTTACTCTATGCTGCCTATCACGCTAAATTATTGGCACAACGTGGGTAACAGATAGTAGGGTTTCTGCTGTCCTCATAGAAAATACGGCGTTCAAATATTTTCACATTATGGGTACCTAGATAGTAAAGTTATTTTTTATCTACTTTTTACAGCAGTAAAATAAGTAAAATGTCCCCACCGAGGGGCACAGGTCTGTAGTAAATAAATTTATTGAGACAGTATTGTAAGTTCTGTTTGAAGTGAAAGGACAGGTCCACGTGATGTTGATGTACAAATTGTACAATTGTAGAAATATACAGAAGATGTGTAGTCAAGATGTATTCTTATGTTTTGTTTGGCAATGACGAACTCTCCCAATCAATCTTAGCAGGTTTTTTTGCCGCGTTCCGGATTACGCAGAACTTTTACCTTTATTGCTTCCTTCTGGAGAAATCAGGTAAATATGTGCCATTAGGTGAGCGTGTATCAGACATGATATACTATGCCTCGTGGAATGGAACGTTGTTTTCCGGAAGCCACGATATATCCGGGATGTCATATCGTTTCAGTCGTGGTATGATGGTATGGGGATATGTGGCTTTGTAACATATACATATGACCAGGCAAATATTTTGCTTTTGCCCACCGTTACTTTCAAAGCTGGAGTTTCAGACTACAGAATAACTCGACCCATTTGAAAAACGAAGATACTTTTTGCTTGCAAGCCGTGAGATTGAGACCAAATAGAATTTAATTAAGCTTCTGACAAAAACGAATCGCATAATATATGAGCTCGAAAACCGTACCAAAATTGTACACAGATTAGTTAAGAAGACTGATTTTTTCATATCCATAGAGATCAATAACAAAAAGCGTTTGTTGAAAATGACATAGGCACGCCCGCCCGACGCTCGCGACTTCTGATTGATTGATTCCAAACACCTACCAACAAAATCCTCATAAAAGCCTCAACATGTGAGTTGTTTATTTTCTTGCCACGAATAACAACTTTTGGGAACTTAGTGTGTTAAAAGCCAGAGTTCCAAGAAGCTGATTTATTCCTGTTTTGGATGGGTACAGTCGAGATGCGGAGGAATTTTTGGACACACAGAGTGAGACAATCGTGGAGGAACATATTTTTTACCCATATTATTCTACTTTTGCCAATCTCCGTGACTCACCTTTGGGATTGAAATAAAAACTTACGCTTTTAAGAAACCCCATAAAAGCAGAGCAAATAAACAAGTAAATTCATAAAACGTTATTTTCAGGTCGGGCAAAATTTAATAAACTAAAATTATTTTTGTACACAGTACGCTACCCTACGATAAATCCTTGTCGGCAAGCAATTTAACAACTAGGTTTTTTTAGTGGGCACCAGATTTCTTTTAGCTTCATAAACTGTTATTTTTGTAACTAACATAACATAATATAATATAATATGCGAGTGTTATTAAAATGCCGCGAAAAGTGAGCTAAACAAACGCGCCAAGGTTATGAATTTCATTAGTGTAATCTATATTTTGCTACTTTAAAAGACTTTTTTAAATTTATTACTGCACACACATAATTTAAAACAAGAAGTGTAAAAAATGTGTACAAAGTTCTCTTTCAGCAAAGTCCATACTTGAATGTCAAGGAATATAAAATGAGATTCCTTACAAAAAAAGATCAATACATTTTCATCGCTGAAGCGGAGTAAAATTGAATCAATAAATTATTAAAAAAATAAACACGTCCTGAAATAAGGTACAACTATAAATTGTCTAGCCCCATAAAAAGCTGCGAAACTAATGATTACCGAGCTTACTCCGCCGCGCCGCCTCGCGCCCGCCGTTGAAACTAATCACTGCAGGGTGATGACAAATCCAGACGTTTTGTAAATAGACAGAAAAACAGACACGCTCTGTAACGTGCGGCACTACTGACAGACTTATAGACGCAATCTTGGAGACTCATATTATCTTAACTGATGTGCAGCAGTAAATTGCAGCAGCATACCAGTTACTTTCCTACTTGTCTATGACTGTAGTATGTACGATACTTTGCGAAATGTCCATGTCCATGTACCCACGTATATTTATCCCTAATTGGTGTCCGCGAGGCAAGGACCAGCCGCATTGCGCCTGGTCCGAGCCGGGCCGCAGCCACTATCTAATACGAGGAATATTTGTATGTACCTATGTATGTGTGTAACGGGGTAACGATATAAGTAGGTATGTTTTGAGTTCTAGAAAAAGGCGCTGTTATTTTCGATTAAATTTTCAATATAGTGGTTTTTGGGGGTAAAAAATCGATCGAGTTAGGTCTCATAACTGAACAGTCGCGTATTTCCGAGTTTTCATGCTTTTCTGATACCCGTGCTATTGCATTAACAATTTCACTTTAGTACAATGAAAATAAGGCATAAATTCCAATGAACATCAAAATGTAAGTTACCTCATTGCGACCTCTCAGATCACGTGACAATTTTTGGCGCGTCTTCGAAAATTCACACAAAAAGATTTTGTTTAAAATAAGGTTGAATCTAAATTTATGATCTGCTATTCAACCTTCTAGCTTGGTACTAAGCAAACAGGCACTTTGTTTTCCTCGTGTTTTCCTTTATCTGAGAGCCTAAAACTCACGAGGAAAACAAAATGCACGTTTGCTTCTCGTTTTCAGCTGTTTAAAAACAGCGTAGCATATTATTTGACGTTCATGCAGTCTAATGATATGAATATAATGTTTTATTGTGTTTGTACCACCAACCGCCGAGCAAAGCTCGGTAACCTGTACATTGTTCGCAAGAATGCCAGCATCACGCACAAACCTCCGTTGTTTATGTGATGTAGACTTTTTTAACGCCATTTGTTAAAAAAAATAAACAAAAAAACATGCGATGTACTTGTAATCCAGTAAAATTGTCGCCTGGAAGTATAGGTACTTTGTCTAGATTTATACTTTACTTTTACTTATACTTTATACTTTATTGCACAAAAACAGAATACAGACACTAAATAATGAAAAAAACATGTACAAAGGCGAGCTTATCTCTAATAAAAGATCTCTTCCAGCAAACCTAGAATGGACAGGATTAATTAACAAAAGATAGACCTACATATGTGCACAACGATAAATATAATAATAAAGATTTAAAATTAATTATTCCATTTGAGGCAATTAACGCATGTGGATTCTGGTTTCAAAACACCACAATGATATTTGATAGTAGGTATTCTTATCTAAGGCTTTATTTTAATTACGACTGACAGTTCGTGCTAACAATTTTTCTTGCGTCGTCGTCGATTAGGGTCCTTTGTAAGATAAACGGTTGTGATGTCCGGCCGGTTACAAAAAAACCACTGTTCAAGTAATTTGAATTCAAATGCTGTTTTAAAAAAACAATGTTCCACTCAGACAAACGAAGGCGGTGTAGCCGAAAGGACCACTGAAACGTTGACTTTCAAAAACATGCTCTGTATCTATCTCAGGAAGGGACATCGTCAGTATAACATTTAAGCGGTACTTTATTACAAAAGCACTCTGTGAATTTGGCTGTAAGTCTCACACAAGTCGCAACACATTTGCATTCACCACGTCACGTTTCGTAAAAGTCAACTGTAAATAACTGTATCATGCATAGAAGAGATTCAACAAGAAACAACAATTCCGCCGTGAGAGCCAGCAATCGGAATCCCTGCAGAGCTGTTTACTCCGGAGTGGCTTCGGTGTATCGTAAACTTGCAGATAAAGAACGATTCAAACTTGAACTACTGCCTTCCCCGACTTCCAAGTCGTTATAGCCACTCGGAATACGCCGTCACCACTGATACAAAATAACAAACGGCTTATCATAATCCATTTTACAATGTACTCTTTACGTGTCGGGTTATAAAGCTTTCTACAAAGTACGCGCAATGAAACTCTTTGGGGATTTTCTAAGATAACACTTTTCATATGTAAATTGCGTTCACACTATACCGACGCTCGTCTGCAGTGGGATCGCTTGTTTACAAATTATGGCAATGTGTCTATTTTAAAACTACATTGTGATTTCGATGAATTGTTTGCCTCTCTGAACGCGACTCAATAGAAATAGAACTAACGATGGTACTTTTGTTTTGCATTCGGTGTAGACCCGTTGGTATATGTATTTACGCCATGTAAATTAACCCTTTAGGTGACTATTGAAACGTTTCATCTGTATCAGGCAGGCTGACTGATGGGGCGTTTGAAAAATCCATAATCATTTGTTAACTTCTGCGGTGTCAGGTCGCGTGCGCTTCATCACAATACTCCAGTCGACAACGTCGCCAGCCCGCCTTTACCAACATAATGCAATCCTATCCATCTCCCTTATACTCATTACGGAAAGGGCCATATTCCCCTGATTGCAATGAGCCTGTCGTGGTTCATTATCACGTCATCTATCACGGACGCCTATCGCTGGATGTTGATCGTGAATTGATTAACTTTGTGTTTTGTGTAATTTTTTGCTCGTATCGTGATTGATTGGTCTGTCCGCCGACAAGGGAAGCTGTTTTTGTTGTTGTTATCAATGGAGTTTCAAGGGCGGGTATGGTAAAATGGGGCATATATTTATAATAGAAAACGCATTGCGATAGCACATCGTATCATTGATATGCTAGGCGCAAAATGGCACATTTGGTAGTCAGTTCCCAAACAAAACAGGAGCCGCCGACAAGCTAAATACGGGATTTTGCGCCAAATTGGGAGCAAGCGATACCTATCCCTATGCGTTTTACATAACAGTATGGATATTCCATGGTAACATCAACAAACTCAACGGAGCTCCAGCAGCCGGAAAAGCGAGCCACTGTGTTGGTCAAAAGCTTTCCTTTTGTAATTAACTCTTTGATCCATCCTCCGGTCACCCTGTCAGAAACTTGTCGAGGTCATCTGGCTATATCCGTTTAGGCCCTCTCTCTCCTGACTGATTCATAAGGCACTGATACTTTGGCATTGCTGTTGCTTGCCCAGTTACACTTTAGTTTGTGGTGATATGCTAGATATGAAACAAAGTACTGACTGCTACCACAGGGTGCTCGCTCATCCCATACAAATTAGAATTAGTAACCCTACGTAAAAAAGAGATGGCGTGAGGAGTAAGATTTGTACTTTAAACGCCATGGTTTCAGTTAACATACTTCTAGGTGGCGCTAATCTTAGAATAGATCCTATATATCTTAGCGCCATCTCGTGGTATTTGCAATTTTTCGATGGTGCTGCACCAAGCGATAATGGCCACGAACTAAAGAAGCTTCCGTAGCATCTCAGTTTACGCCGGTGTCATATTGTATTCTAGGTGGTCTATCTGTATTAGTATAACATTATAGTATCTGTGCTGATACCCTGTTTCTTTTGTGTGACTCAAATAGTATGGAAGAACATACAGCTTTACGACGATCTTTTGCCGTGCGGTGACAGGTGGAACTAACGCTTGATGGCCAATGAGGAGCGAAAGGTCTGTGTTGATGACAAGTTCGTTCGTCGACTCAGAAATTGCGTAGAGCTGCTGCCGCCCCCTTGCACTGCACCACATCAGTCATCCATCAGGCAAGAGATCGATGGAAAACTGTACGTTGCTACTGGGGACTATTTGGGAGGTGTCAAAACCACTAAACTAGAGGAACTAAAGGCACTAAACTGACAACCTTAAAATCCGACAGCTCTTGTGCGGTGGTAACAGATTGCATTTTCAAACACACCATTTTAATTAGTTTAGTTAGTATCCTTAGTTCGTGTCGCCTCCCAAATCGCAGGCATTGGCTCTACGCTAAGATACTCTATGGTCGTAGAAACCAGAAACAGCAAGGACATAAATATGATACATAGTACACACATTGCTTCTAGCCCCACACCAGGATATACTCGTGTCGTGGGATCCGGTACACCCACAATTCAATTTTGGGACGGCTTCTGAGCAATTTCAAGTCTATTTGAATTGGAACTGTAAAAAGACTCACGATGCAATCTGTCTCGCGATTTGTTGCTGCAACTTGTATTTCTCTCTCCGTCTATCTTCCTGTTCTGTCCTTCTCTAGCCGTTGCAAGGCAACCTGCCTTCTATGAGTTGCAGCGACAGATTGCAAGCCAGATTGAATCGTGAGTAGAGCCCATAACATTCCTGTTGCGATGTTTTGATAGCAACATGATAACATCCGAGACCGGGGATTCTTTGTCCTTCCCAGCCGCTACACCACAGAGGTCATCAATACTTATATTACAAGGTCATCAACTGTCAACTAACAGCTGTTGATATTGCAGCGCGCGGCGACGTGGCCGGCGGCGCGGGGTCAGTGAACGCGCTGCCGGCGGGCGGCGGTGGCGGGCGGCTGCCGCCCAGCTTCGACGCAGCCACGCCGCGCAACGTCACCGCCCTGGTCGGCAAGTCGGCTTACCTGGCGTGCCGCGTTCGCAACCTGGGGAACAGAACGGTGAGTGCACACTGTAGGATATAAATTGACCGCAAGGACCGAAACGGTTGGCTATACCTGTTGTGTAAAGATTGGACCGACCACTATTTGAATGTGTACCAAAATCAAACTACGACTAAATCCAACCCTTTAATACCAATTTAATAAAAAATGTACCGAAAATATTAACACGCCTTTGACATTGCATGCATTACGTCTGCGATGTTAGCGTAAAAATAAAGGTCGTGCGCTCTACCATTTCATTTTGGTATCGATATACATATTTAGATTTTTCAGTCCTTGCCAAAATATACATAAATGCATAATGATTGTTCAAAGTAAGGCTTAGATACTCTACCTGAGGCTCTACAGACGCTGTAACGTTAAACAGTGTCCCAACACTATCTATTTCCTACAAAACATCTAACATCTGTATTCAATATCGCTCCGATAGACAGTTTCTTCAACGGAAACCAATTATCGCTCTCTTCCTACTACGGTATTAACAACTTGTTAAAATGAGCCTGGGCTTTCATGATTTACGTGCCTTGCATCGCAATGTTATGTGTTCCTTACAGTTATTGGGTGAAGCCATTAAACAGATCTCTCAAGTGTTGTCGGCAACAAGTTTCATAAATCACAACTGTTCATAGCAATCGTAAAGCTTCCCCTTTGGCCGCAAGATCAATGTTTTATAGTCCCAACGTTACATGTAGGCGGGCGATTTTATTGGAATATATTGGTGAGGGGCATAACTCGGGAAATTCACGATGTCAATGCCAGGCCCTTTCCGTCTTTGATCTGGACGTGGCATTATGTTTATTGTCCAATAGAAGTCTGCGCATAAATCTCGCCGAAACCGCTGCAGATATTCAATGTAACATTGCGTGCGTCGTTATGTAAGTATTTACAAAGATAGTCATAGTCAGTACTTAGAAAGGTTGCAAAAACACGCTTTTCATCTTTTCGAATTAAAAATAATAAGAAGTAACACCCCTATGATTTGCATGGCAGTGTATTTCTTCGTAACATTTCTTGTTAGCATTTTAGCATTAAAATACATATTTGCCAAACACCTGAAGCCCCGATACAGGATCGCGTTTACCAATTCCCCCTATCACTACACTACATAAACATATTTACCCATATTCTCATTTGCCGCTCTCTGTTTACCCACAACTTGCTTCAAACTTCGAAATATATTCCATCGGAGGTAAACATCGGGACTCGCGCGGGAATAAATTGTTAGTGTCTATAAAAACTGTTTGACTACCCCCACGGGACTGAGGGAATGGGATCTGTACAGCATAGCTACTTGCTCTTTGCAGATAGTTATCAGTCACTCTCACGAGGACAGATTTCCAAACTTTAGTAACAGTAGTTATCAAATAGCATGAATCCTTAATTTTTCCAACGTTTATCGCTCATATCTCAAAACTAGGTTTTGTGGCTTAGCGGCCTTTAAGTTAGCGGAGAGCAGGAGCATGATTCTTGCGCATTTGATATACGATATCTACACCTATATCGAGTGATTTCGTATGGGAATCTGTCAATATTGGTCTCGATATCAGTATATCGAAGGCGCGAGAATCGACCCGCTGAGCTTTCAGACATCCACTACATATGTCGAAAATATAAAACGGACGAAAAAATCATAGCACGGTTTTCGGAGTCAAAGTCTTATAGAAATTTGTTATAGTGGTTCATTTAGGATTCGTTAGGGCATCGTCGGAGGCACAATGCGCACACGCATTTATTCCATGCGCCCACGGTTTGTCAGTAATTTCAACACCATTTGCGGGCAGCATATAGGTAGGTGGACGAAGGGTGTCATCCAAAGTATGATCAAAGGCTTTAGGTGTGATTAATGTGTTGTATATACCTACGTATTGTAGATGTGTTCTGAGAAAATGTGTGTGTGTACGTGTGTGTTCATTAGCAGAACATTAGGATCCAGCCTTGAAAATAACGTTAACCTAAAAACATATCTGTAAGAATGTGATACTAACGAGCAAAGAATTATTATTAGAGTTTAATACTACGTACTACATACTCAAATTACCCAATTATGTATTCGCGCGACTGCCAACTGCCTGTAAACACTTTTATTCCTTAACAACCGTGGGTGGTTGTCATTTGTTACCTTTAAATAGATAGAAATCCTTTGAATTATTTTTTAAAATCTTTTATTTAACTTGCCCTGTATGTATGTATGTGTGTTCGCGTTAAATCTATCGGCTTGTATTTGACCCACTTCCGTTATCCGATTGAGCTGAAATTTTGCAGACGTATGTAAGTTGGATGACAATGCAATATTTTTCTGACTTGGAGCTGATCTGATGATGGAGACGGAAGACGGCCATAGGAACTCTGTCATAAAACATCGCAAGCCCGTCGAATTTGGGATTATTTCATTCGCCTTAACAAATACTTTGGCCTTTGAATATTTTTATGACATGGAGCTGATCTGTTGCTGGAGCCGGAAGGTGGCCAGGGGAGTCTGTAATAAATCGAGGCAACCTCATCATTTATTTATTGTTTAAAAAAAATATATTAATAAAATAATTTAAAATAATAATCTAATAACATTTACCAATCTAATAAATAAAAGTAAAATAATTATAATATAAAATTCAATTAATACATACATAAATAAATGCATTACTATTTTATTGTATTTTTAATAGAGATATTTAATACTAAATGAATTATATTAATACTTACTCACTCAGTTAATTTACTATAGTTCTAAGTTAAAATGCAGCATGTAAACTATTTGTAAACTTTTTTTTGGAATAAAGGCTATATTATTCTTTATTTATTGACGTCTTGGTACCCACTGTCAAACTAATTTTAATGTCATTTTTTTTTTATAATTTTAATGTCAATATTATTCCAAGGACTCTTCTGTCCTAACGCGATTGGGCGTGTTTGTGCCTTTACAGCCAAAGTCAAGACGACACAAATGAAATACAATATAAATAATATCATGTTTGGGCTCGTTCGATTTGTCTTGACAAATACTTTTGTCCTAGAATATTTTGTTATGACATGGAGCTGATTTGATGCTGGAGCGGATGGTGGTTATGGGAACCCTGTTAACAAATGACGCAACCCTATCGAGTTTGGGCTCAACTGATCCGTCTTGACAAGTACGTTTGTACAGGTGAGGTCCAGGAGTTGATGATTTTATATCATGGTAATGCTAAAAAGTGAAAAATAAATGAAAAGTAAAAAATATTTTTAAACAAAGTTTTTAATAAAATGTGAGATAGGCACCTATATTACACAAACTAGTAAATCCCGCAACAGGCTTTTATATCGTAGATAATTGTGTAATTTAATAAATTGACGCATTTGATTCAATTGACATTTTATTTTCTCCTTTTTAAGGCTCTTTAAATAAATAAAAGCTTTGTTTAAAAATGATTTTTACTTTTTTTATTTTGTTATTCTCAAGGTTATTTTCAACAGTTTGTTATTGTTAATCAAATAGTTGAGATCCCAATCGGCACTAAGTTCGGCTCCTCAAATAATCCTATCTAGTGATCAACATAGACCGGTCTTTATAAGTAAAATAAATTCTATTAATTTTTGGGCTAGCACATTTTATTACCCACCTGTATAGGAACAAAATCACCGTAGTTACGCTGTAGAGCTAAGAACTAAAGTATCGACAGGAGGGAATAGCGAGGTGAGACTATAGTGAAGTGCGCCTGTCATCGGAACTATCGGAGCTGTCCCTAATGGTTAGTTTAACGGCATCCCAAATATACAAAGTTATGCTTTATCTCAAACGGGTAAAAAATAATGGTGGAGTACCATAGCGTATACCTATGTGAATACATCATGTGAAATCATTATCTTCTCAAGCGTCCAACGAACCCAAAGAACCAAAAAAAAAACAGTTTTCTCATAGGTTTTGATCTCAATGTGGGTGGTTTTAGAATCGCAGGTCGTCTTTGGACGGACGGTGTAGTTACGAGAAATCAAATTGTAACCACAGTAGTAAAAAGAAAGAATTGTAATGCACAATGTTCGATATAAAAAAGGTCTGTCTAATAGCTGTCCTCATGAGTGCATCCTCGGTTCCGGAAATAGCAGAACGGTTCAGCTGACTTGCTGACTGAGCTCAGGCAATGCGCGCTTTCTGTGGAATTTTCTTAATATACAAGTAACTGTTTTACAAGTCTGAACTGCGAGCATTGGTAAAATAATACTTTTTGACCGTAAGTTTTGACGGCAAACACTGTTCAAATAATAAACTATTCTGAGCTCTGACCGTTTTTCGTTAGCTTGTGTCGTCTAATGTGCTTTTGAGTGAGCTTTTGCAATTTTGCCAACACTAACTTTGGTGTATTACCCCCAAGGTATGACTCTTATTTTTCCTATTGCCCATTTTGGCCATTATTTTATTCGTTTCCGTGGTACTGATTTGTTAAATTGTAGCGTGTTGATTTATGAAATGGGCCCCTGTCGTTGTGTCTAATTGCACGTGAGACAACTCCCCCCTACCCTTTGTCGCCCCCCTCACCCTCCCCTGCTTTGTTTAGAGGTTTTATTGTAATCGCGCGTCTAGGAGCTCTCCGCGGCTCCAATTGTGACACTCCATTGCTGCGTATTCTCGCTCTTCAAAGATAATGGCGTCATTCTGTATAACTGTAGCTCTGTCTATATCTACTAATAAGGGTGACGTAATCACAATAGAGTCAAGCTACCGAAAAGAAGCGCCAGAAAGAAGTCTAGACACCAGTCTTTGCATAACTCTTAAGATAAATGGACCATTGGATGATTGAAGGGCTATATCTTACAAAGCTGTAGACAATACGAAAGATAAAAGCAACTAATAGTTTTTACCACCTTTCTACTCGTATAGTCAAAGCCAGCCGCCCTCGAAACTCACTTCATATTAGTATCTCGTGTATCTGTCGCGGTATAAGTGCGGGGCAAACATCTACAACGATACATCGGATAATATTTGCCCGTGACGTCACAGCAACACTTTGTTGTGTACACCCGCCGCGCCTGCGGGCTAAGGGGTAAGGGCGGGAGGAAACCGCGGGAAAAACCCGCTTTATATCTCAAGGTTTTGTGACCGCGGGGCCGTGACTTGATGAAGGTTTCCTGAAGCGTGTACCTTCGCACGGTTCTTGAATGACAGCTGTTTTCCCTTTCAGGGTGAAAAATATGTAGTGAAACTCGAAGGCCTTCCGCACTAGGAGCTACGCAACAATGACGCGATTCTTTGCATGCGACTTGAGTTGCATGTGTGGCGGCCTATGAACACAGCTGCTAGCCGAAAGAGGTTGAAGATAATACATGAACGCAGTCTGTCTTCCTGACGTCTCTTCTCGCGATAACAGCGACGATTTTCCGAGTTTCCAAACTAATGTTAAATATTCATTGTATACTACCTATTCGTTCATCTCAGCCCTTCCTATTCAACTCTATCATCAGCCTGTAAATAAATTCATTGTCATTACTATCGACTCTGATTTCCACTACGGGCCAACCTCCACACATGTATTGTTTTTGCCACTTCTTTTTAGGTAGGCATTAATCTAATTGCAGAATATCTCAAACCCTCAGTTCCTAGTGCTCACTTCTAAAATGTTTTACTTCGTGACACCATCCATAAGATCTTCAGAAAACCACCTCAGAAACTTGTTTCAACTCTAATAAGTAAGTAATAAACAGAAGACGTCCAACGCACAGAGTAATATCAAGTTCAAAGAACTAATTTAAAGAAATGACTATCCCAAACAGCCAAGTTAATAGAGCGCAACTACTAAAGCAGGCTATGACTAACTATCCGAAGTATCATCGTGTAATAATTAATCACCCTCTCAGTGCGAACGTTTAACAGACGGTCAGCAATATCGTGGAACTGGTTCAGTTCTGAGTGATTAATTCGAACTAGTTAAACATTGAAGCGTTCGGTCCCCCGCCCCTGACAGACGGCTTAGGCATCTAGTTCTTATCAATTAGTTTCTATCAGTTATGGACTGTTTCGAGAAATCCCAATTTGCTATACCTTACTACGCGATAGATTCATCTAGTCTTTTACCATACAATATTTATGATCTGTCACATCACATCACAAATGACTTATCGGAACTTATTGAATGAAACAGGCCCTTATTTACATGGATTTCTCTCTTTGATATATCAGGCGTGCGTCACGTAAAATCCCAAAATAGGTACCTAGTTGGTAAACATGGAGTAGAGAATTCCGACTTTAACTAATAAAAATCGGTTAAGTGCGGGTCGGTATCGCACACGAAGGGTACCGTACCAACCATCGTACAACAAATCAAAAGCACTCAAAACAATAAAAAAAAAAAAAAGAAAATTTAAAAAGTTTATGCCTTCACGAGATTTGAACCGACGACCTCCGGATTGAGAGTCTACATCATACCGCACCGGCTAACCACAACCATGTGGGTTGACGCGAAATATGCTATCATATTTAAATGTGTAGTATATGTGTCTATGACATGGTTGCTATGACAATAAATAAACAGTTTCAGTCAAGATCCCCATTTTGAAATGCGTAAGTGTATCTAAACACGTCTCTTGTATCGGGGCCCCCTTTAATTTGCAATATCTCTCGTATTTCAGTATTTGTGGTTGGTGCGGCAACAGATATACACATTCTGTGAAAATTTCAGCTTTCTAGCTATTACGGTTCGTGCAGACGGACCCGGTGACAGACAGGACGGACGGACGGACGGACGGACGGACGGACGGACGGACAGACGGACAGCGAAGTCTCAGTAATAGGGTCCCGTTTGGCACCCTTCGGGTACGGTACCCTAAAAATGCTGTTGAAAAAAATATCTGTTTCAGAAGATAAGACTCACTGCTATTTAGCATAAATTGGTTCAAAGAACAGTAAACAACACTGAGCCTAAACGACAATAATCCCTAAATATTTCGCAAACCGCACCGCACACCCCCTGAGCCACTTAGAATAAATAATTAGCACCCGAAATTCTCAGCCCCAGATTATTAGAATAACTAAACCCTCGGCCTAATAAATCATACCTATTCGTGCTTATGAAAATAATGTTTATTAATATGAGAGTACGTCTTTTCATTTGTTCCGGGATAAATAAAGGTATCTTCGCAGCGGGGGATTGCTCTGTAGTAGCAATGAAGTAGTACTAGTAGTAGTACTTCGTTCAGTCCTTTACTATTTACTTTGCTATAAATTTCATTTCCTATTCAATAAACGATCAAGTGCGCGTGGGACTCACGCACCAAGGGTTCCGATCACACTTGGAGAGCGTAATATGTGTTATTATTAAAGCTCCACATAAAAAAGTGGCCAAGTGCGAGTAAGACTCACCTATGAAGGGTTCCGTAGTAGCAAATAATTATAAGACTGGATGTTTGTGTTGTATCTTTGTTTTTCATAGTGTTTGTATGAATAACTTAGTTAACTTTGTGGTTTTTAATAAATGTTTTATATCTTAAAAACTACTTATTATATTTTGTTCAAACGTTACTTAAGTTTGTATATATTTTTTAGATCTTTCACTCTCTTGCTCTAAGGGGGGACACAATTTTTTCCACTTTGGAAGGGTCGGTCTCTTTAACGATTGACTTTGAGGAAAAATGGTTTAAAAAACCTCAACGTCATTTTCAGTGGTGTTCCATGTTTTGGGAGCCCCCCCTTAATATTTTTATTTTTTAATTTGTTGTATAAAAATCGTAAAGCGGTTTACATACCAAGTTTCAACTGTGTAGTCCTAATAGTTTTGTAATAAAGTTGCTGTGACATACGGACGGAGAGACAGAGAGACAGACAGACAGAGTTGATGAAACTATAAGGTTCCTTGTTTCTCTAACGGAACCCTAAAAACTAAAGTATGATGTCATCCATGTAAACCAAATATTTTTGTAGAAAGACATAAAGTTGCAGTTTTCAGATTTATCCCTTTACTTGTGCTGTAAGACCTTACTTTGTGCCTTTCATAATTGTAGGCCTACGGGAAGTACCCTATAGGTTTTGGGTTCATTGCGATTACTATGAAAATCCAACAATTTTAGTTTCGATTGCGTTGATCTAGAAGGTTGATTTTTTCACAACTAATTGTGACTTCAGACCCTAACAATGGATATTTTCAACTTGATACGTCCACGCGTTCTTGATATGAAAGGTCTTGACACACAGACAGACAGACAGACGGACGGACGGACGGACGGACGGACAACAAAGTGATCCTATAAAGGTTCCTTTTTTTCCTTTTAAGGATCGAAACCCTAAAAAAATATTGATTTGGAGCTATCAAAGGTAAAGCGATTCGCTGAATAGACGAACTATTATATGTATACAAGTATTGAAAGATGTTTTATTCTAACTGAAGCCATTTTCGAATTATTTAGCTTTCATAAGCTTTCTAGCTCAACGATTATGCTAAGTCGCGGACAAACAGACTGACATGCCTTAAATTTTATGGTTACTCGTTGATTACGGAATACTAACATCTTTTAAAATCAATGACGAGTTTTTCAAGTTTCGTTATTGCTCTCTCATGCGCCAAAGCTCCACTAAGGGACATTTATTACATAATCAAAATTAAACATTCTGTTAGTAAACCTAAAAACATTCTGTGCAATAAAGAGCGTCGCATGTTGTTGTCTAATAATAATAAATCACATCAGACCAGACGCCTAGCGCATGAAAGGGTAAGCAGACAACAAAGAATCAACGTATTCACAAAGCAATTAGGGTGTCCATACTTCCTCTATTTAATAACAGCACCAACGAACAAATAAACTGTTTGATCCATGATAATAAATAATTAATATTTTTAATAAGGCGCCCCGCTGTCGAGAATTAATATCGTCCTTATCTGAGAAAGTAATTTTGAGTTTATTCGTGCAAAGAGAGAGGGTCTATTTTGTCATTTACCGAATTTGGCAAAGATCCATAATACGCTCACAACGGGGTTTTATTAGTAGAGTACTTCTAATTTTGATCACAATTTTAGTAAGCCTGTTCATGAATGATAGCGGCGGCGTCTGGGTACGATGACAACCCTTGCTACAGGGGAATAGACAACATTTTTACTTGCACTGTTAGCAAAACTTTTAACGGCGAAGTTGTAACATTTACTGAAGCCTGTCTTTTAATTATTATAACGAGCTGTTACCTGGTTTAGTGCGCGGTTTCATTCCTCCTCCAATGGTAGCCATAAACCGGGGACATCGGTAGATATAAAACAACATGGAATGATTGCTTTTGAGTTATTCTTGTAATGATTGCCATGGCAATAGCTGTGATGCTACTAAAAGCCACGATTGTCATTGACATTATTTTGACCTAAATTTTTAAACATCTGAGTTGAGATTAGGATGGTAATGATGGTGGATCATGGTGATATGAAATTGGAGATGATGGTGATGTATTCAGGTTTAGGGATTAAAACTTAATTAGTTTGAATTCCCCGCAAAATCTTACAGAGCCATCAGTTTTTAATATCCCCTGGTGTTCCCCATTCACTGTGTTCCACTGGAGATATTCTTTTGTTCTCTAATAATCCTTGTATTTCGTTATTAACCTTGTTTCTCAGTGCATGTAGAACACGTCGTACTGGCAGACCTGACGACTGTATCAAATAAATAATCAAAGATTTAATGATTCCAAGGGAAAATATTAAAAGGATTTAAAACACTAATTTAATTTGATTAAAAACATTGAGATTAATATGATTTTCGATAAAATGAAAAATCAAAATACTGCATTCGGCCATTTTGATCGAAACAGGAATCATAGCGCATGACGTCATAACTTTGTAATCATCATCTGATTTATGCTGATTACTCATTTGGACATTGACATGTTTACTTATGTGTGACATCAAAGCCGACGCCATGACACCTGAGAGCTTTTTTCGCGCACTATTACAAAATATTAGAAAAATGGTTTTAAACTTCGTTAAACTTTAGTTTATTACCGGAATAAAGTTTTTTCGTAAATAGTAAATGTGTACCCACATTATAGCAGAAGATTTCAAAATCTTTCGTGATGCCTATTACGAAGTGCCGCTCAAAGTTGTGTGAGACTATTGCCCTTAGATGCCATAACTTTTCGTAGTAACGAGTACTTCGGAAAATTTGAAAATTAAAGGAATGTTGTGTTTGTGATATTTTGTCTGCAAAGGACATGCATAGGTATTTGTATAGATAGCAAAAATAATCCTTTAAAATATTTTCAAACAAAAAATCTGAGCCTGAAACAACACAGCGCGCGGCCTTCAGCATTTCAATTACGCATTAAAAAGTGCGATATTTTCCTGGTCGTTCGGCGCGGGGTCGCGCTTAATTCTTCTTTTTGATGGTAATGAGGCGACATCAAAGGGTTGAGGCTTCTGGGGCCCTTTGTTCCGCCTCGCCGGAGCCACTCCGGGCCCTGGCCCGCGGGGCATAGGGCTCGCGCTGAGAGGGAGCCGCACGGCAGCATTGTGGTGCGAATACTTCACTATTTCTCTTTCTGTTATCTTTATACTTTGCAAAAAATAAAAATAACCGGCCAAGTGCGAGTCGGACTCGCGCACGGACGGTTCCGTACCATTATCTTTAAAAAGCTTTTGTTTTATGGGAGCCCCCCTTAAATATTAATTTAACTAGTGGCTCTGTGAGCTGTAGACCTCGCGAGTATGTCGGTGGGAAAGCTGAACTGCTAACACACATAAAAAAAATAACCCAAATAATTTTCTTTCAATAACACATACAAACTTATGAATGTACCTGGTTACGTACATGCAGTATGAAAGTAGCCGCACCAATAACTTTGTAAACTACATTTCGCGATCTTTTATACAACCTATTGACTTTTTACTAAAATTATATAATCTGTTTCACTCTGATAGTCTTTACAAATCCAACGACACCTCATTTGTTAATATCCATCGAGCCGTTTGGGTTGTAGCGATTTTTTTACATTTTAAAACCCCATTTCTCCGTCATTTTGAAAAAAATCAAAAAACTGGCTCGTGTAAAAAATTCTATTTATTTTTTCAACCTGCTCACAAAATTTCACGAGAATCGGTTCATAAATGCGACCTGTAGAGGAGAACAACCGGACATACAAAAGCATTTTTGCCCAAACCTGAAACGGAGACGCTTCGCTCGCTTCGCTCGCTCATCTGTTTCACTTTCATGGTCTTTACAAATCCAACGACACCTCATTTGTTAATATCCATCGAGCCGTTTGGGTTGTAGCGATTTTTTTACATTTTAAAACCCCATATCTCCGCCATTTTGAAAAAAATAAAAAAACTGGCTCGAGTAAAAAATTCTATTTATTTTTCCAACCTGCTCACAAAATTTCACGAGAATCGGTTCATAAATGCGACCTGTAGAGGAGAACAACCGGACATACGAAAGCATTTTTGCCCAAACCTGAAACGGAGACGCTTCGCTCGCTTCGCTCGCTCGGTCAATTATTTATTTTTTAAGTAAATAATATATTCAATAAATCGTGCATATTTTAAGCGACTACTTGCTGCCATTATCAATATCGAGCAAAACTGAGCAAAAAAATCACATTGGTAGGAGCCCCCCTGAATAATGATTTTCTTTTGTTTTTCAGTATATTTTGTTATAGCGGCAACAGAAATACATCATTTGAGAAAATTTCAACTGTCTAGCTACCACGGTTCATGAGATACAGCCTGGTGACAGACGGACGGACGGAAGGACAACGAAGTCTCAGTAATAGGGTCCAGTTTGGCACCCTTCGGGTACAGAACCCTAATAAACAGACACGCAATACTGGAAAAATCATGTACAAAAAGAGATTCCTTCCAGCAAAGCACAGTATTGTTAAACAACAAAAGGACCTGCATTATTAAATAGACCTATTTGTGTAAGTGGCACATTTCACATAACAACGAATTGTACTTCTACAAGTTCTTTTAGAGCTCGTCTAAGCTGAAATGACGCGCCCCACCCTTTGTTTTTGTATTTACTTGTCATACAAAACCAAGGAGTGGGGCGCGTCATTTCAGCTTAGACGAGCTCTACTAGCAATCACTGCATGTCGATTTTACTATTTGTAACACGAAACACTTACCGCTACATCCATATCTATCAGTTTTATCAAGTTAGTAGGTTATACCACAGATACTATAATATTATACTAAGTTATACATAATATTATAGTGCCTGCGATTCGGGAGGCGACACGAACTATACGAACTAAACTAATTAAAATGGTGTGTTTGAAAATGGAATCTGTGGCCACCGCGCAAGAGCTGTCGGATTTGAAGGCTGTCAGTTTAGTGCCTTTAGTTCCTCTAGTTTAGTGGTTTTGACACCTCCCAAATATCTGTGGTTATACTGAAGTTCTAATCGTGATTGAAAATATCGTGAGAAAACCATAAAAAACGCATAATGTAAGTTTGGTTCTGCTAAATACATTTGTATATCTATTTATAATCTCTATTACGTTTCAAACTAATCAACAGAAGACAGAACAGTTGTAAGGAGAAGTACAGTTCTCCCAAAGTAATAATGCGCATAAGAATTTTCTTCAAAGGTCTGCAGAGGTCTTATTCTGACTTTTCAGGAGCAGAATTGAGATCAATATATAGAGTAACAGTTTTACTATATCCCACCCCTATAAAGATATAACTTTCGTCTCTCGAACGTTCGGAGTAAGACTTCCCTGCGCATTATTACTTTGGGAGAACTGTAATATTATGATATTTACTGAAATCAAGGAAGTTCTCTTTTCCAAGTAACTGGTTTCTATCAAACTTTAAGTGTAGAGTTACAGCGAAACTTGGTTATGATTATAATGGAATATTCTTTGATTGTTCAAAACTTTCAAGTAATGGGGCTATAAGTATGATGAGTTTCCCAGGTTTAATTAAATTCAGTAATGCGACTTTAGTAAATTATTGTTTCACTCATAATTACAAAACTTATGGAATCATCATCCCAGATTCATTCATTCATCATTGTGTTTGGTGTATTAATTTATGTAAGTATGTATGACCATTTCAATAGTACATGCCATGTACATGTACAGCCCAAACAGCTTGACGGATTATAACTAATGATGTGTCGTTAGATTAGTAGAGATCATGAAAGACGAAAGAAAGTAAAATATTGAAAATGCTATTATTAATTGTACTATTACTTTCTTACCCATAGGTACGGCCAACGGGTTTTCAAAGTCTGCTACTCCCAACTAGGACATTCGTTGTCAGGAATTCCAGTCTGAACGCCATCAAAAGACCAAAGGGTCAAAGCAGAATATCGCCTATGCAATAGGTTTTATTTATTGAAATTGGCAGCGAAAGCTCGAATATGAAGCAAATATGAGTGATTCGGCTTGTCGGCGGCCGGCGCCTATTTTGTTGGAGCTTAACTCGCATTTTGCGCCCTTGCATTGGTAGCAAATCAATAAGCTAATTGCTATCGTGTTTTATAAGAGCCCCTGGCATAATTGGAGAAGTGTCGTTTGGGTTCAGTCAGCCATTCGCTTTCTAGCAGACAAAGCGTGTTCCATCTATACGGCAAATAAAGGTGGAAGCACATACTCTAGACCCTCTGACACAGCAATAGAAATACACATTCTGTAAAACATTTCAACTCTCTAGCTATTAAGGTTCTTGCTGTAGGACCCGATCGCGGACAGATGGACGGACAGACGGACAGAGGAGCCTTAGGGTCCCGTTTGGCACCCTTTAGGTACGGAACCCTAAAAATAATTCAAATGCGATGACTGCGGGTGCGGTGCGGATCTAATATGCTCTGATAATTTAGTCGTCGTATTTATAAGTGAGTCCTTCTCCTTAAGTTTTTGCCAATTGTATATGGTGACTATGTTAGCTGACCATGGGATTCCAGTGGAAGTAAACCTTAAATAAAACTTTTTGTTTACGTAAACACGTTTATTTCGATCGTGACAGTTTCTAAACCCAAGCTTAGCTTAGGCCTTGCAAGTCTGGGCAGAGTAGACAGACAGCACCGAGGAGTCCAGGTCCTTGTAGTCCTTCAGGTTCAGGGTCTTGAGGACGTTGGCGACGTTGGTCTTGGCCTCACCGTCCAAGTGCTGGGTCCTGGACATCACCATGACGAAAGCTGGGTGGAGAGAAATGCCATTTTAGAAGACATGAGTTGACTGCACCAAAAACAATGGGTGTGGTGACTATAGCGCTGACATATATCATAATATTGACAGCTGCTAAATATGTATAATTAAGACACTAATCGTACTTAGGTAGTGTTTCTGGTGCAAATGGACCGCTATGAAAAAGATATCGCTATTCTCGGATAAGATTTAAAAATCCATAGGTACTTTGCATGAAGTTGTGCCAGTTAATCCGAAAATAGTGCTAACTCACTTTCCATCTGTCGGGTCTTAGATAAAGTCCGATGATGGTGATGAAGAGTTGGTTAGCGGTCACGAAAATAATAGACTCCATAGTTGGCTAATAATGTAAACAACTGTGCCTCTGCCTCTCCGTACGGGAAAAGTGGTGACGCTATGTTTTTAACTTTTTAGCACTGTGCCAGCGTGGTGGATTATGGCTGAATCTTACTCGTAAAAGTGGTAAAAGCCTGTGCCCCTCAGTGGGGACATTAATGGGCTACATTTACTTTACTTTATAGATAAGTATTTAGAGAATATACATAGGCAAAGTGCTATTTAGTATGTATATCTTCCTTCCGTATATCTTCCATCCTTTAGTATTAAAGGTAGCAATGAGGCTCGGGTCGGACCAATTGGCCGAATATACTATTGAGGGGTAATAGGATGAGATGCTGATTCTGATGAAGATGATGAAGGTATACTAACTGGGGTGCTTGAAGCCGATGTGGTCTCCCTCCAAGCAGAAGTAGACAACAGCGTACTTGGTGTAGTCAGTGGCCAGAACTCGGATGTGGGAGGTCTGGACCTGGCCTGAAAACGGTGCACCTCGTTATATTCTAGTTCCACAAGCTCGTTCTGCGTCCACAAAAGATTTCGATCTTTTGTTCTGTATTTTCATAGGTTTTGGACTTCATCTCGATGTGGATAGGTTGAAAATCGCGGGCCGTGACTGTATTAAAGGGAGAAGAGAGATCCTTCAATCTGATGGGCTAGCCCTCTGTCAAGCAAAGAACATCGAACCTTTCTGGGATACCTACAGAAGAAATAGCTCGCCTTTGTCATGTGTTGTCCACTTTCCATTGTAAAATGTATTATTTTGTGCAATAAAGTATATGTAAATATGTAAGAAATTCCTTAAAATTACGCTTTTCCGGTGTACACCTACAAAATATACATATATCGATAGATAATTTAATTTCAAACAACATTAATGTTCTTTGACAATATGTCGTAATTAGTAGCGTTTCTGAGATAATTCAGTTTGAATATGTAATTTAGTCATGTTATCACTACATAACACATATTAAAACTGAATTATCTCAGAAACGGGGTGACGTTTACGACAATTTATCAAAGCACATAATTTGTTGTTTGTAATTTAATTGTACATTAGAGTTGGGGAGATGCACTATTCAGGCACTCACGGGTATCAAAGTAAGATTAGATTGTGGCTCCCGCACTAGGCCTAGCCTGTATCGCGGGAACCTCTACTGTTTATAATGTTTGGTGTACATACATGATGGTAGCAGGTTAAAAACAACATGAGTTTCAATTTAAAATAATAAGGTAAATATTTTAATAAGTAATAGGTGATGATATGTAATACCATGATAAGATAAAAGACGAAAATTATTATGGTAATGCAACACAAAAAAATTCCACTTACTTTTGTGTGTGTGAGGGAGAGGGTGTGTGTGTGAGGGTGTGTGTGTGTGTGTGTGTGTGTGTGTGTGTGTGTGTGTGTGTGTGTGTGTGTGTGTGTGTGTGTAGGGTGTGGATGGACATATATCGATGGACATATTTATGTTTTATAGTTGTACACGAAAAAACGAAATTTTAGGGTATGCAGTATCCCAGGCCCCATACAAAAATGATCCAAGTTCTTTCAGTAGTCATTAATTTGCTAAAAGTGGGCAATTTTGGGCCTCCCAGTATGGGAAAAGGCGTGACGCTACGAGTTGTTTGTTATTGATTTTGATATGACGACCTCTGTGGTGCTGCGCTCGACGCTGTACTTAATTAAGCAAGAGGTCTCGGGTTCGTATCCCGTTTAGGGTGGAAAAAAACCATATACAAATACATGTTTGTTACGTAGCTGTTTCTGTTTCCCACGATAGGGTATCCAGGGTATCCTATCCCACGTGATTCTGCAAGCGAATCGTATTTCAGTGGCTATGCCGAGGGCTCAAAATTCCGGTTTTGGTTGTCGACCGCGCCGAGACGTGCCGCGCCGGATACAACAAAACAAACAAATAGCGGTATTTCCCGCTATAGATTGACATGCGATTCGCTTGCAGCAACCGAACCCAGAAATAATGTATGTGCCTTGTAAATACTTTTACTTTACTTTACACTTTATTTGCACAGAAAAACATATTACAGATACTTAATATTGGAAAAAACATGTACAAATAAATATTATATTAATAGACTACTTACTAATAAGTACATAAATACATATAACATAACAATACGAATCAAATAATACATAAATAAATAGAAAATTAAGCATATTAAGGTAGAGAAAGATAGTTCTTTCAAGCGTTTTAAAAAAATGTTGAGTGAAGGACTGTCCTTAAATACTACCTATTAAATACTTACCCTTGATGGTGAGGTGAGAGATCAGCTTGCCGGCGTTGTTGGCGTCATCAGCGACCTTGACGATGCTGTCGAACACATGGGGCTTGTCGTTCACGTAGTACGTGACCTTGGACTTGAGCTCCGACCCTTGGAGGGTGTACTCGGTGGTGCCGCACTTGGTCTGCAGGTCGGGGAAGATGCCCAGGTCGTACCACTTCCCGGCGTACTGTGGGTAGAAATATCAGGTGTAAAATGGCAGAATTTTCCATGATGTGGTGTGACCACCTGGTGACGTCTGGAAATATATGGCGTATAGTGTGGGAAGCCTTATAGTGGTCGCGAGTTTCCGTCGCGCCACATCCGAGGGTATGGAAAGGGTGTCACAATCTAAGCTGATTAGCAAAATTACAATGAAAACAAGTCTTGGTATTATGTATAATTGAAACAAAAAGTAAACTTTAGAAAAACCAACTTTAACAAACCCTATTTGATTAGATTGAGTTTAATACAAACTGGGACTTAATTTTGTCAAATCCCATCTCAGTGCTACCCCACGCTACTAAGTAACCTCTGTACAAAGTTTCATGGTAGAGCCATCCGCCACCGGTTTAGGCTATGCGTTGCCTGCCCGTCAGCCACGCATTGTATTTGTACCTAGTATTGAGCAGATCTGGTGGCCATATGTGGTCTTCATCAGCAGTTCCGCATCACAATATTATGCTTACCGTGTGTAAATGCACGAGTTATTACTAAAAACACAAAAATCACTATAGGTCTGCCTATAATATTTGAAGAGTTCCCTCGATTTCTCTAGGAACACTGTGAAGGTAAACCCTTTCAAACAAAAAATAATTTTCCAAATCGGTTCATCCGTCTAGGCGCAATCGGGGCACATACATAAAAATAATAATTGAAACAAAAAGTAAACTTTAGAAAAAACCGACTTCCACAAACCCTAATTGATTAGATTGAGTTTAATACTAACTGTAACCCCTTATCCCCCCCCTCTTGGGGAATTAATTTTGTCAAATCCTATATCAGTGCTACCCCACGCGACTAAGGAACCCCTGTACAAAGTTTCATGTCTCTAGGTCCACCGGTTTAGGCTATGCGTTGCCTGCCCGTCAGCCACGCATTGTATTTGTACCTAGTATTGAGCAGATCTGGTGGCCATATGTGGTCTTCATCAGCAGTTCCGCATCACAATATTATGCTTACCGTGTGCATTTGCACGAGTTATTATGAAAAATACAAAAATCACTATAGGTCTGCCAATAATATTTGAAGAGTTCTCTCGATTTCTCCAGGATCCCATCATCAGATCCTGACCTGGTGTCAATGGGACCACCCTTGAGGTATTACCTATACGCCGAAAAAAGATTTGTTCAAATCGGTTCATAATTGGCGGAGTAATCGCGTAACAAACATAGAAAAAAAAAAAAAAAAAACATACGGGTCGAATTGAGAACCTCCTCCTTTTTTTGAAGTCGGTTGAAAATAAAACATCCGGACGAATTGTAAACCTCCTCCTTTGGGTAGTCGGTTAAAAAAACATCCGCACGAATTGTTAACCTCCTCATTTGGGAAGTCGGTTAAAAATAAAGCTAAACAAGGGGTATTGGAATGAATGGTTATCACGTTGATGTTGATGTGATACTTTGAGAGATTAGAAATCTGATCTGAATCGGCATTGGACGTTTTGGCCATAGAGTAAATTATATATAGTTTCGGTGACCACCCTGGGCGCGTCATATTTTTTTACCTGAGTATTGAAGGTGGTCGTGGCGCATGGGGTAACTATTTATTAATCTGTGGCATGGGTACGAGAGAGTAGCATACATAGGCGATAGAGATAGATGAGAGCTTGCTTAGGTGAGAATAAACCTGACCTAAAATATCTCGCTTAGGCTGGATTTTACCAACAAAAAGTCATACCGAGAATAACTATCCCGGGGATAACTTGTATGACGAATGACAGTTCAAAATGAGGTGATCTGATCTAGGTGTCACTGAGGTGTCATTGGTGTCTATGACAAAGTAGAAGATACTCTCGAGTAAAAGTTACTCTTTCGTTGGTAAAATCCGGGCTTAGTATGAAACTACACCGGACTGCTACAAAACCCTCTTTTACGCCCAGATGCCCCTGCAGCAGGCGTCTGAGTGGCCGGATTAACTATTAAACTCAATACAAATCAAACGAAATCATGACGTCTTTCGAAATGTGCTAAGTAAAATGAATCCCTTCATTTTGATAAAGGCCCTGTCCACGTACCTTGGTGATGTCAAAGTTTTCCATCGGCTTAAGGTCCGTGCGACATTTGTCGTCAGCACTCGCCGCTGCCAGCGCCACCAAAGCAAACACGAAAACTCCAAACATTGTGCTAGGTATAGGTACTCTTTGCCGCTTAGTGCAAGACTAACCCCCTGGAGCGATGCATCGGGTATTTATACCATTCTGCCTTAGCAACACTTGCTAGTTTACAAACTCACAGGTCACATTGGCTTTTCAGTCGATTGGGTGATTAAAAGTTTAATAGGTCACTTTCGAGATAAGGCAACAAATAAACAAGATTACAATTTCTCCGTTGGTTGGTACCAGCATAAAGTAATGATAGCGGGCGGCGTTGGGCTAGTAGCCCTCGAATGTGTGTTTTCTTTCATATTTGTAATGTAGCTTAAAATACCCTGAGTGTGTACTTGAGTTATTGAATTGGGATGCAATGATTTCAATCGATAAATACAGAGTGTATCAGAGAGGTGTGATCATATTCGCCGAACTTTGTATTAGCTTATTGATTATGCAATATTGTGCAAGCGTAAGGGTTAAGTTAAGGGACTAGCTTAGAGGTAGCTGATTTACTTTATTTTACTTTATACTTTATTGCAAAAAAAACAGAATACAGACACTTAATAATGGAAAAAACATGTACAAAGGCGAGCTTATCTCTAATAAGAGATCTCTTCCGGCAAACTTGAACCTTCCTGTGATTTGTATGTTGAGTTGAAAAAAACAAGTGCTCTGATCAAATCGGCTTCCGAGTGAAAGTTGTTTAAAGTGGTGTATCCCTAATAACCCCTTAAAAGACGACTACAACTTTATCTTGCACTCGGTATGTGTGTAATGTATATGTCAGCGGCCGATCGTAGAATTGGGCACATCATGATGTGCCCAAAGGTGAAATATCATGAAACGATAAAATGTCTTAAGGCAAATACTGCGGTAGCTTAGGTGAAGACTAAAGGGGGCGAGCGCAGCGAAGCCCCCGAACAGTCTTTGTGTTCGTTTGACATGTATTACACAAAAAAACATCACGTAGTGCTGAATAAAAATGCTTTTAAAAAGACATGTTTTCGTTAAAACCCGCCACATCATGATGTGCCCAGTAATTGCTTGGGCATATCATGAAATGGCGGGGCATAAACATAAAAGCGTCACCCCATTTCACATACGCGGGGGCAGAGGCAAAGTTGTGTCCACAGTATATCAATACTTACCTACTCCACACCACTGCGTGACAGGGAGCTAGCCTATCGCAGCAGCTCTCGAGATATCTAGAGGTTACACAGATAACACAATTAAATAATTTCACCTGAGTACATATCTGCAGTTGATACCTATAATTCCATTGCTATTATCGCCACTTATTTATTTGCCGTCAAAACAACACGTCGCGATTATGTGGAAGATTATTATGTAACAACAATAACAACTCCAATTCGATATGGGAATTATTCCACGATTGAACATTCGAAATAGGTAAATGAAAAACTGTAACTAATTATTATATTCTACCTTTTATTTTCACGAATACCTATCAAGTGAAATGGACCACGGGCCTTTACTGCCACGCGGGTTCTAAGTTAAAACCAACTTGAATTGAACGCGTCTCCGCCTATTTTGAAATTTCTTAATTACACACATATATTACATACATATCAAATTATAGCCATATGGATATCGTATTATGGTGGATATCTAATGGTTCCGTATTAATTTCTATAATTACATCATTAGAGCGATATTCGATAATGGGATTTCAATTTCGCGCTCACTAATCGATATTCTCTAAATCTCATTATAATATTGGAATGTAAAACGAAATCAGATTAAGCTACTACATGGGTATGAATTTTATTAAATCTGCCACCACTAGACATCGTCAGTCCGTTCGTCCGTTTCGTCCGTTTTACCATCACTTTTGCTGGAATTCGCGATACAACCCAGATTGACCCAAGGCATGCTACAAAGATATAACCCAATCTGCGACAAAAGAATCCGTATGTATCCATTCAGTCAGAGTAGGGACGCACATCTTCTAAACATGATCGCCTGGTCATCGGCCGCTGGCTCGGGTCCAACCGCCCTGCGCCCCGCAGATCGATACACCCTCCCCCGCCCCCGGAGCCTTGGCACTGGCTCTATACAACGCGTGTGTTGTGCGATTGTCCGTGACTACTGAATGATGTCTAATTAGCATTGCCATTGTCTACTGACAGCCACAAATGGGTATATGACAGCTCAAAGACAGTCTTTCGAGGAATTAATTCAGTTTGGGTTGTCATAGAAGTTGTAATTCGGTCGAATTTACTGTCTAAACTTTTACTGCCTGAATTATGGTATTTCGAGAAGCTATCGTCATTAAAAAATCTGTGGGGTTTTTAGGAACTTTCCACTTTTCGACTGACGTGACGTGAACGTTGTTGATATTGTTTGGATCCATATACCTACTTATGTCAGCTTGAAACGCACCTTACCTACCCTCTGCATACATTATGAAATCAGCGATTACAATGTTTGGAACTTAAACAATACATCCTACCTCTAAAGCAAACTCTCGTAGGGCGGTCGCCATCATGCTTTTCTCCCTCCACACTTAAGAGGCTGTTTAAAATTTCCGCTGATTCAGTAAACGTCTCCACCCGCGGAAAAATTAAATAAGGACACGGAGCAATGAAGGGCCGATGACAAATTCCATAAAGTACCGTTTGCTGTCCTCCAACCGACGACGTCTCCGTATACCGAGAACCCTCTGGGCTTCAGAGTCTGAACCCTGATAGAGTTTGCGTTCTCCAAATCAAAAGAAGGGGCCGTGTAAATGGATATAAAGGCGATGAAAGGCTCAAATAAACGCGACGTCCAGATAAATTGGTAAGGATTGAATGTGGATCTCGGGAGAGGTGAGGGTGGCACTCAGGGTTTATTTGGTGGCTCATTATCGGAGCGGACGCGACCAGCATCCAATATTCGCTGGCCCGGTTCAGATGAAACAAAGCCGTGGTCCGCACCATTCAAGATAAAAACCAACATTATCTCACGCCGCGGACAATGCCTGTTTTGAGCCCTTTGTGGGCAAATTGACGATCATACAAAGGGTCCGCTGTTAGGGCTAATGCTCAGCCTAAATAAACACAACCCCCGGTAGCACGTAGAAAATATTCGCTTTTGATTATCATACGCTGCTCATGCCACACATGAACAGTTTTTAAAGCTGGTGGTCCTAAGTAAATATGTAACAAAATGTAGAAGTATATTCTAGTTGCATCTGGATACACAACCGACCTGAAGAACTTAAAGTCAAAGGCTTAAGTGGAATGTAAAGCGAATCAAGTAGGTATTTTATGAACAGGAAAAATTGAAATTTTATTAAGATCTCGCAGCATAAGAACCAGCTGGCTACAAATCCTCATAGGCATTTGAAAACCCATGCCACTTTCTATCGTATTTATTTCGTTAAAATATAGAAAATGACACGCAAAGAAGCTTTGAATAAAGTGAAGTTTTTGACTCGAATCTAAGAAGCGTCAGTTTATAGCAAATTGATCTTTACATTTTACTTTATACTTACTTCCCGGCGGCGCAATAAAATTCCTAGCAAATAAATTCCTTGCCGCATGTAACGTACGTTTCTTTACGTTTCTTTGTCTCTCAACGAACCGAGGAGCCAAATGATGGCGGCCTTCTTTCAGCTTAAATAAACTTAAGAATGAGCTTTGCCGTTTGATGTCAAAATAACCTTCCCCGCCCGCCCCAGCACAAAGGAAGACTAGGGCGGCACGCGTGGGCGGCCGTGGACTATTGTGAACAAACATTCTCTTCCGACCAACGAGGATTTCGAATGGAGATGACATTTGAACGTGTACTCCTCCACGGAAGAAAGATAAAGCTTTCTTTTTAAAAGCTTATAATTAACATGCAATCTATGTATGTCTATATACATAGAAGTATAATTATGACGCGCGTCAAATCTGTCGGCTTGAATTTGACCCACTTCCGATATCCGATCGAGCTCAAATGTTGCATGCTATGTAAATCGGATGACAATCCAATATTTTTATGATATGGCATGGAGCTGATCTGATGAATGGAGCCGGAATCTTGATCATTGACCTGCGCAAGATTTTTTTCAGCATTTTAAGTTTAGCCCCTCGGTCCCCGTCAAAACATGATAAGCCTTTCTGAGGTTCTAATTCGGAAGATGCCTCCAATCTTTACTATTCTGAGCCTGTGGCTTGTTTCAGTACATTTTTATTCATTTCGTGCTCAGTGACGTGGGGGTCGTTAGCGGGCCATGTGAATGAGAGTGATGCTTTACAGTGCTATTATAATGTTTAACGTACCCTGAAATTATTATCTAGAGATGTATTTTGAACATTTGAAAAAATAAAATTTATTGGTTAGCTTAAATAAGCTCTCTTTACAAAGGCGAGCTTATCTCTAAGCTCCCCCTTGTACTGTGTTTATCTCTTCTGTGGTACAATTCATACTAGAGTAGGTACTAATTTAAGCATTCTATTCTACTAAACAACTAGCCAAACATAAATGTCCCTCTGCCACCCCGATTGTGAAAAGGCGTGACATCATGTTTGTTTATATATATATTCTACTGAAATTATTATATCCACGTGAACAAGGATAAAGCACTCGTTTAGGTGATATTTTCAAAGAGCTCCGACTTTTGTACTAGGTGGGATAGAGCTTATGAAAGCTCTTGCATTTCCGCGCTGAGAGCTTGCCGCACATATGATGAGAGTTTTCTTTTGTCTCTAAAACTCTCCCAACTCCGCAGTAACCTTATTCCTAAAATTTTAGTACGTACTGCTAGTTTTTCTTTACAGTTTCAATCGTAAAGTTGTTTTCGTTGCTGAATATTTTCGAATGCCAAGATCACAAAATCCATCGAGTAATCAAGCGAATAACAATAAATTTTGCTTCCGGTAAATAGTTACCGTACTTCGGAATTCTCTGATTTATGAGCAGACTTTGCGTTGTACTTATTGTAATTAGGCATGTAAGCTGTTTGTTATTGTGAGGAAACCTATATATCTCCTTATAGTTGCCGCGATGGGCTAGCTCCCATTCAAGCAAACATAGAGGATTGAAGAACTGGCTGCATCGGTACAATTATACATCTACCAAGCCGAATGGGAAAAGATGTAACGCGATGATTGTTTAATTCATAGTATCAATACACCATTTGCCAGGCGTTCAATAATTTTTATCATGTAGCTTTATCAAATTAGAAAGCCCAGTTTCATGCGTCCAGTCAGCTCAGCAATTTAAACCCGTAATGATTCAAGACTTCAAGTCACTATAATCAATGTCGGGGGCTAAGGGTGCAATCTGTCTTGCAACATGTCGCTGCAACTTGTTGCATGCAACCTGCAACCTGCCTACTCACGATGCAATCTCGATGCAATCGAATGCGTGCAACCTGCAACCTGTCTACACATAATGAAATCTACCTGCAATCTGTTGCAAAGCAACGCTCGCGGAGCAACACTTGGCGCTTACTGAAAATCAGCACTGAAGGCCTAGCCTTCAGCATACCGCTGAGTCAGTAGCCATTTATAATGACAGTGACACACAACGACCGTCATCCATGAATGTCAATGATATTCAGTCTTGCAGTCGAGTTGAGGCCTATCGGTGTGATTCACACGGCGAGTGCCCTCGGATCTCGGCTGGGGCGCGGTAACGAGCCAGCGTCGTTGGCGATCAAAGCCTCTACTCTGCAACTGGGTCAGGTAGCAATCGCCGATTGTTAACTAACTTTAAGATATTTAGCCAGATTGCTGACTCCAAGCATCGAGGGTAGCCCCGAACAGGGAATAGTATGGAAAGAGTTGGAGGTTTCTCGGGGTTTGTAGAAGTTTCTGCAGTTTCAGCGCATGTTAGCGGCAATAGACTGGCTGTGGGAATACCAATTTGGAAACTACACCGGGGCGTGGATATGGGCGGAATGTTCGTGTGCGGCAACTAGTTGCGGCAATAAGATTTCAATTGTATGATGATGTTACAGTATATTCTTCCATTGTTAACAAATAAACAATTGAGTCTGTATGTTCTCGCTTACTTTTCTTAACACAATTTCTATCCATACGATACGTTCTTTTATGTGTCCCTTTAGGTGGAAACAAAATATTTTTTTATTTTTTATTTATTTATTTATTGGTTGTATCTTAAATATACATATAAAAATTCACTAAAAAGTACTCGTAAACCACTGAGGTTTGTCTGAGCACAGAACATTCGTAGTTGTCAGTGCGCACTTCATAAAGACGCATTAAAATTTAGTTAGATTAATTTCATTATCAGTCATTACTGCACATCACTTACAAACACTGCATATTTCACCTTACTATAGGATAGGATTGTATTACTCGATGCGAATTATTACCTCCGAAGTAGACCAACAAAAGATTACATCCACCTCCAACCAGCACTAAATAAACAAAACAAAACACTAAAAGCAAATCTCACTTGAAAAAATAAACTTTGCGGTCAGTAGGCGGAGTGGGAGTCACTTGAGTTCTAATTAAACAGTTTGGACCGGACCCTCTCCCCCGACTATCGATGAATCGGACCGGCCGCCCCTCTAGCACTTCAAGAATGGACCTGCAGAATGCTTAATTAAACTTGGAGGTATTATAGCGCATAACTTTAGCATAGGGGCACATACATTGTTTCTGGGCGTGGGCCCATACTAGGATACCTGTGTCGTGCTAAACAGAAATAACCGGCCAAGTGCGAGTCGGACTCGCGCACGAAGGGTTCCGTGCCATTATCTATAAAAAACCGCAAAAAAAATGTATGGGAGCCCCCCTAAATATTAATTTAATTTTAATTTAATTATTTATTTTTTAAGTAAATAATATACTCAATATATTGTGAACATTTTAAGCGTCTACCTGCTACCATTATCAATATCGAGCAAAAATGAGCAAAAAAATCACGTTTGTTGTATGG
This sequence comes from Argyresthia albistria, assembly GCA_963457715.1. Classification (NCBI taxonomy): domain Eukaryota; kingdom Metazoa; phylum Arthropoda; class Insecta; order Lepidoptera; family Argyresthiidae; genus Argyresthia; species Argyresthia albistria. Next base: position 1,582,366 of record OY735252.1, on the reverse strand, counting down.
GAGCCCCCCTTAATATTAAATTTCTTTTGATTTTTAGTATTTGTTGTTATAGCGGCAACAGAAATACATCATCTGTGAAAATTTCAACTGTCTAGCTACCACGGTTCATGAGATACAGCCTGGTGACAGACGGACGGACGGACGGACGGACGGACAGACGGACAGCGAAGTCTCAGTAATAGGGTCCCGTTTGGCACCCTTCGGGTACGGAACCCTAAAAATGACATCACAAATATTCAAGACCAGAATAAAACATACATAATCTCGTTCAACGAGTTTTTGGCGAGTGAATGACATATACAGGGGGCCGCCAGCTCTAAGCAAATTAATGCAACAAACCCAGAGACTATACAGGGTGTTGATTTGTAAATTTACGCCCCACTAGTTTACGTATCGCTGATGACAAAAAAAAAGTTTTGATTTTCCCTCGCATTTTTCATTCATAAATTACCATCTGAAAATTTTCCTGAAATTACCTTAAAGTGTGGATACCCCCGCCAGCCACCGCGCACGAGTGCTAACAGTGCCTCATGCCCTGAGCCTCACCCCACCCCGTGCGACACTTTTCGGACCACATTTAAATGTGTTTTAAAATAAAAAAAATAGGTAAAAAAACTGAACAATTCTTTTTTTAATATTTTTTTTTTACCTTCAGTGTCATTTAAATAACAATATCTGAGCTTGGCGTAACTTTTCAAATCAATACTGTATATCCAATTGACTGCGCCTGCGGGGGAATGCGGCTCGCCAATCATAGTTGTATTCAACGTATGCAACCTATGTACGATGACGGGCCGCCAGACAGTTTCGCAGCGGCTGATCAATCACAGCTCTCTTACCTCGTCCCCGTCCGTAAATTGGTGAGTTGTGTTTCAAAGGAATATGTATCTATGCGCTCTCCACTCTCGTCAACATAAATGAAATGAAATCTTTCATTCCTCTGGACATCAAGGCGTTAGTTCCCCTGTCATCGCGCGCCAAAGGATCGTTGGAAAACTGTATGAACAAGACTCGTAAAACGTGTTTACAACCATAGAGTAAATTATGTGACCCCGTGTGATAAAAAACGTGACGCTATAACGCGAATCATCACATGTGCCCGCCATTATTAGCAATCCTGTCAGATTCTACTGAGTACAAGTAAATGTATAGAGGTTGGTGCGTTTTCTTGTAACATTTCTCAAGGGTTGCGTTATACTATGTTTATGCGTGGCGTTAATCTAGATCCAGGTCGAGAGCAGGTCTGCGGGGGGTTGCGGGTTGGGGGTGTGTGCTACTGCAGATCGGAGCCACAGAGTAGAATAACAAAATGATAATAAACTTCTCTGGTCGTGTCTAGCTATCTATTAAATACAATAATATTTCTTTGTTTAAAATTGTTATCACATTTTTGTACTCCTCTTTAGGTAAGGTTAGAGGGTGGATTACAAAAATTAAATTCCACGGCCGAAGAGACCATCGCTTCTGAGACCAAAAAGGTCTTGCATTAAATCCAATTCTTCTATACAAAACTACCCGATCCAGAGATTTCCTGACCTGCGCATGAGTGAGTTTGTTTCGGCATTTTCTTAAGTTTCACTGCCTATTTAGAGATTACAGTATGGTTTACAGAAAATATCTAAATAAGCAGTGTATACTTGAGAAAACGCCGAGTACTGGTTCACTCTCAGAAGCTCACCGATCGAACAAACGAACAATGGAGAGCAATAGATAGATAAGATGTGTCGACGAGAGGGTTAATTGGTTTCTTGAATAAAAATAATTCAGGGCGAAATAACGCTTATCTTCTTTCTGTAACCTGTAATAAACAGCTCGGTTTCTGTTAGTATTCTGTGTCGGAGGCTTCGGCTCGCAGGGAATGTCAAGTTCCATGACGAGTGGCGAGGCGAGGGGGGGGGGGGTTGGTGAGGCTGATGAGGGGGTGAGGTGCGGTCCGAGGGGAACATGCGGCAGGATTAGCTCACCACCAGTGTTGCTATACTCGCTCGAGTATTGAAGTTACAGTATCAGAGTTATTTTATCAGGGAACCTAAAATACAAACTCTACGGAAGTTCAAATTTAACTGGTTCGCCGACACATCTTATATAGCAATAGTTCGCCATTGTTCGGCCGTCCGAGCGGTGTGCTTCTGCGAGTGAAGGTGTTAAGGTAAGCTACTCCCACTTTGGCACATGTTTTGAAAAATAGATACAAACATTGTGCAATCAGTGCAACTGAAAATATCAGCTACAATTTCATTCGACTATTACATATTTATATTTATACTATATTGCACACAAAAAATACATTATGACAATTAAAAATGGAAATGACATGTACAAAGGCGAGCTTATCTCTATCGAGAGATTTCTTCCAGCAAACCCAGGAAGGAAAGGATAAATAAATCAACAATAGGTAGATCCAAGTGTACAACATCAAATACTTAAGTAAAAAAATAAATAATATAAAAAATAATAATAATACTATTATTATTTCATGAACGGAGGGATAATTGCTGAAATAAAATCATACAACATGTACCTACATATTTTTATTACATATGAGTTAATTTCAGTTTTTTGAGTTTTAATCCAAACCAAATGGAAGTTTTTTCTAAATAACTATTTCTGAATTACAATACAATTTTATGTACAACTTAACCTAAATTACGACTATAAACAATTAAATTAAATAAAAACTTTGCCCTCAGAATTAACTAGCAACACAGCTCGTAACTCTATTGCTAACTCGCCTGCCTCACTGTTCCAACTTTGCGTTATTGCCACTTGCCAATTGAGGTTTCCCATAGTATGATTAACAAGGTACATGCGTCGGTATGACCCTGCTTCCACGGGGGGGGGGGGGGGGGGTTGATTTCAGATTCTTTATTGTGGAACGTAGTTAAGTTTAGATGTTACATATAAGTTTCGTACTTACGTCCAGCCGTCTGGCATACAAAAACACAAGTTAAGGAAACAACAGTTGAGTGATATACTCTGAGTTTCACTAAACACTTTTTTTATTTAAGCAAATGCTTAGCATCTGAAACAAATGACTATCCTGTGAGATTCTCGCGATTAAATTAGTTAAGTGACAACTTAATTTAAAAATATTTTCTTGAAACTCAGGGATAGACAATTAAAATGATGTCAAAAAATAATAGTATTGGATTAGATATCAAGTATGATTGTGTAGAGGTCAATAGTAGATAATAAATAGAGGCTTCGTTGTCCTATTATATTGTCCTAGATGCCGTTCTGATCCAAAGTTACAGGATTCAAGTGGCCAAGTACACAATGAACTCGCTCACTACGGACATAACAAACCATAATCGGATAGTCTAAATTTTTATAAAGGCGATGCCGTTGTGTTTAGTCGAACAAAACGAAAGAAAACACAAAGTAAGGTAAGAAGTCTTTAAAATACTCAACGAAACAAAATTCTCTAGGTATGGGCTGGAGATTGTGGTTTATTTTTGTTGTGAAGAAAAACCCGCTAACTTTTCGATGTAAATGTTTCAAATATAAATGTTTTTATATCATTAGTAGATATCGAATTTTAGGAGCCTGCTATAACATACCTTTTTCAATTCAAGTCTCTATTGTTAGTTTGTTCGGCCTATGTCCTTATGAGACAAAATCGATTACGATAATTTAAACGTAAAACAGTACAGATAATATTTAAAACAAATTTAAATCCTGTCCGCGAATCGCATGGAAGTATAGCAATAGCGAGGGTGCATAATGCCGGTTTTGGCTTGTAGATGGCGCCAGATCGCCGCCGCGACGACGACGGCTACAAACAAACCAATATTTCGCGCTCTCGCTGTAGCAATTGCCATGCAATTTGCGTACAGAATTGGGGTTCAGATGTCAGGACACCTGAAGAGTGAAAGAAACGGGAAGAGGTGCCTTGCCCAGCAGTGGTCAGCTTGTTAACTGCAAAAGCTAGGTAACTCGCAGCAAAGTTGTAGTATTAGTGTTGTACTATGTAGTTGTGTGCATGTATGTAGTTGTGTGCATGCATGGTGTGTGTACAAGCGGGTTAGCTCTCTGCGCCTGTGGTTATTTACGAGCCAAGTTCAGCGGAGCGGCCACCAAGCGGACGAGGACGAACCGAACCGGACCACACCGGAATAGTCAACATACATTACCGTCATTTGCATTTTCAAGGCTTAACTAAAACCAGGAAATCTTTAGTGTAGGTACGTGTATTGTAAATGACTGACAGTCTATTTTGAGCATTTTCACTAGCAGTCCGAACCAGTATTCAACAGGATGTTCATTTCCATTGATAACTGCCGTTACCCAACAATTCGAGTCGGTGCAGCTAGTTCCCCAGTGAACCAGAGCAACCGGCTGATTACTTAACTCATGCGCTTGCCGATCGGCGGTAACGGCCGCTAACGTCGTTATTGAGCAGCGCCGCCGCCGCCGGTAGATGCAGGAAGTAATGAGCCCTGACCCGTTAATTCTCCATTATGGTCTTCTGATATGCGAGTGAGTAACTGTTTTTAACACTAATTGAAATAGATCTACGTAGACATAGTAGACATACGTTTACGTAATATGTATTATACTAGAATAGTTTTATTGTACGCGCAATTCTTCCCCTTACCTATCATCTCCGTCTCCTATCCAACATGGTTTGCTGGAAGAAATCTCTTATTAGAGATAAGCTCGCCTTTGTACATATTTTTTACTATGTTAAGCTATTTTTGCTGTCATGTGAGTACAATAAAGAAATTACAAATTACATACGTTTGTTCACTGAAGAAAACATAAGAAGATCAACAGGATAATTTCAAAGGCAGGAAAATAATAGTTGTCGCGTTGGGCTGTAACTCATAATATTAATATCTGGCTTAACGTGATCAGACCTAAGCTTAACGTGATCAGACCTAAGCTTAACGTGATCAGACCTAAGCTTATGTCTCGTGTGTATTAGAAAAGGCGTGACGTTGTGTGTTTGTACCTATGAAAAGGTCTAGGAACTCATAAGTCAGAAGGACACTTTTTCATAATGACCCTTTTCACATGAATGTCCTAAAAGAAGGTACAATGTAATGTAGTTGCAGCATGTCCTTGAGCTTCTGGCGTTGAAGGACAAACCCTTCACCCCGTAAGTATCTTAGGACCTTGGAAATGAAGTCAAACTAAAGTAAACAAGGCTGAAACGAAGGTTCTTGGATTAATTAAAATTTAAAGTTTGTTTATCTGATTTGCTGAAGCTGTACCCTGCAGCCCAACGAAAAGGAGCGAAAACGTAAAAAAAAGTTAATTAAAATGCACCTGCACCTCGTTACTGATAGTTTTAATCTGTTGCCCAAACTTGGTCGTTGGTTTTAATGCATTTTTATAAGTTTGCTTGCGAATTCGTTTAGCCTGTTTGTTTAGCTAATGAGCTACCGCAGCTTCGAGCGGGGTCAGCTGAGTAAGCTTTGTGAGACAACAAGGGAGACCGTCTGAGTCTTAAACTAATGCTATGAGGGTAAACTATTTGTAGAGAAAGGACATAGAATAGTAAGCCACAAGTAAGAAATATTTCTCTTTGTTCTAACAGAAAGATTATATTGAGAGGTGAGCTGCACATCTAACTGAGAGATAAGAAATACATTTACATACATTGCTGCTAATATGACCCGTGTGAATAAACCGTTCCTAAGTCTGAGAGCTATCTCAAGCGCTTGAATCTCTACCTCAAATGACAGATTTTCTGTAGCGAAACGCTTATTGTGACGCTGCGAGCGGTTTATACAGGCCTAAGTTAAAACCTTGGAAAGCAAGCATGTAAAAAAGCCTGATAAGCCGATGCCCTTCGTAGGCCAGGGTGTAGCAAAGGACAGAGTCCATAAGTAAGCGGGGTACGGAGGGGCAAAGTCACAAAGGAAGCATTTTTACTTCCCCCCACTGAGCAATAAATCCAACACGAACAAAGAAAAGTGGCGGGCGTGGCTTGAAATTTATTATTTCAAGTGATATCAGTGGCGCGCCCTCCAAGCCGGACTGGCCAGGGCGGCAGATTACGCGTTAGTTCTGCTTACGAGCTAAAGCTAAATCCGAGCCGGCACAAGAAATCGGAACGGTTTCACGGCGTTTTAGGGTTCCGATCCTTAAAAGCAAAAAAACCCTTATGGGATCACTTCGTTGTCCATCTGTCTGTATATGTGTCTGTCCGTCAGACCTTATCGGAAAGGCGTTGAAGTATCAAGCTGAAATTTATATCAATTGCTCAGTTATAGATGGTTATAGCTATGAAAACCAAACGCTACGACCGTTTATGCTATAAAATTATTGTGACCGGGAGGAGGGTGGCGGCAGTTCTCTAAAGATAATCCCGTCAGTAGCCTTCCAGAAGCTTCCCAGCAGCGCCAGAAAATGGCGCTTATGGTATTCCCGTAACAAAAATCTGTTGCCAGGACCACAGGTTGCTCACCCCAGACAAATTAGAATTAGTAACCCATCGTTAAAAAGAGATAGCATGAGGAGTAAGATTTGTACTTTAAACGCCATGGTTTCAGTTAACATACTTCTAGGTGGCGCTAATCTTAGAATAAATCCTATATATCTTAGCGCCATCTCGTGGTATTTGCAATTTTTCGATGGTGCTGCACCAAGCGATAAAACCCTCGTACTAAAGAAGCTTCCGTAGCATCTCAATTTATGCCGCGCCGCCCGGTCACATATTTTGTTCTACGTGGGCTATCTGTATTATTATAATATTATAGTATCTTTGCCAGTACTCAGGCCTTACGCTGGCCTATCAGAAGCATCGCTTGGTTGAGGATATTATCTTGTATTTATTAGCGTTAGGTTAGGCCCGGTACACTTTGTTATGAGGTGAACAGGCAATATTTTAGTTTAGAAAATCTAGTGCACATTGATAAATGAGTACCAGCTGAAAACTAACATACATTACCAGTTTTCATGTAACCCATTAGCAACTCGGTTAGCTTGCAGTCCATTTACCATCGCGCAATGGAAATATTCGCGTAATTTATTTGTGCAAATCCTGCTTCACTAATGTACTGTAATAATTTTAACATTTCAAGGGACATACTTTTATTCCTATTAAACATTAGGGTGGAGCGAATTTCTACTTTTTCACAAAATGGATAACTAAGGGGTCACAAAAGATGCGTATTAAAGTAATAAGCACGAAAAAAATACATAAAAAAATATTTAAGACTTCCTTTTACCCCCGCCAAATATTTAAAGATTCAAGTTTGTATGAAAAATAAATAAAAAAAAATACTTTTTTTACCATTTTTTTTACAACTTTTGAACGTGTTTTGTATTACAGATACATGAAAAAATATCAGTATTTTGATATTTCCAACGCCTATATTTTATTTTATTTTTTTTCCCTCAAAAACTGCAATTGACACCATAATTGCGAATTTGGAGGGGAAAAAATTTAAATTAAATATTTTCGTTTGAAATATCAAAAATCCAATATTTTATCGGTAATCTGTATTGCAAATCACGTACAAAACTTGTAAAAAAATGGTATTTTTTTCTTTATTTTTTTTTCTTCATACATACTTTAAATATTTGGCGGGGGTAAAAGGAAGTCTTAAATATTTTTTTATGTATTTTTTTCGTGCTTTTTATTTTAATACGCATCTTTTGTGACCCCTCAGTTATCCATTTTCTGAAAAAGTGGAAATTCGCTCCACCCTATTAAACATGTCCCTTGAAATGTTAAATTACAGTCGATCACATGTAATGATTATTACAGTACAGTGTATACTGTACAGTGTACAATGCTAAGGCTTCGAAACTGGTATTACTATTATCCGATGTCGGCTAAACAGCCTATAATACGTGTTTGTTGAGTGCTGACAAGGAGATCTATGAATTTGTGATGTCATCTTCGGCATAACATCTCCCTCCACCCCTCCACGTATAGTTTGTGCGACCATTCATTGGCCAGTTTTGTATTCGGTCGTAACCTCGTAACTGATAATAATAACCCGCCAAGTGCGAGTCGGACTCGCGCACGAAGGGTTCCATACCATTATCTATAAAAAACATTTATTGTATGATGGGAGCCCCCCTGAAATATTAATTTAATTACATTTTTTAAGTTTATAATATACTCAATATATTGTGAACATTTTAAGCGTCTACCTGCTACCATTATCAACATCGAGCAAAAATGAGCAAAAAAATCACGTTTGTTGTATGGGAGCCCCCCTTAATATTGCATTTCTTTTGTTTTTTAGTATTTTTTGTTATAGCGGCAACAGAAATACATCATTTGTGAAAATTTCAACTGTCTAGCTATCACGGTTCATGAGATACAGCCTGGTGACAGACAGACGGACGGACAGCGAAGTCTCAGTAATAGGGTCCCGTTTTCCCCTTCGGGTACGGAACCCTAAAAAGTAAAATCTGTCATTCGAAAGAAATTTAGTTTTTTGACGTAAGCACAGATATTATAATACTATACTGTTCATTATTGATTTGGCCGAATATGTGTGTTACGACGAGAATCATAGATAAAATGATAGATGGTTCGCGTTTGTATTTGTGTTTCTTTGTAGACGTGGTACGTAAAGATCCTCCTTCGCTACAACCATTTCTATAGGGCATTTCATTCATGGGCGAAACCAGTCCTATTTATTCTGCGATTGGGGTTGTTATAATGAAAGGTATCACGTCGGATGCGGAAACACCACTTATTGACTCCAGTTACTGAATAGGCTATTTTGCTGGCTCATGATGAAAGTCCGTTTGCACTCCCCGTTTTATTGTGACCGGAATTGATGTGTCAAATAATGGAATTAGTTCGTAAAAAACCTGAATAGATGGGGTCTATTCTATTCAACTAAAGTAGCAAAACGAATTAAAAAGCGAGATTGAAAATAGACCCAATAGTTACATGAGCTGTTGGTTTAGAGCGTTACCTCCTATCTAGAATATCACACAGTATCGGACTTATCACTAAGACCGTCTAAGTTATACGTACATAAGTTTATTCTCAAATGTACATCTCGTGTAGACAAATCACATGATAGCCTCCCATGAAATCATAGTAATGCCTAGCCTCTGCAATACTACTATTGAATTGAATTGAATACTGGGCCTGTGTTAATGTATAACATTTTTGATCCTATTTCATCATCATCAGTCATGGAACCCACTGTTTAATACTCAACCTCCTCCTCACGTACACGATAATTCAACTGTTTAACCTGGATACACAATTTTCCTGCCATCCCCGCTATGCCCTGCACCATCTGGTAGGCGTCTGCCGACTGACTGCTATTTATTTTTATGAAATTACCACCAAAGAGTCTGTGTTATGAAATCCTGGCTGAAATCACCTCGTTCGCGGTCACTGCGTCTTGGCGTTGCAACATTAAATAAAACGACCGCGTGATTTTATTCCAAAAACTGCTTCCTGATTCTCGGCCTAACCGCAACCGCACACCACTACACACTTACCGCACACGTAATGTCTGTTAAGTGAACCCATACACTCTCGCGCTAACACTATTAAGCCACCTTTTTAGGGGTCCCTTCGTTAAAAGTTAATTGCTGTACACTCTTGGCGCGATTCTCTATTGTTTTCCTCACCTAATAGGTAATCGTAGGGTTTGTGGGCATACCCATCCGTTGGTAGATGTGTAATAGGGAAGATAAAGTTGCTTCGTATATTTTAATAAAAATATCTAAATCACTATTGATTGCGAATGGGATAGGGTATGTACCTACTTAAATAGGATTTTTCTACGTTTTTAGGGTTCCGATCCTTAAAAGAGAAAAAAAAGAACCCTTATAGGATCACTTTGTTGTTCGTCTGTCCGTCCGTCGGCGTTGTCCGTGTGGTAAGACCTTATCAACAACGCGTCGACGTATAAAGCTGAAACTCATATCAATTGTTAAGTATCTGTGAACGCATAAAACTTTTGCTGTAAAATTGTTGGATTTTCATAGTAATCGCAATGGACCCAAAACCTATAGGGTACTTTCCGTAGGCCTACAATCATGAAATTTGGCACAATGCAGGTCTTAGCACAAGTAAAGGGAAAATTCTGAATACTGCAAATTTCTGTCTTTCTACAAAAATAAGATAACAAAATAGAAACAGTTCAAAGCAGAAGTAAAAGAGACAGAAGAAATTATGCAAAAATAGAAGGGATTAGAAAAACAAAGTAATACAAAATAAGACTACGTATAGTTGTAGCGTTCGTGTCCACTCCACTACTGCGCGGCAGAGGCACATTTGTGCCAGAGATAATAATATAATGTATTGTGTATGGCGACGGTGAAACGGTTCCTACTCAGCATATGCTACAGGAAGACCTATAGCGCTGGTATTCTGTCGAAAATATTCAATTTGGTTTACATTGATGACATCATACTGGATTTTTTATGTAGAAATCTATAATTACCAGTTACGAGGTAACAATCTCCAAGCGTGATCGAAAACCTTGATCCACGAGTCCTGCTCGCACTTGACCGTTTATTTAGTACCTTCTATATTATTTCAGTATAAACTTGATTACTAGACTGCGTGCCTCTGCCCCACCCTGTATGTAAGTGTCACGGAACTCCCTTCACGGAACCCCGCATTCTCAATAAGTTTCCCACTTGACCGTTGGTATTTTTCGCAGTAGTCATGCGCCGACAGGCAAATTGCTGCAGCCGCGTGATGAATGAGAAAGAATGGGAAATGGGGAAATAGGGAAATATGTAGACTGCCCACATGCCCCTTCGCAGCGGACACGGGCGAAACGAAACGGTAATTTCTCTGCTGCTCTAAATTATTAATAGTTAGTGCTTAGGAAATGTTACAATTTACTGACTACTTGCTTTAACAGCATGTAACAGGAAGGTTCGGCCATATTTTAAGGGGAGGTTAAAAGCGTTAACAGAGGATGCTTCAATTTGGTTTTGGTCCCCATTCCCAAGTCATTATTTTCCTCTAAATTAGAGGCCTCCTAATGTCTATGCGTTCGAGATAAATAATATGTAATCTAAGTAGGTACCTATTATAGTTTAGTACCTAATTGGCTTAATATTATTTTTGTTGCTTAGAAAGGGACGAGTATAGTCTTGACTCATCGTCGCTGCCCAAACTAACTCAAATGGATTGAGTTCGCAGTGGTAGGGGGCAGACGCCGCCGGCGGCGCCGGATAGTGATACCTAATTGTACAGCCAACTCTCCCACAGATTCATCTCGTATGCCTGTTCTGAATGTATACGATTGCCCAGAGACTATATATCCAATTGACTGCGCCTGCGGGGGAATGCGGCTCACCAATCGTTTGTTGTATTCACCAAACGTTTGCATACGCAACCTATGTACGATGACGGGCCGCCAGACAGTTTCGCAGCGGCTGACCAATCACAGCTCTCTTACCTCGTCCCCCGCCACCGCCCGTAAATTGGTGAGTTGTGTTTCAAAGGAAAATGTATCTATGCGCTCTCCACTGGATAAGTGCTCATGTTTTGGACAGTGGACATGTTTTTTCATCGTCATCATTTATCATTATCATCAGTCAGCGAACCCACTGCTGAGTTAAAGATATCCTGATGTACACTCCATGATTGGCCTGTTCCGTGATGAGTATATAAAAAACTTCATAAAGCTTGTGTTTATTAAGTTAAACAAGTTAGTAATGTGACGTAGTTAAGTCCCACTGGAAATGCTGTAGACAAAAATAGTACTACGAACGCAGTTTCACTTTGATAAACTTCTCTGAGAAAGTAACTTCATTCCAAATGTCTGCAAAAGTTGGACTAGACATTTTTTGTGTATCTTGCATTTTTCCAAAGTAGATTTTGCCAGTTTTTCCTTTAATTAATCAGGGAAAAAATGAGCAAGGGATTCTTTTTATAGCGAAATGTTATTTTTACCTTTTGGGGCAGGGAGGGGAGGGAAGGTATCTGCCCTCTGACAATGACGTGACATCTAGGTAATTCTTTGCTGATGATGGTTCTATAATCCATAACCCTTTCAATGGATATCTTATTTGTATGCTTCGAAAAATTCTTTGTTTCTTTAAAAGCCAGAAAATCTGTCGTTGTATTGTGACTGAGCCGCCATTATAGCGCAACATGGCGCGAGGGTTGCGTCCGTGGCGCGGGTTGCGGTTTATTTAAGCCTGAAGCACTTATAGCGCGAAAGCATAGTTTGCGCAACATTTGAACAACCTTAAATTGTCTATTTCAGTTGGAATTCCTTTTGTAGTTTTCTCTAAATTATACAGTGGGCTTCGTCCGCTCTGTGCTGACAGGGGAAAGTTAATAATTTGGCTTACATTATTACTTTCGGCTTGCTACATAATGTATCCAAAGGATGGAATTAAATTTTAGCCATGTTATATTTCATTTAATTCACATTTATTAATATGTTTAGAGTCCATTTCATTCAGATTCACAACGAGTTTTCCAAAGGATCTCCTAACATGAGATCAATGACATCAATGCTATCCAATATTCAGGCCAGTGCACAGATTAATAAAGAGTTAGGTAACTGGCCAGCCTGGGTCTTCATAAATTGGTAAAACTATCCTATTCTGTGTGTGTACAGGGATTAATTTCTCCTTAGACTTTTTGCTATTTCAACCACTATCACTATCACTTTGAGATAATATCAGTTATCTCACCAATGACAGTTTCGATTATTAAATCTGGCCCCCCATTCTCGCCCTATCAAGATCATCTCCTTAGTCGATATATCTATTTCGATACCGCATACCTCCATCGAAAACAATCTCGATTAATATATTTATTTAAACCCAAAACGGGTCGAGAAATCTCGGTTGGTTGTAAGGCGACTCGTGAGAATAGTTTTTTTTTGCTTTCGATGGAGATATTCGATAACCAAAATCGATATTTTGACCATGAAGATGATCTCGGTAGCGCGGGAATCGCTCCTGTGACATTCTCTAACTCTAACCGAAATTGCTAAGTCCATTATCAGTATATTGACTTCACCTAACGATTTTTCTCAAAACTTCGCCATGTTTGCGCAGAGTAATCGGGAAAATTGAAAAGTTGTCGGCGCCACATATATAAGAGGCTTATGAGGATTTTTTATCCGTGCTTAGACTGAAATTGAAAAAGAATTTTGTTAACAGACTACGAATACGTAGAGAAGGTTATTACTGATACAAGTCTCCCAATTATCGAGTGTGAGCCTTCATCATAATGATAAATAGGAATAAACATTATACATTTACAATATCAGCTTGACTGCCAACTACAAATTGGTTAGTTTAGGAAGGTTACAATACTCCACTTCGTTTTCGATGATTATCACACCAAAGTTACAAACCGCCCGCCAAAAATAAAGCCCCTCATAATAATCATAAAGCAAACTAACAAGTATTATGCAAAAGCAATGAAAAGCGGCTATTAAAGTCAGACAACGCACTCCAACTCCACGCAATGGCTGTCCTGACGTCCCATTTGAACTTGCCAACACATTTATTATTTAGTGACAAATGGACTGGCTGTCCTTGAAAGGAGAGTCCTAGGTCTAGCTCGGCGATATCGGCACTTACCCTGCCCCCTCGTCTAGCCCAGACAGCCAGGCTTACCCTTATCCAGATCGTCCGTGATCATCAAAAATTCTACACTTACCGAAATATCATCAGATCGAGGATTTTACAAACAGAAGCTCGTATTTGTGAGATGAGATTAGTCCCGATATCTTTCAAAATGTTTTCGCTAACTCCAAATTAACTTTGACCAATCAAATTGATTGTATTTAATTTGAAAGATTATAGATATGATGACATAACGAGCAACTTGAATTACAACGGGTCGATTCTCGCGCCTTCGATATACGGATATCGAGACCAAAATTGACAGATTCCCATACGTGTAGATATCGTATATCGAATGCGAGAGAGTCATGCTCCAGTTCAGTTCAGTTCAGTTCAGTTCAAAAATTTTATTGACCATAAAATCATACATATTACTTAGTCAACGTCAATATAATATTAATATTTTTGTATACTACCGCCCGTTCGGAAGTTGTGGGCTCCTGGCTCTTGATCGACTTGCGGATCATGCATTATTTTAGTAGTATCGGATATTTATTAAAAATCGGATTTTTTTGAACTCTAAAGGCTCCTGAGAGCGGTTCTCAAAGTCTCAAAATGAAGTCAGTCTCCCGCTCGGTAAATAACGGCGCCAGTACTATACAATATTTACGCCCTTTATTCGAGCAGCGCAGTCGGTGAGGTTCTGCTAAGTCTACGGCTGACACAATAGGATTACTTAAGAGAAGGTATAAGGCAACTATGTGCCTATCCTGGCGTGGTATGCCAACCCTCCTGGCGAGAGACAATATAAGCTCTCGGTAAAGCGGGCGGTGCAAATTCAATTCAAGTGCTTGCATAAATCTGAACTAGAGTAGACTAGAGTGGTAGAGTTACAGGTATGCACAGTCGTTTCCTTGACAGGTTCTTGACTTATATTAGCACTATTGATTGTCGAGGCAATTGTTGACACCGAACATTGAGTAAGGTGGAAACTAAGCATGCCGGGGTTAGTGTAAAATAAAGGAGTATTCATACTTTAGGGGGTTGTTTGGGACCTCATTCACAAAATTCGTTTATTCAAGTCAGATTTTCACACAAATAGTAGGACTCACCTGGTAAGTTTACAAAAAAATCTGTGTTAGGGGAGACGAGACCGCACCTTCCACATTGGAGCGTCAGAACTTGTAAAACCGTGTGATTTGAACAAATCTTAAAATTACTATAAATTAGATGAATCAGTTTACAATTTTACAAGATATAATTCGTCTTTCAGTTATGCATCTAACTTGAGGTGTATCAGAAATTCTATATAGGTACATATTCGTAAATATAGCTGATAGCGGAGATGACAATATGACTCATTCCCTATGTAAACCACGCACCATTCCTGTCTACGAAAATGAATGCCTGTTACAATTGAAATCGTGATTTCCCGTCGATAAATCCTGGATTGGTTAAATCGAATCGCAATGTGAGTATGAGGGGGGGGGGGGGGGGCAACTGATAGAAAGCGTAAGGGGCGGGGGGGAACTCACCTGGCATGATGGGGTCCTATTCACAACTCACAACTGATCTTTGGAGGTTTATACAATACATACTGTATGACTCGATTGCCTTTTTCGTACCAAAAGAGCACGCACCCTCTTTAAAACTCAAGAAGATGTTCCTGGCCAAGGACTATTGGCCAGAAGGCATCGTCTACCGACGCTATAGGGAGGCGAGACCGACGAGGAAGAAAATCCCTAGCTAGGCTTAAGTTAAGTTAGGTTAGTTTCATAAAATGTTATATATCTCTAGTTTTAAGGTATTTGTCAATATGGGTTTTATACCTGAAATAAAAAAAAAGATTATTATTATTAAAAGAGTTGCATGTTACCTATTCGTATAGCTAATTTTATGGCGTCTTGCTCTGCTTTGCTATTGATTCACTAAACCGAGTTGCATGGCCTGACATCATGGAACGTTTCACGTTATTTATGGTTACATTGGTATTGGTATCTCTGCCACCCCGTACGGGAAAAGGCGTTACGCTATGTCACACCTCGGACACTCCATAGAACGCTCGTAAAATAATCACCTACTACTACATAGCCTAATGACATTTGTACACGTGCAAATGTGTGCGTAAACTCGTTCGTTTGTGAATGTGTGCGTTCAGCGCCTAAACAAAGTGTCTCCCGAAGAGGCTCCCCGACTCCGGGGTGAGGTGCGGTATCTGAATCCGCGCGGGGAAGGGAGTGGCCGTTCTGTACGTAGTACTATTATCTCTTCTGTGGCTATGTTATGTTCAGAGACTATATATCCAATTGACTGCGCCTGCGGGGGAATGCGGCTCGCCAAGCATTAGTTGTATTCAACGTATGCAACCTATGTACGATGACGGGCCGCCAGACAGTTTCGCAAGCGGCTGACCAATCACAGCTCTCTTACCTCGTCCCCCGCCGCCCGTAAATTGGTGAGTGTGTTTCAAAGGAAAATGTATCAATGCGCTCTCCACTGGATAAGTGCTCCCTGGTTATGTTTTATGGTTACTTTTTGGTTATTTACACTTTATGGATAAGGTGTTTCTTTCTTGTACATACTTTTCTATAGGAATGATTCATCTAATAGTTAAAGCGAAGGGTTAACTTTAAGTAACTTTCTTGATTTGGCTCACATCCAATCAAACGAACTGAAACGTACTGAACTGAAATGAACACAAAAGGTGAACACTTTGAAAAGATTACCTCTGTTTAGCCGAGCTTTATTATTTGCATACATAGAGTTCAAAGTTCTTTGTTCTCGTAACTATGTATTTAAACTTCAAGGCGCGAGAACAATTACTCTTCAGTGTAGACGAAAATCTTTCCACATTTTCGGCGTAAAAAGGGTTTTGAGAGAATTACTATAATAATATGACCTAAAGGGGTGGAACCAGATGATTTCGTTTTGCTCGTTTAGTTTCATACGGTCTTTAAATTTACTTTGTGTTTATTTGGAGTTATTTTGAATGTTAGCATAAATGCTTACAAACAGGGAGCCAATTCTGCTAGCAGTATGACCGGTTAATGACAATGACTATTTAATGAATGGTAGAAACTTATTGAATACTTGGCATGCACTTCAACAATCAGCCTTCATCTTAAGCATTTATTTATTGTGTCGAGGATCCTTTAAGTTTTTAATTTTAGCTATCAGAATGTCATTGTGTTAAATCTGAGTTTGTGACCTAACTCAGATTTAAGTGACCGTCACATGGTGCTCATCCCATACAGGTTAGAATTAGTAACCCTTCGTAAAAAAGAGATGGCGTGAGGAGAAAGATTTGTACTTTAAACGCCACGGTTTCAGTTAACATACTTCTAGGTGGCGCTAATCTTAGAATAAATCCTATATATCTTAGCGCCATCTCGTGGTATTTGCAATTTTTTGATGGTGCTGCACCAAGCGATAATGGCCTCGAACTAAAGAAGCTTCCGTAGCATCTCAGTTTACGCCAGTGCCGGTTGTTCTTGGTGGTCTTATCTGTATTAGTATAATATTATAGTGTCTGTGGTTAGGCACGGTCGCCTGCGTCCAAAAGTATACGGGCAGGTCATATTAACGAGTGAATCCCGCCTATACTGCTTGTATACTTTTAGGCGAAGGCCGACCGTACTAGTAGGCCTGGTTTTGTTTATCTCATTAATCAATCTGGCGAGCTATCAGTCAGGCTAAGCCGGCTTAGCCCAGACCCGGCAACAAGCTGGCGACTGGACAAGGCATCGAACCTTCATCATGGCTGTTATCTTGCTACATATAAATTGGCCACCACTTTCAAGGCTCCGTGTTGTGGTTGAGGCTCTGTCTTTTAAGCACACCTCGGACACTCCATAGAACGCTCGTAAAATAATCACCTATTACTACTACCAAATGATGTTTGTATACGTGCAAATGTGTGCGTAAACTTTGCTAGGGCTGGGTGGCGCGGCAAATGCAGCAATATTAAAGTATACGCGTCGTCACTCGTCCGGCGTTCAGCCCTGTCTATTAATCCTTTAACCAATCTTTTGACGCCAGGGGTGGGGTGCGGTATCTGAATCAGCGCGGGGAAGGGAGTGGCCGTTCTGTACGGAGTACTATTATCTCTTCTGTGTCTTAAGTTAAAGGTCCCGGTTACGAATCCCGTCTCGGTAAGAAGAGAATAATAATCTCCGGGTAGTCTTCCGGTAGATTTTGGCCTAAGAAGGTCAGCTGATTTTGTATGGAGATGTGAGAAATAAAGTTGCTCTGATAAAATCGGTTTCATAGTAAAAGTTGTTCAGAATTATGCCTGTACCCCACTTGGTTCGCGTAAAGTCACACCCCGAACAAACTTTGACAGTGGGTACCAAGACGTCAATTATGTAATGTCTATTGCAAGGGGATAAAAACTTAATTTCCCCTAATTTTAATGTCAAATATTTTTCCTTTTCGGGCGTGAGTGGAAGCGAAGGAGCTCGGAGTTTCATTTTCAACCTGTTTGTGTGACGACGCTGTTCCTAGTTCCCACGGCACAGCTCCCCTAGACAAGATGCAAAACGCTATTATCGTTCGCACGAAACGCTAAGAATATGTATGCGATTTGACAATTAGTCACGCTACGCTAGCGTCACCAAATGTCAAATGGCATACATTTTGAGTTTAAGTTTCGTTTCGTTTTCGGAGCGTTATTATCTTTGCAGGTTATCCTATTGTAGGCTTTTATGTTGTAAGTAGCTGCCACGAATTAAAGAGTTTCTTTCATCCGAGGTAGCCAACAATCCGGAATCGAACCCACGTCACACCAGCGACAATTTCTGACATTTCTTTTTTATTAATTACCCCAAGGTCGCAGTCTCTCGGCCTGCCTAGTCGTTTGTCACGCCAACGGCGACGGGTCGACCGATAGAGATATTATGGAGGACAAAGTATTTGTATATGTCACGGGCAACTTCATTAAACGGGCAGTAGGAGTATTGACCGGGCAGCATGAATAATGACCAAGAGCCTTGGTAAATTTGATAAATTTATTATTTTGACCGGTCTTCAAGTATTCATAATGCCCGACGACCAGTAGTCTGTTTGAAAAATCAAGCTTCAATTTATCATTTGGACCGGATAGTATGAATAATGCCTGGTCCAAGTAATATTATGACTAGATTATGTTTCACTTTTTGAAGGTAAATGAGGCAGATTAGGTTAGGTTAGAATTCTGAAGTGCAATCAGTGGAGCGAGCGAAGTGAGCGTATCTTGGGTTTAATACACTAAAACACTACAATGCGTTTGTTTTATTACTTTGCCCAAGATAGAGTAGTCATTATTCATACTGACCGGGTAAAGTGATTAATAAGGCAGTATATAAATCACATTGCCCAATTGACGCGGGCAGTATGAATAATGACCGGACTTTTCAAATAACCCGTAACATATACTTGTACCTATAATGAAAGTTGCGTAACAACTTGTTTGCCGATAAATATATCACTTTTGTGAAAACATTCCTACTGGGGTTAGTATTTATCTCCCCGAGAGATTAGGTTGCGGGGATATGTAGCTAATATAATACAGTGTTTGCTACTTTGAGAGAGAGTTCTGTTGTGAGCGCAATATTTGCTTGTGCTTATTTGTAAGGTATTATTTATGAATACGATACATGAAAACTTTGATATACTTACCTGTTCTTAGTACGCATGAAAGAAAAATCTATTCAATAAACAGCTCTGCCCCCCTAGACAAGTTGCCAAACGCTATTATGCTAACGTCACGCTATACGCTAGCGTCACCAAATGTCAAATCGCATGCATTTAATTTCGTTTCGTTTTCGTAGCGTTATTTATTAACTTTGTCTAGGCCTACAGAATAGCTATTCCATTTTTTTATTATGGTAAGATTAACCTACTTACACGAAAAAGATAGGTGTGAGTGTGATACACACTGTGTATACTGTAAGCTGCCGTATGTCAGGTCAATGCACCACAAGCTGGAACCCTTGCGCCCGCACTCATAAAACTATGAATAAATATGACCCGTGATCTTTACTGCACTCGCCGTGACGTACATAGCACGAGCATGAATAAAACGTGTTGAAGCAGTTTACCCCGACCCCTCTGTACCCTCCTACCTACATGTCCTTTATTAAGAACATAGCAAGTAGCAAATTCTTATTCATTGCTTTTGTAAACAGATGCAGGTACGAGGTTACCCCGTATAAAATCGAATACATGAATAACACTAATTTCTTATAGTGTAGTATTGGAGTGTAGTTTCACGAAAACAGGGTCCCAATTCCACAATGTGGCACAAAATAATGACCGATATGTAACATCGCCAAAAAATGGCCTGTTTGGCGTTTCACTAACGAGCCATACTTGTGCAGGAACAATTTTCCCGTGTATTATTTGCGTTTCCACACAAGTATAAGGCTAACTTGTGATAGAAAAAGTAAAGCTCGCACCCCGGACCCAGGAAACCGAGTTTTATAGCCAGCGTTTAACTCATGCTCGTATTTATTAAACTGCATTTAAACCCCGTTTAATTTTTATTTTATAGTGGCAATTCGTCTCTAAAATTACGGCGGATTGGTAGCTTTTTTCTGCGTTGTTTATTTATTGCATAATTTATATTGCCTTCGAAAAATTTCGACCAAGATATATTTTGTATAAATATATGTGGCATCCATCGAATCATAGCAACTAGGGCACAGATCTAAAGGACAACATACCTGAGGAATTGATGTACACTTCAGCATGACGCGTTCCCGATATAAAAGGTCTTGACAGACGGACCAACAGACAGGCAGACGGACGGACATGCAGACAAACAGGATCGGGACCCTAAAAGAAACTGCTGCCACCCAGTTCCACAGGAAGTTACAGAAACTAGTCGTAATGTAAAGACTGAAAATCCCAACAGCAGTTCTCAACCAATTCCAAGGTTTTTGTGGAATTACAAAGAGTGAAACGGATACAGACAAGAATTCAAATGGCGCAGACTTTTTATACCAATTTCAAAGTCACGGACCCCGAATTAAAACCGCCTCCTTTCTTCAGACTGTCTTAATGATCGGGTTTTAACGACAGCACCGGCCACTTAGACCACTTGAAATTTCATTAAAGTACCTACAGTGTCGATTTCTTACTCAAAATTTTCGTGGTCACTTAGAGAAGTCCTATTAATTTAATCAGCCCCTGATCACTTTTACTTAGCGGGAAGTATCTTCTAAGTTATGTTAAGTGAAGTCGCGGTTAAAACCACAAACACGAGCACTCTACCAATTTATAGACGTAGCGTGGTGTGTTTAATGAGCTAGTCAAAACTATGTATATTCAATTGAAGTTATAGTGTTTTAAAAACTTAAAAAACAATACAACAAGTAATAACGTGTATTTTTCTATGACGAAACTTTTGTGAATTTTTGACTATTTATTTAGATTTTTGTAGCAAGACGTAAGTATTGTAATGAAAGAAATGAAATGAGTAATAAAACCGTCAACAAAAAAATCCGGCCAAGTGTGAGTCGGACCCGCGCACGAAGGGTTCCGTACCATTATCTGTAAAAATGGCAAAAATAATCATGTTTGTTGTATAGGAGCCCCCTTTAATATTTATTATAATCTATTTTTTGTAACTGTTGTTATAGCGGCAACAGAAATACATCATATATGAAAATTTCAAATATCTAGCTATCACAGTTCATGAGATATGCATGGTGACAGACGAACAGACGGACAGGCGGACAGCAAGCGGAGGCTTAGTAATAGGGTCCCGTTTGGCACCCTTCGGGTACGGAACCCTAAAAACAAGCCAATCATGTACAGCTTTTCCAAAGATCTTTTTGCTTGCAGTGACCAATGAGGATTTAAATATACGTGTTGATGACTGGTTCGTTGCATTTATTTGCGTAGAGCTGGCGCCCCCTGTAAATGTAAACGTCATCGGCCAAAATATAGTTGGATGACTAGTATTTGCAGTTTATGAATTAGTAACCCTTCGTAAAAAAGAGATTGCGTGAAGAGAAAGAGTAAGATTTTGTAAACGCCATGGTGTCAGTTTAAAATACTTCTAGGTGGCGCTAATCTTAGAATTAATCCTATATATCTAAGCGCCATCTCGTGGTATTTGCAATTTTTCGATAGTGCTGCACCAAGCGATAATGGCCTCGAACTAAAGAAGCTTCCGTAGCATCTCAGTTTACGCCGGTGTCATATTGTAATCTAGATGGTCTATCTGTATCAGTATAATATTATGGTAATATTATAGTGGGGGCTATTTGGAAGGATAATTGCACATAACTAAAAAGACAACTAAGGCCTCTAAACGTCATAATGACGTCATTTTAGTTGATATCAACAACGATATCAACGTTTAGAGGCCTTAGTTGTCTTTTTAGTTTAGTGCTTTATGCTTCCAAATCGCCCCAGTATCTGTGCTCGTGCTAACGAATTGCTGTTCAGTGACGGTGACGCGACCAGGGACGACGGTACCTACATACACGACTTTAATCATTTCCCAGAATCGAGGCTTGGGCTTGCGTAAGCTAGCTTCATCATTAGTTCGTCGGTCTGTGACGTCACAAGCCGATTATAAACCCACGGACAGGAGGCGGGGCCCTCAGGAGAACAGTACACACGATGACCTATTTCAATATTTCACATATTTCACTTTCCTGTATTTTATCAGTAATGGTGATTTTGTAATTAACTGTTCTACTAAACATCTCGGAAGCTTGAAGCTCATGTGTCTAGAGTTTATGCATATGCAAAACGTTTACTTGTCATCTGTTTATGTACCTTATGATGATGTATACGTTAATAATCAATTTATGCCTTTCATGTGGGAAAAAATCGAGGCTGTATTTCCTCCTCCTCGAAATCTCCAAACTATTTTACTTTAACATTCTGATAAAAATTAAGCACTTAGCTGAACAATGAAAATGAAACTGATCAGAAAATTATTTAACTTCATTCTCCGCCCTCAACCGAACTTGTTTGCAGCAGCCATTTTCTTGTATTTTAGGGTAGCGTCGGTCGTTAACATTTGTTATTTCGAATAGCTCCAACACTCCCACTCAAAACACCCTGACACTCGACGTTTGTATAAATAACACAATCAAGTCTGTTCCGGGTGCTCTCATATTTAGCAAGTAAATTAAAGTCTGGGTGAATTTACCGCGAGCATCAAAGTCAAAACAAGGTCTCTTCCACATGAATAATTCAGTAAACTACATAGGATACGTCTGCACTGGCTCATTATGCTTTGTAACTCGACTTGAAAACTAGCTACCCTGTTACCTGTGGGTACACTTTTACATGCTTTTGACCCAGAACACTTTTCGTTTATTCTGATAGATTTCCTGAATTAATTTTACGCTAGATACTTATTCGATGCGTTCTAGGTACCTATATATAATTCGTGATGCGTGCAGATCTGGCCTTTAATTTTTGAATCTTTCGATAGAAAACGAGCGCTCTTTTTATACAGATTTTCCTTCGATCTACGAAATATTTCATATTTTTCAGTCAGTCGACTGCAACGACTGGTCAGGACTCAGGACCATACAACGCGTCACGCTAATGCTGATCAGCCATAATTGGCTCTCGAACGATTCAAAAATAGAGCTCCAGATCGAAATATGAACCGAGTCGGAAGCAAAAATCTTATTACGAAATTCACTGACATTTCTTTCGCTTACTTCGATGTGTACCTACTTATTAGTTATCGGGGCTCGATTAAATGCTAGTTAAAAGTTAACATAGCTGATTTTCTATTTTAACTTTTACAAAAATTTAGAAAAATTTGTTCAGTTCTCTTGATGCCAGGTATTTGTCAGGTCAGGAAAGGAGGTCCACGACGAAAAGTCCATCATGAGTATCATGACGGAAGTGCCCAAAAAAAATATTAAAACTTTTAACCATTTCATTTGTGTCAACAAAGATTTCAGTGCAACTTTCCTGAAAGCGATGATGGCGTGACGGAAAACACAAAAAATATTCGTTATTTTTCCGGTTGAGTGAATGTTTGACGCAAAATGCCAAGTCGTAGAACAAAAGGTTATGTTATTATGTTGCATTAAAACAAGGCTTCGCATGCGTGATTTATAGTTAGCTTGTTTCACAAGTCACTACGCGCGCTTTGTTCTTTGTAACAGCCGACGCAAAAAGAGTTTATGAGTTTGATTGCAGTCTTTGTTTGTATGCCTGTGACATCATAGCTCTAGCGGGCGAAGCAATTTTAATGCGGTTTTCTCAATTAAAAGCTGATTTAATAGCTGTGGTTCTACATGTGTAGCATTTTGTTGAATATGTTATGTTGGGGTTGTTTGGATTCCGATCCTTAAAAGGAAAAAAAGAAATCCTTTTAAGAATTATTTATGATTATTGGATCACTTTGTTGTCCGTCCGTCCGTCTGTCCGTCCGTGTGTCAAGACCACATGGACGTATCAAGAAGGTCTGTGATCAGATAACACTGTGAAATCAACCTTTTAGGGTCAACGCAATCGAATGCTATGACCTTTTATGCTGTAAGATTGTTGGATTTTCATAGTAATCGCAATGGACCCAAAACCTATATGGTACTTCCCGTAGGCCTCAATCATGAAATTTGGCATAATGCAAGGTCTCACAGCACATTAAAGGGAAAAATCACAAAACTGCAAATTTCTGTCTTAGAAAGAAATATTCAATTTGGTTTACATGGATGACATCATACTTTAGTTTTTATGTGGAAACTTAATTACACGTGTTACGCTCTCCAAGTGTGATCGGAACCCTTGGTGCGCGAGTCCTTCTCGCACTTGACCGTTTTTTCTGTTAAAGTCGTTATGAGTGTGTTGACACTGACATAAATTGTTTCAGAGGGTAGGTCAATTAGTGCCTCTCGTCTATCGTCCATCCTGATGGATCTATCACCCTAAAACTTTAATTAAACTCGTTTTGAACGCTCGCCGAGTAATCTTCGGTGATAATTCATCGAGTCGATGTTTATGACAAGCTCGGAACACCATCTATCATAAGCGATTTACATTTTAATGCCCATGTGCAGAAGATGGGGCATCTCATTTGAATCGCTCTATGTAGAGCGCAGGCGTGGCATCTTCTGATGTGATCAAACGCCTATAAAGTGTAGGTACGGTTATTAATAGTAGTCAAGACGTGTAGGTAGGTATTCTTAATCAACCTTAATACTGCATTAGTTTACAATATTTAAAATACTTGCAATGCTTGGTGTCTTTAATAATTACTGGAATTAGGAACACAGCTTTTCAAAACAAATGTGGTAGCCTGCTGCTCGTTTAGTATTTTTGGGCTTCAGTTAGTATTTTGTTAGTTAATTAAATATATAATAATAGTAAATACTCACTTGAAATGAAATAAAGCCAAAACACCTATTCAGGGTGACATTTAATTAGCTGACCATATTTTGGGGAATGATAATACATGGGTAGAACATTATGAAGAATTTTCCCCAAGGAAAGGATATGGTCGCAAATAATAATTGAAACAAAAAGTAAACTTTAGAAAAAACCGACTTCCACAAACGCTATTTGATTAGATTGAGTTTAATACAAACTGTAACCCCTTATCCCCCCCCCCCCCCCCCCTTGGGGAATTAATTTTGTCAAATCCCATATCAGTACTACCCCACGCTACTAAGGAACCCCTGTACAAAGTTTCATGGCTCTAGGTCCACCGGTTTAGGCTATGCGTTGCCTGCCCGTCAGCCACGCATTGTATTTGTTTCTAGTATTGAGCAGATCTGGTGGCCATATGTGGTCTTCATCAGCAGTTCTGCATCACAATATTATGCTTACCATGTGCATTTGCACGAGTTATTATGAAAAACACAAAAATCACTATCGGTCTGCCTATAATATTTGAATAGTTCCCTCGATTTCTCCAGGATCCCATCATCAGATCCTGACTTGGTATCAATGGGACCAATGGGAAGGACCCTTTCAAACAAACAAATAATTTTCCAAATCGGCCCACCCGTTTAGGCGCTATCGGGGCACATACATAAAAAAAAAACAAACATCCGGACGAATTGTAAACCTCCTCCTTTGGGAAGTCGGTTAAGAAAAACAATTTTGTGTCTCCCATAGTAAATTTAAATTTATTTATTTATTTATCTAATAATATGTACCATTACAGCTATATCTACATAAATCAGCTGATCGGGGCAATGTACTGGGGGACGATATTTTTTTTCATTTGTGACCAGAGACTATATATCCAATTGACTGGGCCTGCGTTTGGACATCAGTTGTATTCAACTTATGCAACCTATCTACGATGACGGGCCGCCAGACAGTTTCGCAGCGGCTGACCAATCACAGCTCTCTTACCATAAACAATATGTTAATCTATGCCAATAAGTTAATTAATTTATGCATGAAAATTAAATTTGATTTATATAGTACTTACAGTATTTTTAGGAACCTACTTTTTATGTTACGCACTAAATTTTAATGTATTAACGGAAGAGCGGGTTCTCCTGGCACAGGTATTTTTTTACTTAAAAGGAAGACTCCACTTATGTTAAAGAAATAAATGTTTTTTTAAATTTTTCTTTTGCCTCGTTCCCCGCCACCAGTAAATTGATGAGTTGTGTTTCAATGGTCAGCTAATTAAATGTCACCCTGTATACTTATAACAAAACTTCGCAAACCAAAAATGTACGTATGCTTCTTACAAGCAATAACCTACACACACACACACACACACACACAAACGTTTCTTTGTTCACTTGCGTACAAATAAAACTGAACCGTGACCTAACGAAAATACCATTAATTCTCATTCCCAGCGAAAATAATTGGGAACAAGTCAACATAAAGTAATTTGCGACCCAACATTATCCCTTTACACGTTGTTAGATAGCCACCGGGGCGCAGGAAGCTGTGGTTTGTGTTGAACATAAGCTCTATGTATGTGTGGGTAAGTAACACCAGTCGCATATGGATACAATTTAAATTACAGTTCTGAAAACAAGCTAACCTTAGCTGAGATTTACTGCCCTGGTATTGTATGATAGTTTTGTGTACATTATGAAAAAATCTAAACTTCAATGATTTGATCAGTTTTTGGGCAAAACGCTGCGAAGCTTCCTTTAGCTTACTTACTTTGTTATTCATTCGTTCGTAACCATTTTATAACCTTAACCTCAGATGAACAAAACTCTTTGCCTATTAACTCAATATTTTTAACATGCACTTAGCGCCGTCCGTGGAACTAATTAGTTACGTTACAAAGACAGTTATCGTTCACAAACGAGATACACTAAACAGACATTAATTACTCCTTAATTTTTATCAAGCGCATACCATTTATTCCCACGCTTCTAGTTCTGCGGTCTAGTCGTTTTACTTTACCGGTAGTTACGTGTTGCTCCAGCTAAAGTTCCCTGTAGGATTGCGATTCAAATCGGTTCCCGCGGACAATCAACGGCCGGATTAGAGTGCCGGATAAAAATACAAACAAACGGACCAAGAGCGGACAAAGCGAGACGAGGGTAGAGGGAGGCGAGCTTTATCTCGCTCCCATACCGCCCCAGGAGGTTTAAGGAGTGGAATCGCCATCGTTGATGCGCGCCAAGTATCTTCTGTCGCCAAGAGAGGGTAGGGTGGTAGGTAACCTCTCTTTCTCACTCTGTAACATGTGAAAATGAGGGATTATTCCCACCCTGCCCTCCAATCCACGGGGGTGTAGAAGAAAATTTTAGCCAATATTCTTTCTTGAGTAAGAGCGTTGTTTAAACTCGTTTTTGTATTGTGTGATACAGCGTTAAGAATCACCAAGGTCTAGACAAGAAGGAAACGTGTCACAAAAACTCCTCAAGAAAGCTCATAATATAAACATAAGTTTTTTTATCTAAATGTGCATCGCCGCCACAGCTGCCATAAAAATGGCCGTTTTACGTAACATTACGTAACGTGTAACTGACAACACTTGTCGGCGTCGAAGACTCCAAGTTTGATTGGATAGTAACGAGCGTTATTGTGTTGGAGGAAGGTGGAGGCCGCTCGGCGCGCGACCTGGATACTATTCTACTAATTATGTCAAGTGACGAGTTTTATGCCAAGTCTTTTTAGGGTTCCGTACCCGAAGGGTGCCAAACGGGACCCTATTACTGAGACTTCGCTGTCCGTCTGTCCGTCCGTCCGTCCGTCCGTCCTGTCTGTCACCAGGCAGTAACTCATGAACCGTGGTAGCTAGACAAGTAGCTCGATATTGATAATGGTAGCAGGTAGACGCTTAAAATGTTCACAATATATTGAGTATATTATTTACAAAAAATAAACAATTAAATTAAAATTAAATGAATATTTAGGGGGGGCTCCCATACTTTTTTTTTTGCGGTTTTTTATAGATAATGGTACGGAACCCTTCGTGCGCGAGTCCGACTCGCACTTGGCCGTTTTTTTTTATCCAGGGGGTACCTTTCTCAATCATCCTATCGACTTTAAATACTTTTGAGGGAAACATTTACATCCGACTCCTAAGATATAATTATTGCAGTACGAGATTGGCATGTGGGATTAGAATATGCCAGGGAGCACTTATCCAGTGGAGAGCGCATAGATACATTTTCCTTTGAAACACAACTCACCAATTTACGACGAGGTAAGAGAGCTGTGATTCGTCAGCCGCTGCGAAACTGTCTGGCGGCCCGTCATAGTACATAGGTTGCGTATGCGAACGTTTGTTGAATACAACAAACGTTTGGCAAGCCGCATTCCCCCGCAGGCGCAGTCAATTGGATAAATAGTCTCTGGAATATGCCGAACAAGATGTCTGTGTGCTCCCATAAAGATTGTTTGTCTTGTTATAGAAAATGACAATGATAATCTCACGATGATTTATCTTTGTATGTATATGTATATGATGAATTGCATATGTGAACAATGAAAATGGTAGTGGATATTAGATTTTCAACCGACTTCAAAAAAAGGAGGAGGTTCTCAATTCGACCCGATGGTTTTTTTTTTCTATGTTTGTTACGCGATAACTCCGCCAATTATGAACCGATTTGAACAAATCTTTTTTCGGCGTATAGGTAATACCTCAAGGGTAGTCCCATTGACACCAGGTCAGGATCTGATGATGGGATCCTGGAGAAATCGAGAGAACTCTTCAAATATTATAGGCAGACCTATAGTGATTTTTGTGTTTTTCATAATAACTCGTGCAACTGCACATAGCATAATATTGTGATGCGGAACTGCTGATGAAGACCACATATGGCCACCAGATCTGCTCAATACTAGGTACAAATACAATGCGTGGCTGACGGGCAGGCAACGCATAGCCTAAACCGGTGGACCTAGAGCCATGAAACTTTGTACAGGGGTTCCTTAGTCGCGTAGGTAGCACTGATATAGGATTTGACAAAATTAATTCCCCAAGGGGGGGGGGGGGGATAAGGGGTTACAGTTAGTATTAAACTCAATCTAATCAAATAGGGTTTGTGGAAGTCGGTTTTTTCTAAAGATTACTTTTTGTTTCAATTATTTATAAGTTAATACGGACGTCAGTTTTTTTAGAGCCCGTAATGTCCCACTGATGGGCAAAGGCCACTCTACCCCTCTTCCACTCTGTTCAATCCTGAGCGGTCTCCCTCCACTCATTATCCGATAGGCCCAACTCATCAATCCATCTCATCCCGGGTCGGCCACGCTTTCTCTTTGCATTTTCTGGGAGCCAGTCTGTGGTTCTCTTCGCCAAACGATTTGGTAGCATTCGAGCAACGTGACCAGCCCAGTCCAGTCAGTTGTGAGATTGAGAGTTGAAATTTTAATTAACCTCTTTTTAACCTCTCCACTGCCGCCGTCAGTGTGTAATTCATAATATTATTTATATGCAGACTGACTGCAATCTGAATACTGTTTAGACAGCGAGACAGCGGTAGTCAAGCGACACAGGGAAGCGATTCGAGTTACCAGAATCAGGGCCCTGATTGTCGACGCCCGCCCCTGTGTAACATTGTAACGCAACTTTAGTTAGTTTTCTCACTCGGTAACAACTAACAAGTTACTAACATCCTACGATGCCAAACACGACTCTCTCGGAAAGACGTAATCTTGAATAAAGTACACAAAGATATTAAAGATTGAGTGACGTCGTATTTTGTAAAAAGTTATAAATATCCTTTGGTTTTCTCAGGCACGCTTTGACTACAAATCAATTAGGATGGGTCACCCTCGGGATGATAGTGGGTTATGATTACTGCCTACTCAAAAGCGATTAGCTAGCGACTTGTCACTAAAAGCTCTTTATCTTGCACGGCATATTTAGTGGTGGATCATGTTGTTGTTGGACATGATTGCGCAACCTCTCAAATAGTGGTAGTTCAACACAGCCAAAACAACATGAAAAGTCTGAACGGTTTCAAAATGACGTTAACGACCATGTCCACGTCCAGACGATATGTTGGAATTTAATTATTATTTTAATTTAATGTTTGTATTATCGATAGTGAGTGTGTGAGTGGACTGTATTTGTGATTAGAAAATGAGAGAAAATTGTGGATGATGTTGTTGATATGGTATATGTGACAGATCAAAGGGCTATTTCAAAAGTAAAGCAAAATAAAAAAGCAAATATAAATTAAGCCAGCGGCCAGCTTGCCGCTGAAAGGAGGTTCCGCAACAGTTTGTGTCCCTAATAATCTGGAATTAAATAGAATTGTATTATTTGAATGATTAATTATTGTAATAAGTAATTAAATATAATGTTTGTGTCGCTCTGGTTAGCTGTAATGGCACAAATACTTGATAATAAATTAAAATAATAATAATAATATATTTAACACTTTTGCTGTGTAGATATTTGGTTTTAATGTGAATTCTATTGTCTATTGTTTATTGAGTACTTGCGTGCTTACATATATCTGACCCTGACTGTACTCGCGGCTCTTATTTTATGTACTTTGTTCAGCACCGGTCTTCCGTCGTCCTAACAAGTGCTTTAGCGCAAAAAGATTAAAAGAATAAGGAAAGTCATCTCGTTATAACTTCGGTATTGAAAGTTCGGGAACAATACGCCCCGAAATAGCGCAAAACAAACAGCTAGAGACAAAGGAGATGGAGCCATCACTGGTATTGAAGAAACCCGAGCTGGAGAAGAAAGAAATGCTTCAAATAGGGTAATATGATCTTTCAGATTCAGATCATTCAGAGGGAAATAAATGAAAAAGAAAACTTGTCAAAATTACCGACCTTATGTTAGAAAAGCCTCGTCAATATAGGTTTAGGTAAGTATGTATTGCTCGATATTCAAATCAAATCAAATAGTTTATTTATTCACACATACATTCATTAGATCATTTCTAGATACAAGGTTACATAGGTAGGATAGAGGGGATAGTGTGAAGATGGATGCAAAATTGATTTACAATGGCCCCACACTAGGCGAACCTGTATTCACTATACTTTATTACATAAAACAATGAAAAATGGAGACATTGGGTGTTATTACAAAAAAATAAACTCCCGTTCAACGCCTGTTTAAAAACGAAATTGTATGGGATTTGACGTTTGTTTTGAGGTTAAACTGCGTTTACTATTTTTTGTAATAACACGGTACATGTTCAAAACTATACAAGGCATGTTTGTGTATTGTTCTGTTTATCTATTTAACAGTAACATTAGATACCTGGGTATCTTCGATTCAGGCTTCAAACCCAGACCTCTCACTTGGGAGGTACAGCAGCTACGAATCGCAACGAGAGAAAAGCCGGTAAACAAAGAGCGACGAAACACATCCGTGAATTTGTTGTCAAGCAATCGTCATTAAAGGCATTTTCATCACTTCGCCGTGGAATGTTCCGGGTCGTATAGTGCGCTAGTTTATGAGCTGAGCGTACGGACGTGCGTCGACATCGCATCCGCATTACTTGAACATTGGAACTCGGAACTATATAAAACACACTCGCTGTAACTTGGCCAGTGGTATTGCGAACTGGGATAACAGGGTCAACAGAGTACTTGGGCGAACAAAACTTAAATATATACGATACCACGATCGATCCTGTGTTGTTACCAAGTATTTAAACAGCTTGTGAAGCGTAATTGACAGAGCGAGCGAAGCGTCTCCGTTTCAGGATTGGGAAAAATGATTTCGTCTGTCCGTCCATCTGTATGATCTCCTCTACAGGTCCATTTCTCAACCGATTCTCTTGAAATTTTGTGAGCAGGTTGTACTATCTGTAAAATGGATATTTTTTGTCGATTCAGTTTATTTTTTCAAAATGACGGAGATATGGCGTTTTAAAATGTAAATAATCGCTACAACCCAAACGGCTCAACGGATATTAACCAATGAGGTGTCATTGGCTTTGTGGAGATCGTGGCAGTGACATAGACCATATAATTTAATATTAGTTGTAAAAATCGCAAAATGTTGTTTACGAAACACACTCCGGGCTCATCGGATCTCTACAGTGATTCACGAGTGGGGTTGAGGGCAAATATATGAAATATATACTTATTGCCGCCTTTGTAACGCAATGGTTTATCTGTCTTTTTATTACGTAATCGTTTATCTTCAATTGCAGAAGATAAACGAAATTGAAATTGAACGTCCCGTATAACCTCACACTATACGATATCCAGCCTCGTGGGACCAGCAACCGACAACAAGGTTGTAAGGAAAGCGCAATAATGGAGCGGTCTGATTTGCGCTAATTAGCGTAAATCGGTGAGTTTAACTCGATAGCGTTGCTAGTATCTCCGGAGAGCACTTACAGGATAAGTGGGTTAGAGGAGAGCAACAAACAATGCTGTAATTGTAACTAAATGGAAGGGTTTTACATTGCATTAAAAATTAAAGCGCCACAAAACCATACGGAATGGCTGAAGCATACTATAGTTTTGCCTAAGTGAGACATCAGTGACTTTTGAAAAGCTGAAGGAATGCTTTTGGAAATCATTGACGTCCATTTGCAATATCCTATCTATCCATGGTTTTCACATTACTAGAGATAGATTTGACAATTGCGCTATTGAACATGAAACTGTCAAATTGGACCCTATCTATCTGCCGATTGAAGACAGATAGGTTATTGCAAACGGCCGTAAGTAACACTTTCTTCAAGAAACTTAGGGTTGTAATGATTCGCGTATGTTTGGTCAACATAAAGAATACCATTATTGATAGAGCGTAGCACAAGTATCAAAAAATGTACCAGGATCGTAGCAAGTGGAAGTCTTTAGTCTCTGCCTACACCTTTTTTCGGAAAACACTTCGTGAGTATGATATTAATATGTGTATGTAAAAAGACATTATCCAAAAGCTATGAATTCTGAAACGCTGCGAGTTACGAAATGGAACTCGGTCTTAAATGCAAAATATACAACGATCAATATCGTGTGAGTGAACCTTGCCACTGAGATCCGTGTCAGCAGTGAACGAACCGTAGTCGTATTATTTGTTTTACGACAAACCCACGAGAACTTGCCGATCACTATTGTACGTCCGGGCGAACTCGCCCCCTGTCACGCAAAATGGAGATTTTGATTTTGCAAAATGGAGATTTCGAAATGGAGAAAGATTCGTTATTTCTTTATTGTACTCACATGACAGTAAGAATAGCTTAAGATAGGAACGATATGTACAAAGGCGAGCTTATCTCTAATAAGAGATTTCTAATTAAGAGATTCACGCTAATGGTAGCCATTACTGTGCTTCTGCTGCCCCATATTATATGAGAAAGGCTCAACTATATATGCTCACGCTATTTCCTGGAAGAGGGGCGGACAGAGATCAAAGACCTTCAGTTAGTTAGTTTTAATGATACGTCAAAATACTCAAGCTAGCTCAATCCGTATCCGACCCTATCCCTAACGTGTGTTGATAAATCCCCAAATTCAAATGTGGACACATTTGACCCTTGTAAGGTTATGTGTAAACGTCATTTGAATCTTTTTACATAAAGAAGTGACCGTTTCCGAACATGTTAGAGGTTAATCGCCAAACGATTCAGCAGTGAAGGTTTTGTAAAGCTTTCGAGGGACCACAAATGTGTTTATTTTTCCTTTATATTGGAAGCTTGTTTTTTCTAAAGAAATCATACGAAATTATTGTCATACCGATACATAACCATATCTTTTGATTTGCTGGATTGAGTGGAAAATGGTCGTTTTAATCAAAAATGTTTATATCCTTACTGTTGGAATGTACTCCGCAGATATAATAATAATGTCCGACCGAATCATCAACTTTGAGAGGATGCAACGCCATTTGCTGACGATATTACTGTATATTTCAATTAAATAATTTGATTTTACTTATGATATTATACCAAATTGCATATTGCAGAATCGGGGCCCAATTCTCGGGCTATTGAGATCATCTACATAGTCGAGATATCTGTTTCCATACCGCATATCTCCGTCGAAAACGATCTCGTTCCATATTTATTTATTTATTTTGACGGCCTCTGTGGCGCAGCGGTTGCGCATCTGCCTACCATGCGAGAAGTCCCGGGTTCGAATCGCGGCTGGGGACAAAAAAAAACCAGGTCTTGAATGTTTACATGTTTGTGATGTCGCTGTTTCTGGTTCCGACGACACAGGGTATCCTAGTATGGGGCCAGAAGCAATGTATGTGCCTGTATATAAATGTTTATGTTTTTGTTTATTTCACTCGAAAACAGGTCGAGATATCTCGGTTGGTCGTAAGGCGAGTCGAAAGAACAGCTTTTTTTGTTTTCGTTAGGAGATATTCGTTAAATCGGATCGATATTTCGGCCATGGAGATGATGTCGATAGTGCAAGAGTTGCCCCCCTGTACTTTTGAATGTTCATTCAACGACAGAGCCGGACTAATTCAGATACCCTTCCAGCGATTTGTTTATGTATTTTACAGCCTATTTTATAACTTCTAAGGCTGGAATCACACTTGACGGAAATTCCGTCGCGGACCTTCCGCGTCTTCGGAACGCCAATACATGTTATTGCATATCCCGACGGAGAGACCGATCTTCCGTGTGTTATTAGTCATTCATAAGCAATAACTGGCGGAAAATACGCGACGAAATTTCCGTCAAGTGTGGTTCCAGCCTTAATGGCATGACGCACGCGGCGTTGTGACGAAGGGGCTTTTGCATTTTATAGCACGAATCCAGCCATAGTGATTACAGAATTTAATTAAATACACCGCATGAAACGTGACTTAAGTTTTGAATGACGCGCGGCTGTAAATTGTTTCGCTATGCATTCCCGACTTTTATTAATTGGATACATTTATTTTTGTGTCTATATTTTATTGTATTGCGTGATAATTTCACTGTCGATCTGTGCTTAGCTTACTCGGAAAGTAAACGAGACGAATATCAGCTGAATCTACTCTTGTATCTTCGTAAAAGTCTTGGAATTAAGGAATGAAATCTCTTTTTGGGCCTTCCCCTACGCCGCCGCCGCGCCGGTGTCCGTCTGTAGGCATATCCATTCAGTGGCTGATTCGCCCTTAGTTTCTGGGTTGGGTTTGTTTGTCTTATGAATATTGATCATGTATAAATCTACTGAACTACTACCCAACCTCCTGCACCGAAGCACTCCATTTATTTGCGTCTAACGTCCGGTTTCAATAACTTATCTATCCTCAATCTGCTGATAGATAGGGTCGAATTTGACATAAGTTCTATAGCGCAACTGTCAAATCTAACTCTAGTAATGTGAAAACCATGGATAGATGGGTTATTGGGACCGGGCATAAGTCTAATATAACCTTACGCCCAGGGAGCACTTATCCAGGATGTTAGTCTTTGCTTACGCCCTCTCTCTTACATCAGCATAAAATAACAAACTGTCGCGCCTATTTCCATATGGGATAGCAGAGGCACAAATTGTGTCCATGTTTAGATTGTTATTCAGTCTCCATAAAAAAGCCTTAGAAATAAAATTTCGGTGAATTAAGCATCTAAGAACTAACTAAAGAGACGGACCGACAGTAATAGAAGCGTTTAATTACATCAGAGATTTCTTTACATCAGGTAAACTTAAGTGTAGCAAAACGAAGAAGTTATATTTATTTTCATACTCCTATTAGTAGATGGAAATTGTTCGTCTGCCGATTTCAGGATTCCATTAATTAAATCGATGCTTAAAATATAAGTACATAAGTATAATACTTTACCAAACGCTTGCTTCTACAAACGGCTACGGTGAGCGCGTATTTTGCTTCCATTATGAATTTGATACAATTTTAGTTAAGTCGCGTATAAATAATTCAACTTTCTTAATTTCATTAAAAAATAGTAAAAGTAATTATTTGTGGGTAACTTTAAAACGTTTCAGCATTTTGTGACACACCCTGAGTTGCACGAAATGATTTTTAACAATTTAAGGTTGTCATCTTACTGATATAAGGGTGAGAATCTCATAGGATTGTCATTTATTTCTGATGCTAAGGATAACTCCGGGTTAAACGGGTTCGGAGCATAATTTTAGCTATTCTACAGCTTAAAGCAATAATTTACAGTTTAAATTAACGTTCAAGTCTAAGAATTTTGCGTTTGAAGAGGCCGCCGCCGTGGCGCCAGTGGCAGTAAAACAATGCATCACGTTCTAAGAAATAATATAAATGAGAGATTTCCTGAGACATGATTAAATACATTATCATGTTTTCAAACAGCTCGATAGGTTGCGTTAACATTATAGATACAGTTGCGACTATATATTTGTATCTAGCACTCACACATTGACATCATACACACACACAAACACACCCTTAAACAGATTCCCAACCCCATATGTACTATGTACCGGTACTTATAAATTACCCCCTTTTTCCATTTCTTTTTAAGTTTACTACCTAAAGTTTTGCCTAAAAAATAGAACCCTTTAATTGGCCTATGTCTAGTTTACGTTCTCTGCCAATTTTTTTTTTGTACTGTGTTGTAGGCTTTTTTACATAAATAAATAATAAGATCGTTTATCTATGCATATGGAAATTAGTGTTTATTAAATGTTTGTTATCGGACCCACTACTATACTAGTTGAATTTTTCCTTCCATCATTACCAACATTTAAAACAGTATTTCGTTTTGCCAAAGAACATCGAGCCTTTCTGGGATACCTTAAGGTGAAATTCCCTACAATGTCACATTTTTCGTGTACTCTATAACACAATGCCTGCGATTTGGGAGGCAACATGAACTATACTAACTAAACTAATTAAAATGGTGTGTTTGAAAATGGAATCTGTGGCCACCGCGCAAGAACTGTCGGATTTGAAGGTTGTCAGTTTAGTGCCTTTAGTTCCTCTAGTTTAGTGGTTTTGACACCTCCCAAATAGCCCCCATTGTCTATCGATATAGAATTTTATTTCAAAAAAATATATTATATGAAAAAACGTCGTCAATAGAAGGCATTCTGAGATAATTCACTTTGAATTTATGTAATTCAGTGATATATATACTGTTAGGAGTTTGGGTCTAGTGTCCGAATACGAACGTGCCGTCGAGGTACAGCCCGGTGTATAAAAGGCGGTGGGAGCGGTGGTGCGGCCATTTTGCCCGCTGCGCTCGCCGAGGAAACGTCGGGTTGTATCTCTGCGTCGTTAGTTTTGTTTGATCTCCGGTCACGTGAGCCATTTTGTTATCATTTATTCGAGGGATATTTAGTTCTAAATTAATTACTTTGTATGTGTGTTGCTAGTTCGGGTTAAGGTTGATTTTGTTCCAATATTTGATGAGATTTTAATAAGAATAAACTGTTGGGTTTTCTTTGTATTTCTTTTTTTAATTTTTATTACACTTCTGCCCCTAAAATCAGAAGTGGGATAAAGATCAAGTCATTACTAACTCGCCCACTGAGTAAAGGAACAAAATCTACCTGACTTAAACTTTTTTTTTTTTGTAAATTTTGTTTCTGTGCGTGTACAAATGACGCGAAGTAGGTCAAGTTCACGCGGCCGATCGAGGCATCGTTCACAGAATGGCTCGCGTGTCCGACGGGCTAGATCCCGTTCTCGTAGTCGTTTGCGCCGTCAAACGAGATCCATATCTCGTTCTCGTTCCCGAGATACACCGCGCGGTCGTGCGCGCTCCCGTGATTTATTCCGGCGCAGATCGCGACGTCATCGTTCGAGAAGTAATCGAAATCATCGTCGATCCCGTGTAGATTCGCCTTCTCCTGCCAGGCGCCGTGAGCGATCGCGTTCTCACCGTTCTTATGAACAGTCCCACTCCCCATCGCGTGATCGCACAAGGAGACAGTACCAGTCCCGTAGTAGATCTCCAAGGCGTAATTACAAAGCAAAAGTATCATTCAAGCCGCCTAGGCCCATACATTTGATCAATTCCACAAGTACCCGCCAAAACAAGTCGAGTTTACAAACCACGCAAACGCCACCGCGGCAAACCATAACCACTACCGTTAACCAGAATACGGATGCTCGCGGTCCATCTATCGATTCAGCCGCTCGCTGCTCTGAGACATCTACCCTCGCACACGCTATTGTTGAAGCTATCAAATCCGCACAACCTGTCAGATCAAACAAATATTTTGTTTCAAATTTTGACCCTACGATCACTAGTATTGACGCGTGGTGTGATGAGGTGGAACGAGCCAGAGCCGCGAACGGTTGGAGTGACCATGAGTGTCTATCTCGTGTTGCCTTGTGTCTCAAGGGTGACGCCAAGGTATGGCTAACAGAATGGATCACCAATGATCGTACATGGTCTAATTTTAAGCGAGAATTTAAACCACTCTGTCCCGGTAAGCTGGATTACGCTAATATTCTTTTCGATGCCATGAAAGCTACGTCCGATCAGTACACCACGTACGCTGAGTATGCCCGTCGCACTTTGTTACGCTTGAGGATAGTTCAGGGCCTTAGCGACGAGCTGAGAACTCTTATCGTTATTCGTGGGATTGATAGCCCACAAGTTCGCGCCGCGGCTGCCAATGCAGCATTGACATCAGAGACCTTGGTTTCTTTCTTATCTATTTACGTCAAAAGTAAACTAAATAGGGCTAAACAAGACTATCGTCCTCAGCCCGTACCTAAGAGTAGCTTCCAATGCAAACAGTCAACGCAACCAGACATCAAGTGTTATTCTTGCGGGGAGAAGGGTCATTTCGGTCGGGATTGTAAAAACAAAACAGCATCAAACTTTTCGCAGTCAAAATCGATAACCAATGCAGCTAATTGTTCATTTTGCAAAAAGCCCGGTCACACTGAGGCCGTCTGCTTCTCCAAAGCACGATCAGAAACCCGCAACCAATAAAACGTAAATCTGTCTACCTACCGACCGTTGTAATCGAGTTCAGTAAATATTTCAATTGATGCTGATTTTATCGTTGGGCCTACATCATGCACCACACGCATAGACACGTAGCTGATAGCCTTGAATTGCTGTGAAAGTTATTGTCCACAATTACCACAGCTGGATTTTCGATAAATTTCCGTAATTAATGTTGATTCCTCGCGACAGAGATCAAATATTTAGGCTGGGTTATAATCAGGGGTCAGGTAAAGCCGAGCCCTGGGAGGGTAGAAGCCCTCGCTAACACTTCACCACCAACTACTGTGTTTACTTTGGGCACTATAGGCACAGGGTTATGTCACCAAGGCCGCCTGTATCGCTCACATAACTAGAAAGGGGACAGACTTCAACTGGGAACCTGAACAGGAGCAGGCGCGTCAAGGCATAATCCAACAGCGTGCCGGTTCTTTGTATTTTCGACCCACAGTTCCCTACAGATGTGCCTGTGGACGCTTTGGGACCCGTATTACGGTCAGAAAGTTTCGTGCTAATAATAGTCGACGGGTACTCCAAATTCAGCCTGTTATACTCCAAATGCCGTCAGGATGTCTCCGAGCTCAAGCGATCGCACTGTTTGGTGTGCCCAAGGTGATGGTAACGGATAAGGGTCGCACATTCTAGTTGAATGAATTCTTCACCTGGACCAACGACCTCGGCTTGGTGAGCTACACTTCATAACCCTAGAGATGCATCATGCTAATGAGCAAGTTGAACGGTATGTGTTAACTGTACTCAACATGATCCGCATAGAGGCCAGCCACAAGAAAGCATTGTGGTCGGAGTTTCTCAACTATTTTGTAATATTACAAGACGCACTTAATCTTCTAATTGGCACAGATGCGACTTCACCATTGATTCGTGCTATAGTGTGTGACGTGGCTGTTGATGATGCGAGACCAAATCGTGACGCTATCCGCGAGATGTCTTGATACCGGGCCCGACAGTTGCTCAGGAAAAATTAAACGATTCACGACGAATCTGCAAACCGTTTCGCGTTGGTTTTTGTTATAAAGATATCTCAGTCAACAGGCAACCTGGACTCGGGCATGCGCGGCCCGTACGAGGTGATCAACGTGTTGCCGGGCGGACGGTACACGCTGAAGCTGTTGGCTGGAGGCTACGGCAAAACATCACAAACGGCTGCCCAGTTCCGTGCAGTGGTGCCGTGGAAAGGCGAATGGTGCCCGGAGACTGTGAGTTTTGCCATACACATCCTTATTCGATAAAAGCGTTGCTGTATTGGTTGTTGCCATTCTAAAATCATAGCTATAGCTTCACACAGATTGCTCTCAATTCTAATTACCGATTGT
The DNA here is from genome assembly GCA_963457715.1 of Argyresthia albistria. Taxonomy (NCBI): domain Eukaryota; kingdom Metazoa; phylum Arthropoda; class Insecta; order Lepidoptera; family Argyresthiidae; genus Argyresthia; species Argyresthia albistria. The sequence continues at coordinate 1,542,318 of OY735252.1, read as the reverse complement.
ATTGCTCTTTCGCTTCAAAACTACTTTATTTACATGACTAGATTATCGCTTCGCTTTCCCTTAGCTGGCTCATTTTCCCTAAAACTTTATGAAATACTCGGGTAACTTTAGGTAAAGAAGGGCGACAAACGGTGCAGTGCGTGTTGAGTAAGATGTGTGTGAATGTGTAAAAGCCCCGTTTCTGCATAATTGCATAGTCGGGCCGGCGTGAGTAATATCGCCGTGGCGTGAGTAATATCGCCCTGGCGTGAGTAATATCGCCGTGGCGTGAGTAATATCGCCCTGGCGTGAGTAATATCGCCGTGGCGTGAGTAATATCGCCATACAGGCGAATGCGTGAAGCGTATTCGTCCTGTGGTCTGTTTGTGCGTGAGTCATATCGCACAGACAGGCGGCCCGTTGCGTTGGTTCGCGAAAAGGGCAGGTGCGTGTGTCGCACCATGTTGCAGGTGGAGTGTTCCTGTGCTGCAATACGCTGCGGCTGTGCTGCTGTCGCGCAAGAAAACTGAAAACTTGAAGAAAAGGCCTAAGGTTTACGTAGTTAACACTGAGACGTCTCATTAGGTGTTGATGGATGAGTTAAGGAGATGAAAATTGATGAATGCTATGGAGGAATGAATTAAGTGAATGACAGTATGAAAGTAATGTAAGACGAAGGATGCATTAAGTTTGCAGGATCGTTTTCTTATACTGATATTTGTTCCAGACGATGACTCTGATGATGACTCCTCAGCAGGACCGTCGGCTCCGCCACCAAAAGCCAGCGCGGGAGCATCGCTAGAAGTTGATCCTGCGGAAGGATCGGCATCAGTCGAGGGCGACTGAATATCAGGAGAGGCCGTGTTAGGAGTTTGGGTCTAGTGTCCGAATACGAACGTGCCGTCGAGGTACAGCCCGGTGTATAAAAGGCGGTGGGAGCGGTGGTGCGGCCATTTTGCCCGCTGCGCTCGCCGAGGAAACGTCGGGTTGTATCTCTGCGTCGTTAGTTTTGTTTGATCTCCGGTCACGTGAGCCATTTTGTTATCATTTATTCGAGGGATATTTAGTTCTAAATTAATTACTTTGTATGTGTGTTGCTAGTTCGGGTTAAGGTTGATTTTGTTCCAATATTTGATGAGATTTTAATAAGAATAAACTGTTGGGTTTTCTTTGTATTTCTTTTTTTAATTTTTATTACACTTCTGCCCCTAAAAATACATATTCATATTCAAACTGAATAATCTAATTAGGTAATACACGAAAAATGATGCAATTACCCCAGTATCGCAGGCACCATACAAAAGTGTTGTCTATAGTTTCGTTCATGACGCGACACGGCGTCATTGGTCGTTCGCCATCTGTTGCCTTATTTCTTTTGTTATTTTAAGTTAACTGTCAGAAAACTCCTCAATGTAGATGAAAGCTCTAACTATCCACAGTTCGTGAAACCAGTTAAACAGTTTCGTCCGCGGACGAGACGTGGTTCGTTATTTGGTGCATTAACTTCGTAAAGTGCTTTTAGATTCCATTGTACTACTCGTAGAGTAGCTCTCTCGCTTGACTAGGTTGCTTTTGTTACTTTGTCTACAAGTCCACAAAAACTGCAGAAATATAAAATACAAGGTAAAATACTGAGCAATCCATTTCATAACCATTAAAGTAAGTTCGAGAAGATAGAACAATTTTATAATGTTTTTCAATTTTTTTTAAGGTTCAATTGCCAAACTGCCTCGCACTTGTCTTTATAAAAAAAGACCCAATTAATGTTCTTATTTACCTCAGCTATTATTATTTGTATTGTTGAAATCATTCATTATTGATAGATAATAAAGGTAGGTTAGGACGCATGCGTGCTGGCTAATTCCATTAAAACCAAGTCGGTCTTGGAAAGCCGTAAAATTGGGGATTTGAAAATACCTCCTGAACTGATCTATGGAGATTAACTGCAGTTTCAGTTTAATACCGCGGTTTTGGAGATAAAATGATGTTTAATATTGGTGAGCGGTGTCTTCTCAAATTACATTATGTTGTTTTATGATTGAGAAGCTTATCTGTTCATCTATAGTGTCGCTGAAAAGTTAAAAGGTAAAGGTTCACAAGGTTTTCTCTTCTATGTTTGTAAGTTTACAATCCATGATTTAATGTATCTTATTTTATATTTTTTATTTAATTTAATTATTTTTAGTAGTAAGTTAAGGATGTATATTTTATATAAATAAACGAAGATCTTATCTATGTTTAAATGTTTAATTAATGTTAGAGTCAAAGCTTACACAGCCAAAACCTTTTTTAAGCGATTTTGATCAAAAATAGTTATTACAAGTCTAGTTTTTACTGTGAAATTTATAATCCGTCGTTGAAAGAATGAGCTAAGGTTAACCACTTTCTAGTTCAAAGTTCAAACAACTTTCCTTCTCATCGAGGTTAAAGCGCACTGAATATAATTTTTCAGCGAAAATATCCTTTACAGTGTGTAGCGCATAAATTTCCAACGTGACAGGAAATATTACTTACCACCGGGCCCTTATCGCGCACCTAAATATACCTTCATATACCTTTGAAGGTACAAATACATACAGGCGGTAATAACCAAAACACGCACGCGCCACCGTAGTTAGGAACCCAGAGATATGAGCATGAGCGTATATTGGTAAATAAATTGAATACAAAATAAGCGAATACGTGATACTATGCACGTTTTGTTGCTACGATTTGTATAATACTTTTCGCACACAGCAATGGAATTCAGAAAAACCAGTATGGAAATAACATTTATTTATTAATATTATTTATAAGCTCGCCGTTGTACGCCATTTTTATATAGTTTTGTTTATTTGTGTGTACACAATATTATATAAAATATTAAAATGCTAGTTTTTTTTGCAGAATACCAATATTTATTACATAAAAGCGAGCTTCTACAAGGTTTCAGTGCAACGAAGCGTATTATTTTGTTGTTTCAGCAGCAAATGGATATAGCAGGAAATTGGAATCAATGAGACTACGAATATAATTAATTGGTCATAATTATTGCTTTTGTGATTTTACCTATTTCAGTTGATCAAAGAAAATAATATAGAATTTATTTTTTATCGACAAGCAGGAAGTAAACAACCGTAGACCGTAGGTATGCGGTTTATGTAATGCACATGAATATCTTTTTATTATGCAGTGGAACCATGCACCACCCGGCCATATTAAATCGCTACCACATCTGGTGTACTTACATAGTTACTATAAAAGCTACGTTACGATTTAAGAAGAAACGGAAATGGGTCTGAGTACATATTATTTTTAGTTTTTAGGCGTAAGCCACAAGCATAGGGCTGTGCACACCACGTGTTTAGAGCTACAGTGCAGTTTCTTTGCGTTTGTATCGATGTCGACGGCCGATCGTAGAATTGGGCACATGAAATATCAAATCTCGTAAGGTATACTGCGGTAGCTTAGGTGAAGACTAAAGGGGGTGAGCGCAGCGAAGCCCCCGAATAGTCTTCGTGTTCTGACATGTATGACACAAAAAACATCACGTAATGCTGAGTAGATATGCTTTTAAAAAGATGTTTTCGTTAAAACCCGCCATATCATGATATGCCCAGTAACGGCTTGGCCATATCATGAAATGGCGAGGCACATCATGATGTGCCCAATTCTACGATCGGCCGCCGACATAGATACACACGCGCGACACCCGGGCACCGTTTTTTTATGGCGTGTTTGTTTATGCAGGCCCCCAATTCTACAAACGGAACGCATTCCAATTGCTATAGCGAGGAATCCGAGGCGAGTGCAAAGACGCAGTTACAGGCAGCGACTGACTCGCGAGCGTACTGGGTCTGTATAGGGCGTCGATGGCGCGTTTAAAAAACGTGGTGTGCACAGGCCCTATCAGATAGGATGGCATCTGTCTGTGTCTTGGGTGTTTTTCTATTATTTTCCTTCAGAGCAGGGGAAACACATGTGCCAACTGCCGAGGAAGAAACTCACGTTTCTAGAACGTACGCTTTATTTTCTTTGGTTATTGCATTTCTCCGAGGCGTCTGGTCGAATCATTACAGTTTTAGCTAGAAATGTTATTCAGAAATTATTTGTATCGGTAGGCACCTGAGAATGACGTTGGTTAACTACTAGAGCTAACTTCCATCCCGATTTTTCATTCGTCTTCTGAATAGTAAACTATTCAAAAGACAAAATGGTAAATATATAAATCAACTCATTTGAAACATGCAGGTCAAATATTTTTGCAGCTCTTATAGGCTGGAACTAGTTCGCATTCCAATACAAATATGCGGAGAAAATGTATTTTTTAGTCCGGAATTCAGACTGCAGACATGCAAGCATATTTTGTATAATTTGGCAGGTTTAGTAAAGTCATGAAGTGTTGAATAACTGGCTAATAGTGCCTCTGCCACCCCCTATGGGAAAGACATGACGGTCTTATTTGTTTTGTTTGATTTTGAGTTAAGTGATTATGATAAACTTGGTCTTAATCTGTGTGTAAACCAGTGTTGTGATGTTGTTTTATTGATGAAATAAATGTGTTTTGTTTCAGGTAAGTCAGCCCTTCGCAAACAAGGGCCGTTATACTCAAGGTGTTGGATTTTTTCGAGAAAGAAGATATTTTTTTAGTGTCTTCTTTCTTCGCATTTTTTCATTTTCATTTTGGCCCCCTTTCCACACCCTGAGCAGATTTAGTAATAATAATGTATCTACTAAAAACCTTAAATCTGTAAATCGGACCTGAACATTTTTGTGCACTTTATTCTGCACGTATTCCAGCCAGGTGCCGAGTTATCTCGTCCGGCTAATAAGTATTATTTCATCGATAGTTTCTTTCCGCCCATGGCACGTCTGGGTATAGTCTCCTCATTTTTTTGCTTACTTATCCAATGGCGATGACATCATTTACTCACTTGATCCCACGCGAATCAGAATAACCTGCCAAGTGCGAGTCGGACTCGCGCACGAAGGGTTCCGTTTATCTATAATAACCGACCAAGTGCGAGTCGGACTCGCGCACGAAGGGTTCCGTACCATTATCTATAAAAAACCGCAAAAAAATATATGTATGGGAGCCCCCCCTAAATATTAATTTAATTTTAATTTAATTATTTATTTTTTAAGTAAATAATATATTCAATATATTGTGAACATTTTAAGCGTCTACCTGCTACCATTAAATCAATATCGAGCAAAAATGAGCAAAAAAATCGCGTTTGTTGTATGGGAGCCCCCCTTAATATTAAATTTCTTTTGATTTTTAGTATTTGTTGTTATAGCGGCAACAGAAATACATCATCTGTGAATATTTCAACTGATTAGCTACCACGGTTCATGAGATACAGCCTGGTGACAGACAGACAGACGGGCGGACGGACGGACGGACAGCGAAGTCTTAGTAATAGGGTCCCGTTTGGCACCCTTCGGGTACGGAACCCTAAAAACGAGGGCATGATTCCATATACTACAGGGTGTAACAGAAAGGTGTAGTCATATTTTAGGGAGTTGTTAGGGACATCATTCTGAGCAACTTTTACTATGAAACCGATTTGATCAGAGCAACTTTAATTTTCACTTATCTATACAAATCAGCTGACCGCCCGGACTAATATATATGGAGCGATGAAAAATAAAGTTGCTCTGATCAAATCGGTTTCATAGTAAAAGTTGCTCAGAATTGCCTCCCTAACAACCCCCTAAAATATGACTACACCCTTCTGTTACACCCTGTATAAAGACACCGTTTGAACCAAGTCGCAGTAACATTATGTCTACACCTTTTTGTCATACATGGCAAAAGGAAAAATCATGGCCACTTTAAGCAAATTAGATATTACTCCATTTTCCTCTGTCATGAAATGTAGCAGTAATTATTGGAAGATACGACGTTCTTACACACCTGGTGCCAAACAGTTCATATGTGGAGTTTAAATACATATTGTAAAAATGTTCTGAGTGTTCTAATTAAGCAGCATTAAAGATTATTTTTGTTTTGAATTTACCGGAATTATTGGGAGAATAATCGTATTTTGCGGATACTTTAAAGGATTTTCCCCGAATAAGATCACGTACGTGATCACTTACTTAAAAATCGACAGCTGCCAACATATTTCGTAGAAAATTCATGCCCTTTTTAAAACGTTTTTAAATTATTAAGGTTCCGTCGGCAATCTTTACATTTTGTTCTGCCATTTTGATAACCTATAAGTAAGTGTAAATAAATGAATAACACAACCTCAACCTCCCGAACTTTCCATTCGACTATCTATGCTCTATACTTCTATACTATAGATAGATGATGCCTTTGTCCATCTATTCTTAATTTTACGAGTACATATACTTATATTGTATTTTTTTGTTTTGTGTGCAACAAATAAAGTAGGTAGGTATATTAAATAAACGGTCAAGTGAGAGTAGGACTCGTGCACCAAGGGTTCCGATCACACTTAGAGAGCGTAACATGTGTATGTTACTAGATCTCCACATAAAAATCTAAAGTATGATGTCATCCATGTTAACAAAATTAATATTTTTGTAGAAAATCAGAAATTTAAAGTTTTCAGATGTTTCCCCTCGCTTGTGCTTTGACCTTGCTTTGTGCCAAATTTCATGATTGTGGGCCTACGGGAAGTACCCTGTCGGTTTTGGGTCCATTGCGATTACTATGAAAATCCATAAATTGCGTTGATATTTTTACTGCTATTTGCAACCACCGACCGTAACAACTGATATACTTAGGTAAACGTGTTCTTGATATAAAAGGTCTTGACACACAGACAAACGGACAGACAATAAAGTGATTCTATAAAGGTCTTTTTAGGGTACCGTATCCGAAGGGTGCCAAACGGGACCCTATTACTGAGACTTCGCTGTCCGTCTGTCCGTCCGTCCGTCCGTCCTGTCTGTCACCGGGTCCGTCTGCACGAACCGTAATAGCTAGAAAGCTGAAATTTTCACAGAATGTGTATATCTGTTGCCGCACCAACCACAAATACTGAAATACGAGAGATATTGCAAATTAAAGGGGGCCCCGATACAAGAGACGTGTTTAGATACACTTACGCATTTCAAAATGGAGATCTTGACTGAAACTGTTTATTTATTGTCATAGCAACCATGTCATAGACACATATACTACACATTTAAATATGATAGCATATTTCGCGTCAACCCACATGGTTGTGACTCTCAATCCGGAGGTCGTCGGTTCAAATCTCGTGAAGGCATAAACTTTTTAAATTTTCTTTTTGTTTATTTTTTTATTCTTTTGAGTGCTTTTGATTTGTTGTACGATGGTACGGTACCCTTCGTGTGCGATACCGACCCGCACTTAACCGATTTTTTTCCTTTTTTTCCTGTTAAGGATCGGAACCCTAAAAAGTATTAAAATAAAATGTTATCGGATACACAATGTTCAACCAAAATATTTAAGCCCTTATCTTTGTGCTTCCAACCCTTTCGAAGGTCGTATTTGGAATAACATCGAAAGCAATCCCCGAAATGCCGCTGATAAGTCAATCTAACAGTTATCTGGTATTTGCTTAGACCCGCTGGGATCGTATTGTGGACCGTCCGAAGGCTATCTGTAGACTATATACCATATTCACGTCCGTTCGGGTGATGAGTATATGTTGTGGTATAATTCTCTCGCATTCGATACACGATACCTATACCTATATCGAGTGATTTTGTATGGGAATCTGTCAATACAGGCCTCGATATCCGTATGTCGAAGGCGCGAGAATCATGCCACTCTGTAATGTAGTGTGTATGTAATATCAGTGTCACAAGCGAAAACATAAATGTATAGATTTGTGGAAATCTTACATAGATTTCCTTGTTATAATATTTAGCTGTAACCACCACCATCATCAACGTTAAGCTCATTCCACATCGACCTACTATGGCGCATGGCGAGATACGTATGTATGGTGATAAAAAGTAGAGTCAGAAGTAAAAAACGGTCAAGTGCGAGTAGGACTCGTCAATTTAGGGTTCCGATCATACTTGGAGAGCGTTACACGTGTATAATTAGGTTTTCACATAAAAAAACTTAAGAATGATGTCATCCATGTAAATCACATTGAATATTTTTGTAGAAAGACAGAAATTTGCAGTTTTCTGAGATTTCGCTATACTTGTGCTATAAGATCTTGCGTTGTGCCAAATTTCATGATTGTAGGGCTACGAGAAGTACCCTATTGGATTTAGATCCATTTCGATTACTATGAAAATCCAGCAATTTTACAGCATAATCAGTCATAGCGTTCGATTGCGTTACCTAAATTTCAGCTTGATACGTTCACGCGTTCTTGGTTTATAATTGAAACAAAAAGTAAACTTTAGAAAAAACCGACTTCCACAAACCCTATTTGATTAGATTGAGTTTAATACTAACTGTAACCCCTTATCCCCCCCCCTTGGGGAATTAATTTTGTCAAATCCTATATCAGTGCTACCCCACGCGACTAAGGAACCCCTGTACAAAGTTTCATGGCTCTAGGTCCACCGGTTTAGGCTATGTATTGCCACGCATTGTATTTGTACCTAGTATTGAGCAGATCTGGTGGCCATATGTGGTCTTCATCAGCAGTTCCGCATCACAATATTATGCTATGTGCATTTGCACGAGTTATTATGAAAAACACAAAAATCACTACAGGTCTGCCTATAATATTTGATGAGTTCTCTCGATTTCTCCAGGATCCCATCATCAGATCCTGACCTGGTGTCAATGGGACCACCCTTGAGGTATTACCTCTACGCCGAAAAAAGATTTGTTCAAATCGGTTCATAATTGGCGGAGTTATCGCGTAACAAACATAGAAAAAAAAAAATACGCGTGTAGCACCGTACACGTGTTAGAAGTAAAACTTCTGTAGCTAGATCATTAAGTGGTACCTATACTATACACCTATACCTACCTATACTAAAAGAGATTTAAATTTCCAATTTTGAGATCCAATCTCTGCTTCAAGTTACTTTTAAGTTTCAGACGTCCGATTATTTGAAATTATTTTATACTTGTACTTACTTTTAATACGTCATGTCATTTATTTCCCACCATTCATTATCTACAATTTGTCGCGCTCGTGGTGATATACTTAACTCATTCAATAGTGTCACTACTATTTGCATCTCGCTCAGATTATATACCATCTGACGTCACGTCTTTAAGCCGTCTCGCTCAAATGTATGCATTGCTTTGCTTGTCTCTGTGCCCAGTCCCTTTATTTAATTGATCGAGTACGTATTTTCAACTATTCCAAGTTAATGTGTACCTGCGGGGCTACCATAAGGCTTGCCACTCACCTCAGTCGCGCAGATAAATGACAAAGAAGATAGCTAAATCAATATATGGACGACTGCCCCAGACATGTACAAAGACTTCTCAACAGCCAATAGCATTTAAATATTCATTCATAAATTTAATTTACTGCGTCTGTATTTAGTTTGTAGAACTTGAAGAAAAAAATAATTAAATATAGGTAAATAAGAGTTGTTACTCAATACTCCGTGATTCCAATATGATTCCGTGACCTTTGCCGTCGCTAGAAATAAGCACCATTTTGCAATAACATGCAACATAACGCCATCTAGCCACTCCTCTGGAAACCTCCTGTTTTCAACAGTTTTGCTAGTTGGCAATTATGTTGCATGTTATTTTTAACCCATATATGCCCAGAACTTTTTTGGTCACTGATTTTAGTAAGTTTTAGATATGTTAGTCAATTTTGACCACTTTTATCAAGTATGGTGACAGTTTTCAGTTTTCAGGTCTGGAAGTATTTTTTTTTCAGTGGGTCGCTAACGACCCCTGGGGCATATACACTGACCCATTAAATTGATTTTGTAAGAAAACAATTATGAACTAAAACACGGCTTAGAGAGAGAAAAAAATATTTTATTACTAATTTGTATCGTGATACATTGCGAAACATTTATCATGGAGGTTTACTTTACATTTGCGGCACATTTTGTTCGTTTTGTTCTTACAAACAGCACATCTTTTCCTCTCTTGACCTGTGAGAATCATATGATCAGCTTTATGTTTCCGGACCGATTGAGGTAATGAAATTGAAAAATGTCTCGCAGGTGATGGCCCAGGCTGACTCTTCATATCTCCATACTTCTGCAAAAGCGATCTGGCTAGAGCTCTGCGGTGTTCCAGTGTATCCATAGTCGATCCAAGGGATCTAGCGAGCAGTGAGGATAAGGATTCCTATAAAACAGTAAATTTCATCGCCAGAAAGAGTAAAGTTTGTGTTGTGATGTTCTCCAACAGCGTACATGACAGAATGTCTCACGATGTGTCTGATAACCTCTTCACTAAAGAATAATTCAAAAAATTCTATAGGTTCACTGTCCTTAGAGAGCGTCAGAACAGCACGTGGCGCCGGCTGCACCCACTGTTCCTGTTGCGGCCTCAAGTCGCGCTTGACCCAATGTCGAGGTCGTAGCTCGCTGGCTTCAACATTGGGCCTTCTTGACGGCCTTCTAAAAGAACGATCACCTTGGGGACGTGGTTTTTGAGTGCCAACATCTTGAAGACCAGCGTCTTCTAACGCAGCTGTTTCGCCTTCATTTCTTGCTCGTCGAAGCCTCTTTGGTGCGGAAGTTGAAGGTCGGGCACGTTCATTATCGGCGACTGATGAACTTGGGGTAGGATTATCATCTGCTACGTCTTCGTCATCTTGGTGGCGATGAACTTCAAGCTCGGCTGGTGCTAGCAACTGATGTCGGTTCATCCGGTCGACGTCGTTTCCATCCTCTTCATCCGAGTCACCATCAGATAAAATGCCACTGCAAGGCGGATCAATGTACACGTCCAAGCCTTGAACATCCTCAACATCAAAAGACTCGAGGCAGTCAAGAATCTCATGTGCAGTAAGCTGACGGCGAGACCTGATAAAAACAGTACAAAAAGATGAGTCATGGTATTTGCCCACGGGGTCGATAACGACCCAATGAAATATTCGCGTCAATTTCAACCAATAAAACAATTTTTATCATAAAAAATGTTTTCACATAACCTGACACACTTACTCATCTTCCAATAACACCTGATAAAACAAACAAATATCAATAAGTAAAAACAGTACTTGCATTTATTTCCGCTCTGGTAGCAACTTTTCGCCAAATAAAACTGAAGTAATTTTTCACGGACAATAATTGTATGAAAACACACGTATTAGCACAAGCGCACACGACTTACTTCTAGATACGTTCCTTGGCAATGAAAAAATGTGGGTAGTACGAAAAACATGCATACAGTTTGATATCACGGTGCATTACCATAAGTGGCTAGGTGATGGGTCGTTATTTACCCACTGGGCATATATGGGTTAACGATGGCAAAAGTCACTAATCAATGGCGGAATCATAGAGTATGAAGTGACAACTCATAATTATTTAATCATTTCCTTCAAGTTCTACAAACTAACTAAAGACGCAGTAATTTATGAGAGAATATTTAAATGCTATTAATTGGCTGTTGAGAAGTCTTTGTACATGTCTGGGGCAGTCATTTTGCCAAATTGCCAACTCCTTTCGCGTCTCAATGATGTTTCTCCATAAAATAGCGCGCATTCATTATGATATGACATTAAATTGTGACAAAATGCGTGGCTGGGGTGACTGGCGTGCCTTATGCTACCCCCGCTAACCTATACATACCTACTTTGATAGGATTTTTTTGGGTTACTTCATCGCGAAGCGATGACGTAACTCTTATTTAATTTTATTCTTGACATTTCCTTAGTCCGCCATACGACATACCTCGATTTTTATATTTTACTTCAACATTATTGACTGGCATGAAGCATTAACTTTAAAATTACAAAAGCTTATTAAAATCAAAATCGTATAATTTCAACAGTTATAACAACAATTCAACTTTAAAATATGTATTACAAAAATTACATACAAACAAATAAGCGAAACAATAAGCCATTAAACTTAGGGCTCTGTAAACTGTAGACCTCGCTTTGGCCGTTTACTACAGATAAACATTAAATAGGTAGGTATAACACGTACTTAGTAGCTAAACTGCTAATTTGTGACTTGAACTGCACTATATAATAAAAAGTGGCTTTAGAACAGTTCTAGGTACCTACTTATTGTTTTCAAGAACTCTTAATGCAGCCATCCATCACATCGGAATTTGCTTGAAAACTAAATATCACATTTGGATGATTCTAAGTGACTTTATGCGATTACTAGCTGCCCGTTGCGCGACTACGCAGCGCGTTTTGTGTACCTATTCCATAGTTACCGGCCACAAAACGATTCGTTCATCATTTTAGAAATCCATATCGACCCGTATGTGACATTGATGAAACTCTTTTCTTACAAACTGTATGGATCGCATCGCACAGCTGTCAAACATAAGTTCCGGTTCCAACAAAGAGGTTGAACGAAGTAGTTTTTGGTCACGTCACTGGTTTTGTTTGCCCCAGCCAGCGGCGGCGGCGCCATCTTGGCCATACCGGAAATCAAGAACTCGTGGAAGAATGCTTAAAATAATTTTTATTTGTTAACGTTTCATCAGGTTTTTCTCTCACTAATTAACATTCTTTATTGTACGAATGTATTATTATCTTATCTGATTAGTTAAAAACCGTATTGAAAATAGTTGCGGTTTTAAAAGTCTTCAGCCGACCCTGACGTCACCGATTCCAATTTCCGTTACATTTCTTAGCCACTCGTGATAGCACCCGGCTAGTAGCAAGTGAAAAGCAAATATATGAATAACCCACAGTTGAGAGGTTAAATAAATTTTACCCCCGTGCCCCAAGAAGTTTTACTTCAAAAAACATACGGGTCGAATTGAGAACCTCCTCCTTTTTTTTTGAAGTCGGTTGAAAAGGTGGTGACACACGGACAGACGGACGGACGGGCAACAAAGTGATCCTAGGTTTTATTTTCCTTATAAGTATCGAAACCCTAAAAACCATTTTCATCTCGAGTAATGTACGTTGAGGATTCAAAAAACACTTTCGCATTATAAATAGTTCTTTACTCCCTTGGTAAACAATCTACTAATGTGAGATAGATAAACAGAGCGGAGCATAGTGTAAATACAGAGGAAACTATTTGTTTCCACGTGCTCTATTCGCTCTACGCTCCGCCGCCGCCGCCCCGCCGCCGCGGCCGCGCTTGGCCAACCACCTTGCCTCGTCAGAAGAGGTGTGAGTGTGACCAGTGTGAGTCGAATCGAATCGAACCGTATCTCAATACTTTCAGTGTGAGTAGGTCCCCTCTAAGCAAACACCCGGTAGGAAATGACGCCACCCGGTGTATGTCCGACGTCAGAGCCCATTTGTGTTTACATAATTACCGGATCCCTGCCGTGCATTTTTGTATGGAGCCTTTTGGAAAAGTAATTTGAGTACTGAATTTTTGAGTTGTAAAACTGTTTTGTTGTGGGCTCGAACCGGTGAGGCCTTTGCTCAGCAGCAGTGGGACACCGCAATAATAGGCTAGACAAACAAATAAAAAAAATAATTGTAAAGCTACCAAATATAATGAAAAAATGCGAGCATTTTATTCGTGGTATTTGTTCTTAATGCTTCCTAATAATCGTAGAATCCAGAGGCCTGGAAATACAAAATAATCTGCCACATGCATGCAATCATAATCATAATGCACGCAATTTCCGTAGGCAAAGTTAAATAAACATTTATTATATACATATTATTTATATACAGGCAAATTTATATACAGGCACATACCTATACATTGGGTTTGGCCGCACACTAGGAAACCCTGTGTCGTGGGAACCTGAATCAGCGAGGTCACAAATATATAAATATCCAAGACCTAGGGTTTTTTTTCTACGTCCCAGTCGCGATTCGAACCCGGGACTTTTCGCTTACGAGTCTCGAACCACAAAGTGCGTGTTGTGTTTATGTTCCGAAAATTACCTACCTCTTCCAAACACTCGTCGAGTATGGTGATGGCATAAAATAGAAAATTATATTCAAGTAATATACATAGAGCTATCAAAAGGCGAAATCTTGTTCCTTACTGCTTTTGTATAGGGAGAGTCATATCAACTCACTGTATTTGTTATATTATATGAGCTTATCGAGATGGCTACATTGGATTAATTAAATAGAAAGTAATATTTAACAGGATATAATACTATTGCAATAATACCTTCAGTAGTTTCAAGCAGTATTGAATTGGCATAATAACATGACTTAACCGATACAGCTCCATTATCCAGATGTTAATTAAACGTTCATTTCCAATCAATAACAGAATAAAAAATCGGACAAAAGAGAGTCAGTCCCACACAAAGGATTCCGTTACCATCGTGGAAGAAAAAACGCATAGAACATTAATCACTTGTAACAGGGACTCCCTTAATTTTGTAAAACTCATGTATAGTATTTGTTGATGGTAGCAGCAACAAAAATACTCATTCCGCGAATTTTCCAACTCTTTACCTAGTACGGTCCATAAGATTGTCGCAGTAAGGTAGCAATAGCCGGGATATAATAAATCCCTAGCATATGATACATACAGCCCGCTGACAGACGGACGGACAGCGGAGTGTTAGTAAAAGGGTTCTGTTTGGAAACTTCGGGTACCCTAAAAGCTACGTCTAACTTACACAGTGAGCAGAACCGGTATAATTAGAAATATCACTAACAAAGCTTCAGTTCTGTTCAGCCGCTGGGGAATGGGGATAATTAGAAATAAAGTCGTAGTTATTATTGTGTTCATTCGCTTGCACGCCCGACAGCGTCCTGATTCTGCTAATGGCCCCTCAATGACTATGACGTGACCACGAGAGTAAACTTGAGTTTAGTAAGTACTACCCGGTCACAATATCTGTGCACCTGACCTCGTGACGTCATATCGGCGGTCTGGGTACGGTGTGAAAAAAAGTTATTTCGAGAAATGTGGAGGTAAAAAAAAACTGGGTGGGTTTCTAAATTATTACTAGTACTTGGAGTCGGACTAGCGCCCGGCGAAGTAGGTGGTTGTACTTTGGCTTCATTTTTAATTTTCATTAGAGTCCTCTTTGATATCCCAGTTGCAGCACAGGTTCGTTTCACCACTTGGTCTACAGGTATGGTGTACTGTTTATTTGCTTTCTCCGATTCAAAAAACTTGAGCACTTTCAAGATTAGATTTCTTGATTCGCTGTGTATTGTTTTTCCCATGACTTCAGTTTAACAGCTACAACAATTTTAATAACAACCGAACCAGTCCAATCTTAACAGTAAACAGTCTAAACTTAACAATAAATAATAAATAAAAAACAAAACACCAACAAAGCGAAAATATCAAAATTATCGGGACGTGTATCGGCAACGAAGATGCTAACCGTACTGTCGCACCGGGGAGTGCGCGGAGAGGTGACAGGGGAAGCGGGAGAGGCACCGCATCCCAGCGAGGTGCACAGATATTCTGACCGGCTAGTAGAATGTCATACGCCATTTTCTGTGAATGTCACACATGTGTCATGATGACATGACATTATGCACGTTAATCGTGGAATTGTGCCCCAAATATCCATTATATTGCCAACGCAACGGCAACGGTAAAGGCAACAGCACATCAGTAGTCATCATCAGTGTCAGTCATCAGCTGTCACTGAGTAGCTGTTGCTTAGCAGAATCGAAGCGCAGACAGGCGAGCGGGCGAAGGTGCGGGGGCAGGTATAATTGACCATGTGGTGCCTGTTTCAATTTGCACTATGAATGAATCCCGGGCGGGCCGCGCATCGACGTCCGTAATGAAATGGTTGGCTGTGATGGCCTGGTCTGGAACATGTGCAGGCAGGTGAATTTGTATTACATTGCCTCTGGTATTACATTGCCGTGTAGCTCCATATACTTTGCCTTGCTTATATCAATACGTTCGTATGTTTACTGCTGTTATTGGCTGCATCACGTCGCGTACGAGAGTTATCAAAGCATTCAAACTAAAAGGTACAGCTAAGGTATGTAGCTTCTATTAATACGGATTTAATCATCCACAAAGCAACCAAAAATCTATCAACCGTCCGCATATTAGTTTAGTAAACAAGAAAGCAAAAACAGCGGCTCATGAATCACCACAGTCTGGCGTGTGACGGCGCCTGATGGCGTGTCATGTCATGGGAGTGATAAATCATGATCCCATGCCGCCGCCGCCACCGCCGCATGTCTCGGCATGCATGCCGCCACTGCAACTCATGCATGCATGCAACGCACGTCATTTGTCCACAAGTTTATTTTTACACGACCTTTGACTTATTGTGATGTAATGTTATGCTATATTTACACGCCATGGTTAATTATAAAAATTCTAATCGTAAACCTTTATGGCTGTTTGCGTTTTTATGCGATGAAATGGCGAAGTCTGTGGGGCTTTTGCATGCAATGCGGTGAATTCAACTAGCCACAATATAAATTATTTACAGGCCGACTTGTTATGTGCCATTCCGCCTTTTGTGGTGAAATACGTGGTTTCGAATTATAGGGTTGGAACGATGGCCGCCCTTGGGTAAAGTCAAAGTAATGAAACCAAACCGGCGTAAATCAGCAAATACAAGAAACATCTGTCTATAGAAAGGACTATAGGTATTACATTATAATATAACTATTTTATTTTTTATTTTATTTTATTGGTTAAGGTCCGCCAACTTGTTTACTTAATAGTTAATTTTGAACTAATTGAACTATGTAACGGCTAACGATAGAAGAGCTGTTAAACTCTTCGAAACATAAGTTTAGCCAGTGCACACCGTATTTACGTTTATTTTTTTCTTACTTGTCAAACTAACCTTTAAAAAATCAAAAATCAACCATATTGTTTTTGGCGAGATAAAAGGTTAGTTGCGGTTCCGCAAATAAGTTTCAGGCATATTTGTCACCCAATTTGAAGAAATGTCGAAACTTCATTGCGTATGATTACTGCGATTCGTGTGACCGTAAAGTGGCTTGGTAACCTAACTTTTCCGGTTCGCTCTATACTATACATGAAAAATTCAAACCCGACTCTTAAAATTGTTATAAATAGAGGTCACAATCGCTGGTGAGACTGCTATGCGTGACAGTTTTGTATTGATGTTATAAAGTTGAGCATAAACCCTCACGCTATAGAGAGTTTCAAATATTTCGTATAAACTAAATAGTCCTTTGGATTAGTTTGAGAATACAAGGTGTAAACTGGCACTGAAACGTTCCTTTGAAACATCAAACCTGAGAGAGGATTTCGAGCAGCGTAAATCGGAACAATCCTTTTAGATTTTGCTTATCTTTACGAAAATAAACACGCGCTGAATGACGTACCTAATAACAAATAAATTTTCACCACTCCCGCACGAAAGAAGTGTCTTTCCTCTACGAAAACAGTGAGGAAAGTTAGTTTTTCCTCACTGTTTGAACAGTGAGGAAAGTAATGATCCCGTTCAGAAACTAACCTTGCCTGATTTTTATGTTAAGTTTTAAAGATATTTTAAAAAATAAATAATTTTATACTTAGAATAGAAATACTTATAAGTTAAGATTAATGTTTTTTATAAAATTTATCAAATTATTGTAAGTTCAGAAACATTAAAAACGTTAAATAAAATATTGTAAAAATTACATCGTCAAATTTAGGATTATAATTTTAGAACGCACTCAAAGAAAGAAGCCTGTGAAAGAATCCTGTGAAAGAAGCCTGTGAAAGAAGCCTGTGAAAGAAGCCTGTGAAAGAAGCCTGTGAAAGAAGCCTGTGAAAGAAGCACATTAGAAGCGCGAAAATTCTAAGTTTTGTTTACTTGCGATTTTGATAATACTAAAAAAAAACAGTGATTCTAGTGCCGAAGATTTAAGTTTAACTCCAAAAGAGTTAAAAGACCTTGTTTCAAATGCCGAACTAAGTTTTTAGAATTATTTTGATTTGCTTTGTGACTATTTAATTTATTTACCTATGGTGACTGAATACTTTCTTGCTGGGAGTGGTGAAAAGTTTTGTATGCAACATGTGAGCAAGTTCATTTGCTATTCGTTTTGTTGAGTCTTTCGCTTACTCAGGATTGAATTTTATAATCACTCGCTGCGCTCGTGATTCTATTTTTCAATCCTTCGTTCGCTCAAGACTCAAAATCAAAACTCATAGGAAAAACGAACTTTCCTCACTTGTTGGATAAATAACTATTACGCTTCCATCAGGACCCTAGCTTTATTCTACTTAGAATTCTCAACAATATTCTAAGACGATATAAAAATATGAAAGATAATATAATGGTTTCGAGTTTTGGTTGGCAAGTCACACATGACGCTATATAATAAAAATTATAATATAGCGTCACGTGTTATCCTATACGGCGATATAGAGGCAAGTTACCTCGATGTTAGGGAAAAAAATATATAAAAAAATAGTTTTATTTTATTTCATTTCAAAAATATTTAAATAAGCTGCCAAGAGCGAGTTGGACTTGCGTTGAACAGGTTTTCCTCAACAAAGCCAGCATTGCAATTTTCAGATCTCTAAATACTTCAGGAAGTACCCAAAAATTCAGTTTTTCATACAAACTTTGCACCCCAGATTTAGGGGGTTAGCGGTTAGGGGTTAAAAAGTTATGAGTGCAAACATGTGCTTGCATACCAAATTTCTGATTTTTAGGACTTCGGGAAGTACCCTAGAGGTATTCATGACAGGCGAATCGGTCATATTATTGAGCACAACTTTTTCAAAATAATAGGTCGGGTAAAAAGTCTTTTCGTTTTTTGTATGTGTATATTTGTAACCAAATATCTTTGGATGTATTAATTTTATCAGGCTGGTTCTGATGTCATTAAAAAGGTTAAATTAAAAAAAGGAATCAATATAATAGAATGCTGGTTCCGACAATTTTTCATTTGTTTTTCTTTCTGTCAAAATGAGTGAATCTAATGGAGAAATTCAATAAATTTTAAAGTTGTAGGAAAAAATATACATGCCATAGCCGTGAAAAAATTATGATGTTTACGAACCTAATATAGTGTCAGTAAAAGTAGTACAATGTTGTTTTCCAGGAAGTTTTAAGTCAAAGATGCACCTTTTTCTTCGACCTGTTACGGTCTTCATACAAAATACGAAACTTTTTACCCGACCTAATAAGTCTTAAAAATATTATAAAAATACACCATTCGCTTTCATTTGATATGTCACACGGCATATTATGTTTTTTTTTGCAGTTTTTTTTTTCTCACTTGTCCCCCCAAAAGTGGCCCCCATATTCCATATTCATATATTTACATTGCACCTCTGTATTTGGGTCACAGATATTGATATGTGTACCAATTTTCAACTTCATCGGTTCAATATGTAGAGTAAATTGCCTGTGACTTACGGACGGACGGACAAACGCACGAGTGATCCTATATAAGGGTTTCTCCTTCTGAGATACGAAAACCTAAAAACATGAAAATGTGGTCCGAAAAAAGTTGCACGGGGAGGGGTGGGGCTCAGGACGCGGGGGGAAGTCTGTTAGCACTCGCGCGCGGTGGCTAGCGGGGGTGTTAGGTTATTTCAGGATTTTTTTCAGATGAATGAATGAAAATTATGCGAGGGAAAATTAAACCATTATTTTTTTTGTCATCATTACTTACGTAAACTATCGACCATGAAATCGACCAAATCAATACCCTGTATACGCATATTGAAATACGCCTTGTATAGCCGCAGAAACACTCACAATAAAAACTTTCAAACAATATCATTTCGGATCGCACGCGAAACTGTTGTTCCCAAAGCGTTCCCGCCATTTTGATTCCAGCGAAATTTCAGCTCAACTGATTTAAGAGTTTTGGACCAGAGCCAAGAAGCACCTATAACTTAGTTAATAAATTTCAACCTTTAGTAACTACGAAACTGTTAGTTTTAATAACTTTATGTAGAGCGGCGTAGAGCGAATTTACACCTTATTAATATAATAATAAAGGCAAACCAAACTTTATCAGGTTCTCTTATAAATGTCGTATATTCATATTATCTGCTGCAATGGGCTAGCCCCCATGTATTATGCTTGTATAGTAACCAACCTCAATATTTATGTTTACGCTTAACTATATCTTTGACTTTTTCACAGAACCAAAATTCTTTGATCAAAGGGCATCATCGTAATCACAAAATGTCAAAATCAGTAACATTGATTTCCGGAAGGCACACGCTGCACAGCCTGTAATACTACGCCTCAATACAATTCGAAGTCGAGTCAACTCGTAACAACACTATTCTCTGAATTACTTTGATAAATCCTTTGATAGAGTTGTCAAAGTCAACCTAAAAATAGTGCTGACTCGTGTTCGAGGTAGTGGGCATAAGTGGATATTAATTGGTATTACGTGTAACCAAACATTACTGCAAACATTATTGATTTTTATTAAGACTTTGTCGTGGGAACCAAAACAGCGACATTACTAACATTATAATGTAAACGTGTATGACCCTTTACTTTTTCTCCTAGGCTGGAATTAGAACCCGGGACTGCCTGATTGTGAGACAGAACCTACACTGCTATGCCACAGAGGTCGATCATAGCCTACATGTTATACTGAAATGAAAAGGTCTGAAAATAATTAATACAGTACCGGTACTGTACATTGCACATTGCACGTATTCCTCAACAAAGAATTCCAAATTGAAAGATATTTCAGGATTTTGATAAAACCAAGGAGCTTTATCATAATTATATTTACATTTTAGTAAGTTTTTTTGATCATTACTTACATGAGAATTGAGTTCACAGCATGATACACATAGGTATATTTTTTTCATTTAATTTAATTTCATTTCATTTCATTTATTTTCCACTTAAACCTATCATTACAGGCTAGGCCCAATTCGATGAGTATGTATGATACAAACATTTTAATTTACTTAAAAAAAACTACAATAGGTGCTCATTGTAGCACAGTACGAGCAACATGATTAGACATAGAATAATTACAGACTCGCATTAAAATAATGGCTAAATAAACAATAAGGTATGCAATCAACAAAGACAGTTAGTAAATTATGAAACTGAAACAAGAAATGAAACGGAAAAAAAAATTGTTCTTTGATGAAACTCCTTGGTTCTATAAAAATGCTCCGATATCTTTCGATACAAAAATACAAAATACAAAAAGGTTTATTTTGTTCTCTCACATAGCTTTACATGGTGTAACATAGTTTAACTTAGGTGCTACATATGTGTTTTGTCTTATCTATGTGAGAGACTGGTATCCGTACTAGGAGGTCCTGTTTGACAGATTACCAGACTCTCCCGACGCTGAACCGGAGTAATCAAGGTACCCAAGGCAGGTGCAATTTAATAATCAGATAGGTAAGAGAGTGTTATGGTGTGGAGTGTCAGAGATTGCAAGTGTGTGTAAGTGAGGTGTGTGTGGGGTGAGTGTGAGCGATGTCATTGAAATTCTTTGTCGAAGAATACTCTCTACATCCAGTACAATAGACAGATTGCGCAAGTATCGTGTGTTGTATTCCCGTCGTCGTCGCCCTAATCTTATTTGCACTCAAGTACGTTTGCTAATCCTCTCTCAATACAGCTTCTTTTGGATTATCCGATTTTGCGACTTTGTATTCTTCTTTTTGATGTGCTACTATTTTTCCGAATAGAACATTCGCATTCTCTAAATTTTTAATTAACTTATAATTATCACATGGCTCGGTTACTGGCTGGAATGTGAAGTTTCACAAGATAGATTTATTTATTATTATTAGGATATAAGTTTTTTTTACCTTTTAGTAAGAAGTATTCTCTTATCTCTTACTAGAGATAAGCTCGCCTTTGTACACTATTTTTAGTATAACTGTTTTTTTTTTAAATGTCTGTGTGTAAGAAAGAAATTATGAATTATGAATAAAGAATTTTATCTGTTATTTTTTAGGTACCCTTTGAGGTTGTAAGAGAAATTGTAGTAATTTGTCTGGCGGTAGACTTTTCACCGCAGAACAACGGTCGAGCATTTACAAAATAGAAGCAGCACTTCTAGTTCATTTCCAAATGGAACATTCCACAATCCTTTAGGCCCTTCCAACTGTGTGTCGGCACGTGGTCTGACGAATGTGTCCTCTTTTTCAGCGTGGGCTTTGAAAAAGTTAGCGGGTCGAAAAAATGGTCCCGAAAATAAAAAAAGCAATGTCAAAATTGAATCCAAAACTCAATTATTTCTCGTATGATGTAATTTCGACGTTAGTTCCAGTCAAGCGGGAAGCGGCGTGTCACGCGGAAAATCGTAAATAACGGTTGTTCGGGCGTTACTCCCGACGACGTTAGCCGTTACGGTTTTATCGTACGTGTAGAGAAATCTCTGGCCACGTCACGAGTCACGTGATGCCTAACTGTCGAAGGGCACGCACGCCGCCCGCCCAGCCCGCCCCGCCCGCCCCAACCTGCATCGCCAACCGTGAGTTTGTTTTACGACCCAATTAAAAAGAACCTTCGCTAAAAACCACTTCAAATCCTATTAAACGAAGTTGTTAAACTATAAGGAAATGAGCTTTAATAATAATCCAAATGAGAAATTGAATCGCTTATTTGTTTTGGGGAGCAAATAATGTTCGGACATCACGGAATCATGGCTTTTCCTGTGTGAATTTCCTCGGGGAAAAAACGCTGTGATGAATATGATTGTTACTGTAATGCGAAGGCAAAACAACGGCTGCCGCGCGCCGCCGCCGCCGCCGCTGCGCCGCCACATCCGGAACTCGTCACGCGACGTGTTCCTGTAAAAATAATAAGCTTGAACTCTTAACGAGGTACTCAGAAAAAAAAAAGATACGCGTGTAGCACCGTACACGTGTTAGAAGTAAAACTTCTGTAGCTAGATCATTAAGTGGTACCTATACTATACACCTATACCTACCTATACTAAAAGAGATTTAAATTTCCAATTTTGAGATCCAAACTCTGCTTCAAGTTACTTTTAAGTTTCAGACGTCCGATTATTTGAAATTATTTAAACTTATACTTAATTTTAATACGTCATGTCATTTATTTCCCACCATTTCCTTATCTACAATTTGTCGCGCTCGTGGTGATATACTTAACTCATTCAATAGTGTCACTACTATTGTTCTGAGGTCACTACTATTTGCATCTCGCTCAGATTATATACCATCTGACGTCACGTCTTTTAGCCGTCTCGCTCAAATGTATGCATTGCTTTGCTTGTTTTAGAAATCCATATCGACCCGTGTGACATTGATGAAACTCTTTTCTTCCAAACTGTATGGATCGCATCGCACAGCTGTCAAACATAAGTTCCGGTTCCAACAAAGAGGTTGAACGAAGTAGTTTTTGGTCACGTCACTGGTTTTGTATATCCCAGCCAGCGGCGGCGGCGGCGGCGGCGCCATCTTGGCCATACCGGAAATCAAGAACTCGTGGAAGAATGCTTAAAATAATTTTTATTTCTTAACGTTTCATCAGGTTTTTCTCTCACTAATTAACATTCTTTATTGTACGAATGTATTATTATCTTATCTGATTAGTTAAAAACCGTATTGAAAATAGTTGCGGTTTTAAAAGTCTTCAGCCGACCCTGACGTCACCGATTCCAATTTCCGTTACATTTCTTAGCCACTCGTGATAGCACCCGGCTAGCAGCAATTGAAAAGCAAATATATGAATAACCCACAGTTGAGAGGTTAAATAAATTTTACCCCCGTGCCCCAAGAAGTTTTACTTCAACAACACATGTCCCACATACTGGGCTAACAGGGCGATACGTAACATCTTTATACCGTTCTCGCACGCTCCGGGCGTAAACTGCAGCTCACAGTTTATTGTATTGCGGAAAATTGCAAGTACTAAACAGAATACAATGGTAACCGAGGATTTCATACGAACCAATATTGCAAGTATTCGTGTAAATACATCGTAAATAGCAGCGTTCGGATCGCGGGTCGCGCCCATGATAACGGACCAGTGACACGTTAGCTTAGCGGTAAAATAGCGTAGCGTGTTCACATGTGCTGCTTTAGCGTCTGTTGGCGAACCGGTAATGAACCGGTAATATACCGCCGCTGTGGTACATCACTAGTGCGGCATTATCGGATAATTACGATAGCAATGGTTGATCTATGTGTGTATTGCCGATAGTAAATAAACCCATCGGTTAGTCAAACTTTAATCGATTTGGCAAATCGCTCTAATAGCTTCTGTGCAAACAAATGGGATAAGCGGATCTCGTGTCGTGGAGTTTTGATGATCAAATGGAATTTGACTATCACAAACAAACAAATAAACAAACAAACATAGCGTCACGCCATTTTCCATACAGAGCAGATGAAGCATAGTCACGTCAGCGACTTTCCTGATACAAACATTTTTAAAAGATATATGTGGGCGAAGAATCATTGTTTATTACTTGATACTAGGATCAGTTTTCTAATTAACCTATTACAGAATGTTTAATGTAGTGTTTCGTATTTGCTCTGTATAGTGTTTAGTATTAGCTCTCTGGCCACACTGCTGTCAACTGAACTCATTCCGGAATGAACCGCCATGTTGTGACATTGTGTTTGTAGGATTGTATCAATTTGTATGTAATACGTGCTAATACATACAATTCTATAATAAGAAATAAACCTTATTGATTATAAATAGAGATACAGAGTTTGAATTCTACATTCAATATAAGGTAAATATTGACTAATTGGGCATTAAAATTGGGCACAAATTTTGTCCCCGTATAAGTCGTGGTGCTATGATTATTATTATATTAAGGCTGGATTTCACCAACAAAAGACGAGAGTAACTATCCCGGGGATATGACAATGACAGTTCAAAATGAGGTGATCTGATCTAGGTGTCACTGGTATCTATGAAAAAGATATAGAAGATGCTCTCGAGTAAACGTTACTCTTTTGTTCGTAAAATTCAGTCTAAGTAATGTTAGAATTGTCTAAAATGTTTTACTAACCCTTTTCAATTGAAAGGCGTGAATACACGTAAAATGTTATTATTACCGTGTCAAGTGAAGTGTTGACTACCTAGACCACCTGCCCGGTAGCGCGTCAGAAACCGATGTGAAAATTGTGTAAATTCGTTAGTCGCTTGCGAACAACGCCGCCGCCCGTTAAAGTTAAATGATATTGTAGGGCCCCGCCCGCCCCAGGCATGTTTACTCAACCCGTTAGGTTCTATCTCCAGTGTAATGCTTCTATTTTGGACAATCACTGGCTTTGCAAGTCAGGAGCATGATTCTCGCGCATTCGATATACGATATCTAATCTACACCTATATCGAGTGATTTCATATGGGAATCTGTCAATATTGGTCTCGATATCCGTATAACGAAGGCGCGAGAATCGACCCGCAAGCCATTTATATATCGTTCGATTCAGTTTAGATATCCTAATACTTACTGCAAATTGCATTTGCCAATTTACATTATGTAGATACTTTATGTTTATTTCCACAGATATATTGCATTGTTGTATTGAATTGATTCTTGAGCAATATTGCGACGACTTTACGCATATTGCGGGAAAGACCTGCGGATTCGATTGGCACAGGACCGGATGAGTTGGCATAAAAGGGAGAAGGCTTATAGTCAGCAGTGTGCGTAAACAAGCTGCGGATGATGATGATGATGATGATGAGCAATATTTGAACCTAAGTGGAGCACATCACGCAGGCGAAACAAGACCGATTGGTATTTCGAATTACTGGCACTAACTAAATCGCAGTAGCGCCGTGTGTCCTTATTGATTTGAGGAAGCGACTCAAAAGTGAATTAGTTAATAATTCGCTTCATTGATCTGTAGCCCTATTCTGTATGTGTGAGATTAATACCGATTGCATCCAAATTGATGTTTTGATCGCTGTTCGCCAACTTCAAATTGACGCTGACCAATCAGACGTGATTGTTTCACACGACCTGTCAATTAAAGAAATTGTAGTTTGAATTTCGAAGGAATCGGGATACCATGTCAAGAGATAAAACGAGGTACAGTGCCACCAAATTAACTGTTCGCTTGATAGCGTCGCTGGTGTCATCATCACTATGACAAGACAACAACTAAGAACTAAGACTCTGTCTTCATAATGGCGGACGCAGTATTAATGTAATCTCTTTGGTGGCGGATGACAATGATCAGGCCGTTGTTCCTATTTTCCCCACCTCAACTGCTAAGTTGGTGGCTCTGTACATTTTTATTTTCAGTACCTCCTGGTTTCCTGTTTCTTGCAAAGTACATATTTTCCGCTTTCGTATAAGTTTGACTTTGTCGAACGCATGTTATAAGGGTGATGGAAAACATCGTGAGTAATGAGAACAAAGCCTTAGGCCTCGTGCTTACTTATAGATGCAGATTTACCGGTAACGATCGTAATCTTAATCATACACTTAAGGTTGCCCGTACCGATCGGTCACTACAGTATGAACGCAAGCGGCGGTTCCATATGTTCTATTTTTCGCGCCCGCCTTAGCCACCGCCACAGAAGAGATAATACCGCGTAAGCCCCTCGCTCTTGATGACACCTTCCTTAGGCATTAGCTAATCTGTCGCCTTACCATACAAGTTCAACCGCGTCGACACTCCATACAAACCGCAGCCGGGTCTGTTCTGTCAACCTGCCTCCTTTCGCAACTTGTTAACTAACTAACTTCGTCACCCTCATTTGCTAGTGGTTAATCTCTGACAATCTATAGTATTTTATGCAAAGTGATTCAGGAGATGTAAGAAGAATCTACATTTTATGATCAGTAAAGTATAAGCTACTGTTTCGTACCAGTGTAAGTGAGATTAACGTTTATTTTTCAAATGTTTAAAACAAAAAGTTTTAGCCTAGGTATTTACAAAGTGCATGGTCACTCTACAAAGTGCTGTCATATCCACAGAATAACTAAATCAATCAAGTCAATCAAGTTATACCTTGAGCAGTGCTTGCTGGCCCTTTTGCGCAGGGAATATTGACAGTTCAAAGTCCAAGAGTTGCCGTTGGTTGAACTTTTGTATAACTTGAGAACGCGACTGTAAAGATAAATTTATAAAGAGAGCGTAATATACTTTAAGTATAACTTCTCCTGAATGTATATTTATGCTTCGTTGTGGTGAGGGAGAGGAAGGGGAGGGGGAGAGGCTCCACTGATCCTGGTACAAAACTCCTGTGATGCCGTCAAAAGTTGAAATACCTCAGGAACTTTCAACACAACATTTAGGTAATATAAGCCGCAGGGTTGTTTCGACTCTCTTCAGAATCCCGTTTGCTTTTTATTTTGTTATGTTTGGCGCTGATTCATTGCTTATGACAGCGCAAACTGGGGATTTGGTCAAACGTGCGTTTTATCACAATCGTAAACGTGTCCTCGCGCAGTGGTGACACGCGAGCTTCACGCACAAACACGAAGTTTGTTTTGTCATCACCAGTCCCTCCCGGTTAAAAGCCAAGCGTAAAACTTGCTCTGGCATTTTATCACCATCCATATTCATAACGTTGGCGAACGCAAAAAATACATTTAGAAATTCGCTCCCTTTTTGTACGCGTACCGAGAAAATTATTTCGAGAAGCTGGCATTTTCGTGTTATTTAATAGTACATGTGTTTTATTTTGAGTGCGTTGTGGAAACTGTGCAATTATTCACTAGATTAAACTTATTCATAACTTATACCAATTGTTTTTACTCTTAATTGTTTTGGTCTGTGTGTGTTGGTAGATTACGGCTGTATTAAAGCTTATGGTGTATTAGACCTGATTATGCTAATGCATTTGGTCTGTATCTGTTGCAGCTTCAAATTAGTGTTAAATTAATTTTGGTGTAAACCTAATAGATTCCTGGAATCGGTTGATAATTCCTAATTGGCTTGTGGTTTGAGATCGCGTCATGAGCAGAAGCAGATGATAAACGACAGTTAGAAGACCCCAGTAGAAAACAATACTAATCTAAGGCCCTAATAACCTGTTAAATTAAGGAAATCATTCCGAATAATTCGTGTACATTATTGTTTATCATACAAATGTCTACAGTAGCATCAAAATAGGAAATTTTAACATGATAAATATAGTAATGTAAAAATAACTAAAGATATTATTAATAGTATTCGAGATACGTAATTTCGTAATTTCTTTATTGTACTCACAAGACGACAAACATATATCTTATAGAAATATCGTGCACAAAGGCGAGCTTATCTCTGATAAGAGATTTCTTCCAGCAATCCATGTTGGGTGGGAGACGGAGATGATAGGAGGTAATGGGAAGAACTGCGAAGATAAGATAAGATAAGATAAGATAAGATAAGATAAAGTTTATTTTGTACTTTCCACTAGTTATAACTTAAATATTACAGTGAAATTGTTGTACATAGTGTCATCAATATAATTGCGACTTCAAACCCCTAAACTAGGTAATGAACCTGTATCTTAGGGATTTTGGGTCTTCCGGTTTGTCAGAATATTATTCACAACAATAACAATGCAGGTAATTAGAAAAATTTACTATTTCAATAACTAGGATTTTAAACGATAATCTATATTTTAGAAATTAAGTTATAAGATATTGCTAACTATCTATATTTTAGAAATTAAGTTATAAGATATTGCTAACTTTAAAAATAATTTTAGTTAACTAAGTATCTTAAGAAGTTGTTCAGTCTTAAAATAATCAAGAGGTTGTAACAATTTTAAGATACAAGCAAAATAAAAATTTCCCCCCTCCCCTGCAACCATATTACGTACTTACTCCTTTTATTTATCATTCGCAAAGTGTAAACCAACCGTAGAATGTAACGAGACATAATTTCGACAAACAAATTGCGAGTCCGCTAGCATTTTTGTGAGTGAGACCACGACTCCGCCGCGCTCATACGAGCATAAACATTGCTCTTAAAAATAATAAAATAACTGTAAAACATCAGGATCTCACACACATATTATATGTATTATATGTATGTAACCAACCCTTAAGGCTTTAAGGAAATGGAGACGGCTTACCGCTTACCCCTCTGCTGAAGTACATAAAAAATCCCCAGGTCCTAGATGTTTACATATTTCTGATGTCGCTGTTTCTGGGTATCCTAGTGTGGGGCCAGAAGCAATAGCGCCTTAAAAAAAGTATTTGACGATGACAACGACGACCTCTAGTCTGTCTCAATCTCAATATACTTTATTGCACACAAATCAATACATTATGACAATTAAAAATAACATGTACAAAATCAAGATATTTCTTCTAGCAAACCCAGGATGGAAAGGCGTTGCAGTTAGAATTCTGGTTAGAGAGGAAAATAAACTCAATGGTTCAACAATATCAATGGGTAGGCGCATCCAGTCATAATTATTCGGACCCCACGCCAATTTCTGGGTGTGTACCTACACACACATGCACGATCCTATTATTTTTATTGGCTCTTCCAACGAATTTTAATTGTCATTCCTGCTTTATTATTGGGCAAACGGAAAACTCTTATCGTTACCCATAAAATGTTCCCAATTTATTCTCCCGAGTTCTTTATTTGCATTATTTTGTGGTGTAATGTTATACACAAAACGAGTATCGGATTACCTACAGTTGCTTCCTCGATGTTGGTTTAGGCTCGTACAATACAATATTACATACACATCGTGATCCGATTTACTCTAAAAGGATTTCATTGACATCGCTACTTTTATATAACTCTTTTCAAATAAAAATGTAAATTCGAATATCTTCGTATTCCCTCTTCCCGTTGAGATCAAGGATCGTGTTTCGCTATTCCGAGTAATAACTTAGGGATTCAATGAAAAAGAGTTAGTGCAGCAGTGATCTGTGAGCATACGAGACATTCTATTTGCTTTTGATTCACTTATGCATATATTTGTGACCATAGTGCTCTTATAAATGGAGGTTCATTTAGCAGAATACATGGTGGAAACCAGAATTAAGTTCAGCGAGAAATCTTGCTCAGTTGTCATATTTGAATGGAGGGAAATTTTAAATGCAATAAAAAGCTTGCTAACAAGCAGTGGGGGGGCTTCCGCAAATAAACACAATTTCGCTCACGCTCGGTTACGCGCTGCCTCGAGCGTTTCGAGCGATATGAGCGACTGAGGCGCGAACGAGTTCTGATGACTTCAGACTTCTTTAAATTGTTGACTTAACGAGGTGTTATTCACGTCGACACTTTGCTGGGAAATAATCAACTGTCTCTTGAACAAGGAATGCAATACTTTTTCTTATTTTGCATTTTAATTACGAACTCAAGATTCATTATGCTTGATTTTGATATTCTCTACCTACAGGCAAACACTAAAACGAATTGAACATACAATTTAAATGCTTCATTCTTTGGCATTTGAATATGCATAGTTAGTTACTACTTATGTTGGTTTGTCCAGTTTCACTAACGTTAATGTTAACGTCACTTCATAATTGGGAATTATAATTCATATTGGGGCCTGTTATCTAGGTTACACTCACTAAAATTACTAAAATAGCTTTGAAGTTTCATCTTACTAGTTGCGTCTTTGCACTGTATGTAACAATGAATACTATTCAGGATGTGAAATCGTTGTGAAGAAAACTTCAGTCATTGTTGGATGCCCGATATCAAACGGTTTGTCCGGTGCTACATATTATAGTATCTGTGGTGCTACCTACCAGTCTACGTCACAATGACGTCACGCTTCGTGACATTAGTGAAGTTACTGCTCCCAAATGAGGTTTCAGTCGCACCGCAACCACTGTGTACGCGATCATCCTGTCTATTATACATTATTGTGCTGATTGAGAAATTTGATTGGAAAAGGCAACTTGTACTGCACGGGTATACCTTTCTTTATTAATTCTACCCATTATCCTAGTTGATCATTTCATTACGTTACAAAATGTAGTAAGGAAATGCTATATCGACGCCTACTCACAACGCTGAAACAGAACATAGAACATGTATAAAATCATTGAATCATAGGCAATGATGATTCATAGATAATGACATGACGACAATGGTTAACTTTACCGTTAACGATTAAGTATTTTTATTAGTTGCTCTCTTTGGCTGACAGCTCATTTATTATAGCAATTACCTTACTTTCTAAAAAGGGTCAAACAAACGCTAAATTCTGCTCACCTATAGTTGGCCGTTGTCATCGTCGTTATTGTGCTACCGAAATAGGGCACCGACCAGTGAAATCGCTACAATTCTGTTCCTTTTATAACGTAATCGTTAAGGACCTCTTTATATTTATTGAGGTGTTCAAATTAGACGTTTCTGCGCCCGTCGTCGTGAGCTGAATACGGAAGCAGCTAGGACGAGTTGGGTTACTATGTCTAATTTTTAAAAGCCCTGTTTAGCGTTAAAATGAATTTATTATTATAAAGGAATGAATTGTGATTAAGGACTTTGTTCAATTATTTAGCCGTTCTATCCATGGATTGCTGAAAGAAATCTCGCTCGCCATTGTATTTATATTTTTAAGTTTTCTGTTCATTCTTTTAGCGTGGTTTACTAAAAGAAGTTGAAAAATTACGGACATGGAGAAATGGAGATGTCGACACCCTGATTGGGAGAAGGCGTGCTGTTATATTAAGTTTTATATCCTATACATATGCATACTATGCTGAATGTCATATAGTCTCGCAATTAAATATGCCGCCAATAGATCCTTGTCGACGACGACGTCCCAAAGTTATGTCATGACGGGATAAATTGAACACAAATCTGATTTTCGGTAAGCTGGTCTGATTCCAATTCGTGTTTTCATTGTTTTTGCCTGGCCTGACTTGTATGAAATCTTCAAGATTGACTAAAACATCTTTTTATTGGCGAAAATAGACTTTACGCAGCATTGACCGTCGTCAACCACTGAATATCTTCTTTTCTTAAAAGATCGAATAAAACAGTGCCCAGACGGCAATAGTTATTTTTTTCTGATAGTTACGTAGAGTGACATTGACAAATGATTACGACTGCAGTTTTTAGGCTCGCTGCTGCTTTTTACGACCTGTCTTGGTCTCGTGATTTGACTAAATCTTGAACCTTTCAAAGTTATTCCAAGAATGTAAAGCACAAGTTGTTTGTGGCGCCATCTTACCAGAAGCTCTAATCTAGATCTGTGAAGTCAAACCCGATAGCTTTCAAATTGATGGTTTGGAGCTGTTCGGCAGCTTCAAATTGACTTTGATCAATTAAAATGTCATTAAAGCAATTTTCATTATTTTAATGAAATCGGGATATTTCAAGAGATACAATGTTCATCATCCCCTGATATTGAAACAAAACAAAACTATGACGTATCTAAATATGAATTGCAAGAATGCAATTTTGAATCAACGATTTCAGAACTCCAAACAGTAGTTTTTATTTAAAAACGGGGAAACGGGGTCGCGAGGAATAATAAACGGAACGTTCGTTTTACATCCAACCAAAGTTTGTGCAAAACAGCAAGACTACCAGAAGTGAAGCTTCATACATTGCCCACTCGAGCAATGAGACATGGTCGAATACACAATCTGCTACTCAAATTAAGTACAACGTAAATACATCCCTTTTTCTGTAATTTACTTTGACTGTCACTCTTAACATGCTGACAGACAGACAGTGACAGTCAATGTAAATTAGAACTCTAATTAGAAATCTATTTTTTTTTTACTAAATACCATAGAATATAATTATTTCATCAAAGTGACGCATTTTCAATGACACAAGTGATAATGTATTTAATTATTCTGCCCAATATTTAAGCTGCTAAACTTCTGCAGTCTTTCTACTACGGTGGTTCTTACGGAGGTAAGGAGCGAAGATCCTCATAAAATATTGCAAGCTCGTACAAATAAAGCAGCACGCAATAAACAACCATCGTATCGGAGTTACAAGACACGGGAACAACAACACAGGGACTGGTATAAGCGGCTGTCAACATATCTTTCGCTAGTGTCCCGAAGCTCGTATTTGTGGATTGGCTTCAGTTTTTCTGTACATAACGTAAGTACATATTATATCGATGCATGCTACAATTCAATGAAATGGCTAGATCTGTAATTAAATTCACATAAACCAAATATTTCAGTTCCTGGATAAATTTATGAATGTGCATTTATAAGGTTCGCACTTCAGCTAAATAACCCAAAAGCTATGCTTACTTCGCTCGCTGCACTGGGTCCACATCGAAATTCATTGATCAGGAATTAAATGACAAATATTTTTTTAACTAACGGCCCAGGATATCGACATAATTATAGTTCTTTATGAATCACGTAGTCACCATACAGTTAGATACTTACATTTTGAAACATTCTGGTTTTACGTTCCGTTCCGTTTTCCGTTAATTAATAATTATCACTTTTAGGTGCTGTGACTCCTTAATTATTATCTCCATTTCCGCTTCTTGCTATACTTCGCTCACATCATCGTGGCGGAGCACGCCTGTCAAATCAAAACGTTTTCCGCCAAAATGGCAGCGTAGCGTTAAAAGATTCAGATTTATTTACTTAGCGTTTTCGTGCCGACACGTGACGTTCTACCTTCAATAAGTTAAAAAAACAAATGTTTTTCATACAATTTCGGTA
Source organism: Argyresthia albistria (assembly GCA_963457715.1). NCBI lineage: Eukaryota > Metazoa > Arthropoda > Insecta > Lepidoptera > Argyresthiidae > Argyresthia > Argyresthia albistria. The sequence goes on along the minus strand of OY735252.1, from coordinate 1,508,869 downwards.
GGTCTTTAGGGTTGCAAATGGTATTAAAAATATTTTATGAAAGATTACTATATTAAGAATAATAGTAATTGTTTCCTGAGACAGCGTCGCCGCGCCCCGTGACGAATGCTCAATCTTATTCTGGGAAAAGTCCGTGCCCTTCGGTGGGCAGATAAACGGGCCATATTTTATTTAAATAAAATAAAAATATACATAACAAAACTGTGACTTATTTCCGTATTATCGCGAAAACATGTCCAGCCGGATTGACACATTACCACCGCCGTGTAATTTTCGCTAACCAATGAAGTTTGTTCACCTTTACCCACTCAAGTATAATATGTCATTGTTCCTACATGTAGCTGTCACAACCTGGCCAACTTACCCTGACTTTTAATACGAAAGCTTACGGTTGCATTTGGACTAAAGTATACGGTATTTGGATAGTATTCTGCCCCGGCTCCACCCGTCTTCTGAGAGATTGATGGGACGGTACACTTGGCAATCCCGACGCGGGACGCGAATAGATGACGAGATTATTTTAGTTAATTGTCTCGTCTGTTTGTCTGTGTCGTTATGAAATGTTTTCATTCTTAATTGTCTGTTTTTTCGAGCTATTGAACTCTTTGTTCCTTTTGAGCTTGTGATTTTGTTCTTCTATTAATTTGAGTGACTGTTTTGGTGTAGTATAGAGGACACGCATCTACTTCCGTGTCAGATAATATACTTAGTAAGATGTGACCTTGACATTTCAGTAAAGTAAACTGCAGTAGGTGAACGCATTTGTTTCTGCACTATCAGTTTTCGGCGAATATAATGTTAGGAAAATCACTTAGGTGGTCTAAATAGTTCTATTCAGGCCGCTTGCTAAATCACAACAGGTCCAGGTGAACGAACTTTGCCTATGATATTACTAAGAACACCAGCCTAGGTTTGAACATTGCGTCGCGTAGTTTACTCGTAATGTAATGTTGTTGGGTGTATGCCAACTTATGCACTCTGGGTGTACGCACGACATAATGATATAGTACTTTGCCAAAACAATTATGTTGTCGTAACTTTTGAATGGACATGTTAGAGCTATTTATTCAAAATAAGTAGACAGGACAGGGGAAGTCGTTATTTTATTAGGTTGTGTTGTAATTAAATCACATCGTGCACCAAATCTAGGAATGGAGATTTCGCCCACTTCTAGTTCTTCTATCACTATCACTACGAAACTTCAGCCACACGACTACGAAACGCTAAGAATATGTATGCGATTTCACAAATAGTCACGCTACCTTGCGTCTCGAAATGTTAAATCGCATACATTTTCCTAGCGTTTTGTGCGAACGTATTTTGCATGTTGACTAGACCCACAATAGACACTACAATAATATGGTACCATTGAGCCGGTTTGATGATGGAGCTCGAAGGTCGCAGAGAGAACCTACCCTCTTGAAATGAACCAAAAAGGTTTAAGCTACATACGTCATTGCTGCTACGGCGTAGCAAGGCTTGCCGGCGTAGCGCGCTGCTACGGTAACTACGCGTACTTGGTATAATTATGTGTTACGGCTTATACTAGGCTTTAGGTGTGAATTTACGTTTCTTTTGTTCTTACATGCCAACCTAACACGAAGAAGAAAGGGGGAGCACCTACCCTGACCCACCGCTTCACCTAAAAATACCACTATATTATTTTGAATAGTGACTTTTACTATTAGTATAAGTAGTATCTGTGCTTTTACTCAGTTTCGCGGTCTTCCAACATTACGCTAGTAATACCATGTAACTGACCGACCGATATATTAACTGACCATCATTGCCTACCCTTATCTTAGCAAATAAAAACCTTTATCTTTATCTTTATCTTAACACCTAACAGTAGCCGGCTGCTCAACTTGTATGAGCCGTAAGATATGCACAAAAAAAACAGTAAAGTCCAGATCATGACGTAAATTGAAATATTGGATGATTTGAAAGCTTTTATCATAACTGTAATAGAACATTACTTTCATTTTCTTTATGGCTGAACTGTTTATTTGAGCGTCCATATTTTATTAGTCGTATATCGTATGACATGCTGATATCAGTAGTTAGTATAATTGGCCAGTCTAAAATACGTAGTTAAGTTTCACTATAGGGAGCAATATGAGAATGTTTTCAGTGCTATCATGAAACACGACTATTGCCACTTATTGCATGACATTAATATATCAAGAGCGAAGTATAGTGAACTAAGTGTTGCTATGGAGTTACTAGTTTGGCTACCCCACTTTTTAAACTCTAACATTAAAGATAGTTGACCGAGCGAGCGAAGGGCTCCATTTCGACAAGATAGGAGGCCGATTTTGCTTTCGTCTGTCTGTCTGTCTGTATGCATGTCTGTCAGTTCCGGTCTAGGGGCCACAGTTGAAGCGATCCTCACAAAACTTGGCACACGTGTTCTTTTCTCGATTTTCCCCTTTCAGTTAGGGCGTAATCAATTTTTTGTATGGGATTTGTTTTTTTTTTCCGAAACTTATCGTGTGGGGGGTATCAAATGAAAGGGCTTTATAAGTCGGTTCTAAGAAATAAGTACATTAAAGTATTACCTTTCGGCTACCTGTTTTCTAAAAATTCCAAGAAATATTTTCAAAACATACCAAGTTTGGACTCCTCGAAGTAGGAGACGGATTAGTAAAGAGGATCTGTAGAGATCATGAGAGTAATTGAAATAGACTATAACTATTTTCGTGAGAGGTCAATAGATTGTATTTTAAATCGCAAAATGTAGTTTAACTGTTCGCGAGGGTAGACCTCGCACAGGGCCACTAGTTTTAATGGTTTTTACTGAACGCTTTTTCTACTCACAAAACAAAAGAACTGGGTCTTTTCGTCCATTGGACGAGCTAATAGTCAAGAGATTATCTTGCCTTTGTTTTTATCTTCCCTGTATTGTGTTGTATTCGTAATGAATATGTACAAAACCTAGCGCACTGCAATATCAATTCAAATATACCGCTTATTGCAGAAGAAGCTTTAGTCCGAGCAAGGAAAGGTCGTATCGTATCCAGTACGACGTTCTAGCTTGAAGACATTAAAGTGGACATATCCAAAATATATTATGCACTGTGACTGTGTGGTAATAATTGATGATTAAACGAACTTACAAAGTGAAGTTCTATCACAATTATATGAAGCATCTGACCTGAAGAGATTAGTGACTGCAATATATTTTCTTGCAGTCACTAATCTAGAGGGTCAGATGCGAATATAATTCAACTAAATAGCAGTAAAATAATATCATATGATTAAATTAATGACGAGTTTTTTGTGGGGGATTATACAACGATAACGATTTCAAGATCGTCAACAAATATGTTTAATGAAAGGGCTCTGAAAATCTTCATGTATCATCTGATTGAATATCGTTTGAAATATTTTAACTTGGGTATTATTTCAAAGTGGAACTCAGTCAAAGCTATTTAGTTTTCATTTCGTTCAGTAATTTAAAGTATCTGAGCGATACAAGATAAAATAAGATTCATTTATTTAACAAAAGAGTAAAATGCAGATTTACAATATTTAAACCTATAGGATAGGCAGAAAATAATAAGACAACAGCACAACATCAAATAAGTTAGTTAAGGTAATAATAACAAACCAACTTATAAGCGTTAATTCTGTGTTTTTTGTTTGCTTTCTTGAACAATCAATTTTACAATTTAACATTTTCATGACCGCCCTACTAGTTCCGATAAAGTCTAAAAGCGAGCTCGGATCCGCGCAGAGACAATCGGATCCATGACATTGAAATGGGAATCGGGCATCGGAAATGGGCGAACTGCGGCGACAGCCGACGGAATATTTGCCTCAAATAAAATATCCCGATAAAGCGCCAGTCGAACTATGTCGGTGGTTGAACGGGGGAAGTGAAGATGGAACCGCCTAGCGGGTGACATCTCATCGCGAGGAGACTTTTATTACTTGAGCGTTCCGACAATCTTTTGGCGCGCGAGGAAAGGTGGAACTAACGCTTGATGATAGATGAGAAATGAAAGACGATTGTCCAGCAAAATGACCATCTTTAAAAACTTATTCCAGCAGTTTGAGATCCTTCCTGAATCCACAAATAATATAACCATCCCTTAGCTAAAAATTTAGTGTTTGAAAACATTAATGCCATTGGAAACTATATGAAAAAATATATCTAATAGTTGTTTTTTTCCACCACCACAAACCTAATTGCTAATTTTAGCGTTACCAAGCGCCTTAATGACAGGTTCGTTACTTTAGTTGCGTAGAGCTGGCGCCCCCTGTAAACATCACTCAGCAGCCAAAAGACCGTTGGAAGACTGTGCTGAGGCGATGGGCAAGTCTTCTGTCACGCAAAATGTATTCAATGCCTGCCAACTATGGCGATGACGTCACAGAAGTTTCATTTATTGCATAAGACGAGGTAACAACCAAAGAGTATATAAACTTACTATGGTAACAACTACAAGAGCTCCGTATTTTAACCAATTTTGAATTTAAATTTAAAATAATAAATCTTTTATTTTCAGGCTTCCTGGGCCCATACATTACATTAAATTTAAATTCAAAATTGGTTAAATACAAAAAGTCTAAGATATTTTAAGTACGTTATACGGACTTTCTAACGGTGATGGAAAACATCGTGAGGAAACCTTCATTACTGCATAGCTGCGGTGATGGGCTAGCCCCCTATCACGCAAAATGGAGTATTGAATCACTGGCTGAAAGTGGGCACAGTTGTGCCTCTGCTACCCCATATGGGAAAAGGCGTGATCCTATATTTATTTATTTATTTATAACAACTACAACTTATTCACACCGCAACAATCCTATACATAAAATAACTTCATGTCAATGTTATCTACGTGTAAATGCAAACTCATGTTTTATACAAAATCTACCAGTTCAGCAGACAAATCCACTGACAAATGGCGGATCCAGTGCTAATTGTTCTGTGAGTTGAACGGTGAATCTCTGTATAACGCCGCGCAGTCAACCCACTGGAAGAGACAAGTCTGAGCGGTATCTGATTTTGCACGTATTTTGTTCGGGAAATATCGGGGATTTCGCGGTGTAATTCTTTTAGGCCCGTATAAATAAACCTGCTCTTAAGCCTGAGAGATGTCTCAGATACCTCATAATGACCGTTTCGCCTTATCAGATCTGTTATTTTAACACGTCTGAGATAGCGCTCAGATCTGCGGTTTATTATTACGGGTCTTAGGTATTCATTAGGATATGTCAAAACAATTGATTCTCAATTCGGTTGTTTTAATTATTATTTACTTCGCTTGATTGGTCTAGTTATCAAGCCAAGTTTTAATAGCGGAATCGAGCTTCAAGCAGGAATATTTGACAGCGCAAAAAATTTTCGAGTTCAGACCAAATTAACCTAAGGTCATTGTTGTACATAGTATAGAATAGAATAGAAAGCACATTTATTCAACTGTCACAATACACAAAACACAGCAATAACAAATTATAAACAGAAACAAGTAGGAAATAAAATATACACATGACAAAAAGAACAGTAAAATTAAAAGAAAAAAAACATTTTTAAACAAAGCTTTTATTTAATGCCCTAAAAAGAAGAAAATAAAATTTCAATTCAATCAAATGCGTCATTTTATTACATTACACAATTTATACGATATAAAAGCTTGTTGCGGGATTTATCTCCAAGTCTGTGCAAATAGGTGCCTACCCACCTAATTAAGTCTACACAAGTAAATCTCGCAACAAGCTTTTATATCGTATAAATTGTGTAATGTAATAAAATGACGCATTTGATTGAATTGAAATTTTATTTTCTTCTTTTTAGGGCATTAAATAAAAGCTTTGTTTAAGAATGTTTTTTTCTTTTAATTTATTTTTAACTTTTTAGTCTTTATCATTACAGGACAAAACATCTAATCTAGAATTCGAGTGCTTGTCAAGACGAATCAAATGAGACCAAACACGATAGAATTGCGTCGTTTGGTAACAAAGTTCCCATGGCCACCTTCCGGCTCCAGCATCAGATCAGCACTATGTCATAAAAAATATTTTAGGACTAAAGTGTTTGTCAAGACGAATCGAACGAGCCCAAACATGATGGGGTTGCGTCGTTTTATTACAGAGTTCCCCTGGCCACCTTCCGGCTCCAGCATCAGATCAGCTCCATGTCATAAAAAATATTTTAGGATCAAAGTATTCGTCAAGACAAATCGAACGAGTCCAAACATGATAGGGTTGCGTCGTTTTATTATAGAGTTCCCCTGGCCACCTTCCGGCTCCAGCATCAGATCAGCTCCATGTCATAAAAAAATATTCTAGGACCAAAGTATTTGTCAAGACGAATCGAACGAGCCCAAATTCGACGGGCTTGCGATGTTTTATGACAGAGTTCCCATGACCGTCTTCCGTCTCCATCATCAGATCAGCTTTAAGTCAGAAATATATTGCATTGTCATCCGACTTATACACGTATGCGAAATTTCAGCTCAATCGGATAACGGGAAGTGGGTCAAATTCAAGCCGACATTTTTGACGCGAACCGTGATACCCACAAACAAACATACATACATACATACAGTGCAAGTTAAATAAAAGCTTTTAATTAATAAAAATAAGATCAGGCAGAACGGTGCCATGAAGTGTGTACCGCAACAGCGAAACGGCTCCGACTCAGCATGTGTTACAGAACCTCCAGGAGATTCTGCAACGCTGATATTCTGTCGGTACCTATTAGAGAGTGTGTAAGTAAGTGTATGGGTGGGTGTTAACAAAACTACATACTATAAATAACTTAAAAGGAAATGAGTTTAACTATTCAATAAAAATATTAATAGTATGAATATAGTACCTACAATACGAAGATAAATTGATATAATATGTAAAAGTTTAATATAAAATATAAACTACAAATAAAAATTACGATTATCATAAGACTTAGCCGATTTACGTCATACCAAAAAAGTTAAAGTACATATGAGTCACTGTTTCAATTGGAGTACTTTTTCGAAGTGTAATTTGTCCTGCTACCTACACTGGTCCCAACCCCGCTTTGCTGCACTGTTCCAATTTTTAAAAGCATTCGCTGGCAGACCGGCTTCCCTTTGAAACATTGAATTTATTATCCAGCTGACTATAAAAGGCCTAGTTATTTCGCTTCATCTGTATCCGCTTGGTCCATTTGTGTGTAATGGAATTCGCGAGATTGGAGAATATGGATCAATTGATTACATAGTGTAAGTATGTAATGTTTTTTACATTACGGTAAACGTTACGTTTACGTAAAGTATACCATATTGCGGGGAAGACCTGTATAAGTTGGCACAAAAATGAGGAGGCTTCAGGGAACACTTATCTAGTGGAGAGCGCATGATACCTTTTCCTTTGAAACACGACTCACCTATTTACGGGCGGCGGGGGACGAGGTAAGAGAGCTGTGATTGGTCAGCCGCTGCGAAACTGGCAGCCTGTCATCGTACATAGGATGCTATGTTGAATACAACAAACGTTTGGCGAGCCGCATTCCCCCTCACGCAGGTGCAGTCAATTGGATATATAGTCTCTGGGAGGCTTATACCCAACAGTGGGGGTAAACAAGCTGCCGATGATGGAACCGAAACAGCCCTCCCTGTTCTCATATCCACATCAACCTCTCTTATCGGAACTTGGTTTGCTGGAAGAGATTTCTCATTAGAGATTTACTAAACTATGTTTATGCAATTTTTGTTAACTGAACACGACTTAATTAATAAATAAAATAATGTTATTAAGAAATTTACACACACCCATAAACTAAACCCAAGACCTGGGGAACTTATCTTCTCCCCTACCGGGATTTGACCCCGGGACTTCGCTTGGGGGGCAGGTTGATTCACCACCATTACCATTCTCCATCCACTGAACTAGAATTACTGAATGGCTTCACGTTAGCGCAACTTTTCCTCTGCCACCCCGTATGGGAAAATGCGTGACGCTATGCATGTTTTGTACTTGTATGTATGTTCTCCGACATCTCTCGTTTGCATTACCATGAGACCAGTTGAAAATAGAGGTCCATAATAGTACATAGCCTTACAAACAGTTTACAATTGTAAGCGGTAGTCACAGGTACGGGGAGAGCAAACCGATAGATGAATTCAAACAATTCGGTGCCGGTGCCGGCACACACCGGTGGGGTAAACAGTCGCTGTCGTTTGTCGAGACTCGAGAGACAAAGGGGGGAACTAAGGTGTCTGTTTGAACTTCTCTTCGCCAGTGGCTGCGGGCGAACTCTATGCATAGTGGATGGACTACTTTTGTTTCAGGTTCACAATATTTAAATACTCCTTTGTCCTTCAATAGGTTATTTTATTAACTACCTAAACTTGAATTGTCAAATTGGGTAAAGAAGTGCAGTGGCATACTGCAGGCGTCAAAAAGAGCTGGCTTCCAAGTAGTTTAGCCCGTTAGTTAGTTTGTACGATAGTAGCTGAGCTGGCAGATGCATCACATGGCCCAGTGATGTATGGGCAGCGAGAACGACAAACATGCGACTGGAATCTTACAAAATAGTAGAATCGTTACCGAGGATATTACCTAGGAGCAGACTTAGTTCAGTCTCAATGAAACTCCGCCGTGTGATAGTAATCTGCAAATGTATCACGTGAAAATGCAAATGGCGGCGGCTGGCGGACTATAACAAAAGAACAGAATTAAAGTCGTGTAGTTTATCGTTCCTTGCAGCTCAACACGAAAGCGTTTTAAACGGATAGCGCTGGTTAGTTGTGGTGGAAACTACGTTTTATTAAACTTAAATGGATGAGGTTGGGTTTTTAATCGAATTCAGGAATATAAGTTTATGTTTAGTTTATGGCTTAAGAATGGTTTGGTTAGTAACACGCTATGAATACGTATATCAGATAAGAATAAATAAACGTTTGTTGGGTAAATAAGGTTTTACGGAATCGTGGAAACACTTTTACCATTCTCCATCTACTGAACTAGAACACTAGTTCTTGGCTTAACGTTGGCGCAACTTTTTCTCTGCCACCCCGTATGGGGAAATGCGTGACGCTATGTATGTTTTGTACTTGTATGTATGTTCTGCGAAATCTCTCGTTTGCATTACCATGAGACCAGTTGAAAATTGTATCTGATTAATCCATAATGAAATAAAGAGCTGATCACTGAAATCCAAATAGAACAATGTCCAATCGGTAATATTAATTTTAATTATGAATGGAATGTTATTCTCTGCCGTCCCGACTAATGACAAATATTTAATCAAACTGCCTGTGAATTGCACAAACATTACTGTCTGTGCTTGGAGAATATGAATGACTTTATCTGTGGGCGCTCTATCAAACGGGATTTGGCTGTAAAGTTTTATTTTTATATGAATATACATTTTTATTATAACAGTGCAGAACCGCTTCTATAAAGGGATTCTATTGATTTTTGGCTGAAGCATCTCAATATTTGAAATCTGATCGAGTTTGTGATAGTGGATTGTTACACAAGGGGCGTAAGAGAGCTATTTCGGTACAAGGTACATTTGGCACCCGTGCTCGCAAAGGGCGCTAACGGATCGAGTGTCCCCGAGATATTTAGTTAATATAGTTCGAGGGTGAAATAGCTACTTACAACCCGAGGTAAGCATTCTACTTTATATCATTCATGCGAGGTAATTAAAACATTTATAGAGGTTGTAACTGAAAGGTGCAGTCAGCCGGGGTGTGGCTGATCCGTGCTGTCATGAGTTAGCGTATGTACAAATGTCTGTATTTATTCTTGTACCATACCTATAATTTGTAATTGACAATGGGCTCTCAAGCCTGAAAAAAACGAATTTCATTTAATTTTCATTTCATGTTTTTGGGATTCATTGGGGACATCTAATTACGGACGTCTTTTTTAATCTGTTTTTTTATTGAGGTCTTAGAAAAAAATAAGCTACCAAGTGCTAGTTGGACTCGCGTTGAGAGGGTTTCGTACAACAATAATAGGACTAACACCAACGAAATACCCTGAAATTCAGTTTTTCATACAAACTTTGCCCCCCAGATTTAGGGGATTTCGAAGTTTTTATGCGAGGCTAATCCATGTTGAAGCAGTTAAGATACCACATATTTTATAGAATCCAGAAATCATCATCATCACACATCACATCACACATCCAGAATGCGAGAAGATTAATAATTGAATAAAGTAAAAAAAAAAACTTAAAAAAACCGACTTGATGACTTATCATCACTTAAATTATCCGCGCGGGATGCGAATGTCGTCTACAAACATGACAATGAGCCTAAGAAATCTGTTTTCTGACTTAACAATACAACACAAAATAAACAAATAACAGTCCTTGCAGCCAGAATTCATCTTAATGAGAATGAGCGTAATTGCCACAAATAAAAAGGCATATAAAGGCAAAAATAAGTAAATTTTGGTTACCTGGATGACAGTCTTCTGTATGTAGAATCCTAAGTACTGGACCAATTCCTGATTTTCAAAAAATGGGACCAACCTGAAGGGTCGCCCTCTTTAAAAATATTTTGAAATCGGTTCATAAATAATACCAGTTTAAAGGTAACACATATACAAAAAACCTAACTCAACCGAATTGATAACCCCCTCCCGTTTGAAGTCGGTTATAAAGGAAAATCAACGTCTACAGAATTATAACCATAATAACTGTAGTAATTTATCCTATCATTACAACACCTGCGAGTATAATACCTGCCTATATTACTCAGGTTCTGTTCGATATAATGGCGACCCTACATAGATCAGCGCACACTCGGAACGACTCGGCCCTTGGCCCTTCAGCGCGGCCCTTGAGTTTAAGTACCTGCTTTATGTACCTCCGTTCACAAACTTGCTGACAAATGAGAACGCAGTCGAGTCGAGACTGACCCTTGGATTGAAATTGCTGAAGTGGACGTGAAAGGAATCGTCTTTCCATAGTTATTACTTGTATGACAGTCTGAAATTAAGGTGACCCTTTTGGTCTGGGTTCATGATTCATCTCCTAGCTTCTTGTTAGGTAACAATATTTTATAACTATTATTTACAAAAGTTTTCAGACTCACTACAATACTTGTGATACATACTCAACGTACAATGGTTTACAATGGTTTGTTACATATCTATCTACTACGTTCTGTATAGCCATTCGGAAAAATCTCTACATCTGTCCACACAACCCCTGCAGATACAACGTAGAAGTAAACGGTGTATACTTTTATTGTACGTGCTGGCTTTCTAAATTGCTCAACACTTTGGGTGGCCGTGACGTGAAAGCCTAAACGGGTACACGAGAGGCGTTTTTGTGTCGCCCCTGACGCGGTATCTCAAAGGGCGACCATCGGACCTTTATGTAAATGTACGTGCTTGGTTCAGACCCATCGCACCACACATCGTGATACCCAGCGGGCGAGGTAGGGGCGGACATCTTTTCCCGTAAGAAGTGGCAGATTTGTATGTAATACCAAAATCATATGCAAATTAACGAATCTGAATCTAAATCAGAGCATGTTTATTCACGTTTATCCAATATTTTAACACTATGTCTATTCGTGATAAGAATGCAGTAAAATCATCACTGTCCGGCGTTAACTGAACTTCACTAGGACTGAAAGCGTACCACGATCTTAGTTGGAACCTTTTGAATCCCTCATATACTAGAACGAGGTTTTCGCTCCCAAAATTTTATATTACTCAAAAACCTTACATGAAGTATTAAATCTTACCTTCAAAAGGGTCAAGTCAATGTCCAACTTGTAAAGCGTTAGTTTTCAGATCTTAATTTCAAGACTAGACGAAGTGAGTACTTAAACTCAAAAGCATAAAATCTCTGCAATTGCATTCTCAGTAAAGAGGCCATTACAAGGTCATTGACTCGTCACAGACTGGATGGTGGTGGTCGTGTCTATCTCGCTGTATGCCCCCGTCCTTCAACCACTTATCCTGGACTCAGCTAAGATATCCTGTAACGTTCGCTGAGCAAATTTGTGTGTAAATAGCTTTTGTTCCCTTTGAAGTCCCCAACTCTTTGAGTGGGCGAAGATAACGACGGAAAGTTTTGTTTTTAAATTAAACGGTAGGAACCGTACATTGTACCGTCTTTGTGAGGAGAAGTTTGAGATGGTTATATGTTTTGCAGACCTTACCGAATGGGGTTCCACATTAAACTTAATTGGGGTATGGATGCAAAAGTAACGTGATTAGCGAACTCATTACCGATTTTGGAACACAGACTTTGTTTTCTTTAGCTTTTGATGACAAGATTATTAGGCTCCAACTTACTTATTACTTTAATTGGACCATTGGATCTTGTCTCACTGTGAGCACAGCCATACTTCTGCTACCCCTTGTAGGAAACGGCGTTTGTTTGTATATCTCTGAGACAGTAGAAGTAGTTACATAAACATCTTCAGTCGCTATGACCGACCATTTTGTAGCACAATGAATACGAGTCATCATCATAAGCCTGTCAGGGAATCCACTGTTGAGTATAGGCCTCTTTATGTACACGCCACTCAACTCGGTCCTGTGGAAACCGCGTCCATTGTTTTCCAGCGTACCTGCTATAACACCACTGATCTTTGACCTACTTTTGAACACCACTCACTTACTCTTGATCTGTCCATTTGCCTACGAATAATGATATTGGTATTTTAAGTAATATTGTCAATACAATCTAAATACTAAGGATAGAGTCGTGAGTTAAAGTAACTTCGTAAGTACTGTTTTTATATATAAGTTGTAATTTCCGTGTTATGTAGTTTTATTGCGCACTAGGACTGTCCTCATGCATCCACATTCCTGTCCTGCCTAGGTTTGCTGGTACAAATCTCTCTTTAGAGATAAGCTCGCCCTTGCCTATAATGTTTCTTGTAAATGTATTTTTTTATGTTTCTGCGCAATAAAGAATATGAAAGAATATGAAAGTAAATTTTATTTTATTATTTTACTTTTCGTTTTACGATTTGATTTATCCAATCTACATGATGAGGATTCGATGATCACACCGAATCTAGATTCACAAATAAACTTTGACTAACCGCCGTACCCGTAGTAATTTAATGATTAAAAGTAAAGGTTTTTTTGTGTAATGTAATTAAGTAAAAATTGGAATCGGTTTGAAAATGAAGAAAATCTTCAGGAAACCACGGGCCGTATCGCAAAATAATCTCACTATGTCAAGAATGTCAAAACATGTCTTTCTTTCATTGTGTCTACGAATTTTCTGAGAATTTAATTGCGAATAAACGAACCCAGAGCAGATCGCGCTCAAAGAAATTAATAACTGAAGCAAAAAAAGTCTAATATTCCCACAAATCTGCTCCATCGATTCGCGTTTCAAATTCCTAATGAAATCCCTTACATTATTAAACGTCCTCAAGCCAGCAATACTTCTGAGCGACGGAACTGAAATATCTTATTACGTCCTAAGTGAATGTAATGGCAGGTGCGGAGACTGCGGGCGGGGGGGGGGGGGGGGGGTAACTACGTTAGTGAAGCTCTGACTGACTTGGGGAGGCAATTGCTCGAGTTAAAAGGGAATACTTGGAACCTTAAGTCCTTCACGTCCTTCCCGGATAGCGAAAATCAACACTAAAATTTCCAGGTTTCCGAAAGACAAACTGTCCAAATACTTGTACATTAAAATCTACACGTCACATCCGCGAACTGAACTTTAGTTGTCAGACCGCCATTATTAATTATGAAAATTAATTAAATTCAATTGACTCCAGTATTCAATAGCTCGATTCTGCATTTCCTGGGGTATGATTCTCGCGCATTCGATATACTGATATCGACACCCATATCGAGTGATTCTGTATGAGAATCACTCGATATAGGTGTCGACATACATATATCGAACGTGCTAGAATCATTCCCCTGACATATCCCGATTCCTTCCAATTTTAAATTAAAATCGCTAAGGATTGACATCATAGCTAGAATAGAGCTACGAGTATACATAATTATAATATTTACCGACCGACTGATGGTCGGAGTGATAGCGGTGACAGTGATTTCAAATTCCAAATCGGGGTTGATTGATAAGTGCGGCCGGCTCCTTGTGAGCAGACCTGTGATATAAAAATAAAGATAAATAAGTGTGATAGAAGAATAAGATGATCCTGTCAAACATAATGTTAAAATGTATTGAAATTCATAAAACACATGACATTGTTGGAAAAGACCGCTAATAATTAAAATGTGCAACAGACGCGAATTTAATGGTGCGGGATAATTAAGGAATGTCATATGCATATTTATTGCACAGATTTTACATAAATTGTATTCTATTATTATTTATAATAATATGCATCCTTCCCTTACTCCCACCCGACTAACTAGGTCTATAATGATTGATACAAGACAATTGAGTAATACAGTAAATGTTTACTCTGAGGTATCTCTGGATGATATTTATTCATTATTTTAAGTCTGCCTATTTGCTGTATTTGGTAAATTATAAGCTAATTTTCTAAAGCTTCAATTAAAAAGAGCTCCCTGAAAGAGCGGCGGCCGTCCATCGCGGGGAAATACAAAATTGCATTATTTTTTGCGGCAGAAGCCTTAATTAAGGCCAGGCTCTGTGATAAAAGGCGACACGCTTTTTATGAAAAGAATATATATTAAAAGACACAAAAAGGAGACATGAAAAGGGCTGTTTTTATTCGTAAATGTTGTGCGTATCTCGGGACGCCGGTTTAAATGATGATCCTTACTAATATTTTATACGTAAGGTAATATTTGCTGGTTCGTTTGTTGCCCGAAACGCAGTACGAGTGTTTTCTAAAAGCGGACGAATTTCATAAACATTTTATAAGCGAGCCGGAGCGAGGCAATACTCGGGTTGTGAATAATTTTATGCAGTTAGATTTATGCGCCGCTTAGGAATAGACCGATTGAAAGTTATTTGTATGCCTGTTAGAACATTGAAGCAGGACAACTCAAATGGTTTGACTAACACTATAACTTTATAATTAACATTCAGCGAGTTAGACTGATCCCAAAGACATCAACAACTAAACTAATTAAAGAAAGAGTTCTGAGAAATGACTTACGGTCCCTAGTTAGATTTTCGAAAATAATAATAGTGCTACAAAATTCAAGTAAGTATGCATACAAACGTCATTTATCTAAGTCGGTAGGTAGGTGGGGCCAGTAATGATAAATCAGTCCAGCCTCTGCTTTGAGAGCAATCTGAAACATAGGAAAATGGCAGGCATAGTATAGCCGTTATAGTATCATGGCTGAGACACTCTCAGAGTTAAGTGAGGCTTAATAACACACCAAACAGCGACAGGGGTACCACAAGCGATTCAGACTAAATACCTAATATGAACCGAAATATTACCGTGACCGTCTGACAAGTCTAATAAAGCTCATCACGGAGTATTGTAATGTAGCAAAAAGTGTTTGGCATGGAGATCTTGATACTTTGTTACATAAGAAATATGAACTGAAGTATTGTTTATCAAGTATACAAAAGTTTCAACTTCTCCAATATTTACGGATCGGTTCGATTTGGACAAATTACGTTATTTTGCCGGCAGCGCTTGTTTTCGCTAAATTACGAGCTTTTTACAAATCGTTCATGCTTCGATGCTGTTGTTGTTGTTATACACAAAAACTTTATCCAGACCCAGTTTAGGTTTGCTTTGAAAAAAAAACGAGATTCTCTCGCTTTTGCACATAAAATTATGTAATCTTGTGTTGTTTTGTTACCATTGAATTGCCGTACAATAAACAATATGAAAAATGGCAAAAGCATGACGCTTTTTTGTTGTTAATTAGTACGTAATTTTTAAAAATTCTCTTTAATGACTGACAAGGGGGTAATACCAATCCAATCAACTGCCCATTTTTCAAGTGAAATGAAATGAAACTTGTATTGAAAATAGAAATGCAGCGAAATCATCAACACAAATACAAGATGGCGTGGAGTATTTTCTGAGAGCCGTGGTATATTTAGCGAGTATTTTCTAGAAGCAATGCTGATGCCGCCCACTGATGTGGCGTTGGGCGGGCACTGCCCCCAGATCTGGCGCGAGCGAGCGCCGAAATAAAGGTTTAAACAGATAGATGTGATCATATTTTGAAGCTGAACATATAAAAAGGTCTATGTTTTAACCAATTTACATATTGATTAGTTTTATAAACAAGTAAAGTACATCACACGGTAAAATAGGGAAGAAGATGGGACCTCTGAGAATTGTGTTTGTTTGCTGCACGTAGCGGAAAATTGGCTACTGGGGAGTGCACTACAAACTGACAAAACTTTCATAGGACATGTTTCACATTCGTCGAAACATTCATTCATCTTTTCGTTTCGTCATGTTTCATTTATATGGACGTCGAATTCCACCGCTTACGCGTTCAGAATTCCACTTTGATAGCTGACGTCACTTATTCCGTGATCAAAGTGTACCATTTGTGAAGTTTCGCAGTTGTTTTCGTTAATTTAAACAGTCAAGAACTGATAACTCGGTCTTTCCCCGTCGAGTCGTTTTATAGCTCCCGAGTTGCTACAGACTTTCGAGCTAAGTTTTAACTATTCACTTCCTTGGATATTTAACTTTAAGTTTAAATGAAACAACAGTCTCCCGCAAAAGACCGCACGACAGTTTCTGTTTTATATAGTGTAACTAAAAGGTGAAGTCAAAACCACTAACAGTTTTCACAAGGAAATAATTGTAAGCAACTTTCATTTCGAGCCTGATTGGATGACAGCAACTTTATTTTAATATGTCTATAAATTTTGGAACAGGTGGGTAAGTAAAGCTTAATTGCTAAGCGATCAAATCGGTTTTAAAATTGCTCACAATAATTTCCCTAACAACCTTTCCGAAACAACCTGTATAGTTTAAGTTTTCAATGAACAAAGAGTCTGATAGAAAAACTTGATCGAGTAAAACTTTATAGCACTCTGAGTTCTAAAAAATATCCTTATTTTCATTTGCAATCATATTAATATACTTCTTATGGGAGGTTGTTCAAACTAATGGGTTTTAAGGGTCCCCAAAACTTGGTCAGGTAATTTAAAAACATCCTATACAATTCAGTCGAGAAGTACTGGTTGGGTCAACCGTTTTTATATATGAACAAGGCCCAACCCAGTATTATGACCAGGGTTATGCGTAATAAAACTTTTGTCAACTCAATTAGTTGTTGTCGCGAACCGAATACCACCCTTCGGTCTCTATTAGGCATTTAGGGTCCCGATTGCTTAACAAAATGGCGATTCAGTTGCAATCACGACGACGACGACGACGGTCCAGAATGTTCTGGTCTGGGTTTTGGCGTTTAGAGAAGATATTAGGAGAATATATGTATAATCATCATATAAATTGTTATTTATCATAGGGAAAGTCAGATATACAGTTTATTAACCAACTACTAAAAAAATATGAAATGGAAGCTTTTACTATCTATTAAGTTCTTCAATAGTAATTTTTTACCTTTTCCTTACCGTCTAAGAATTGGGTCCAAAGAGGAGGCTTATGCCCAGCAGTAGGTCGATATGATTGAGAAAATTAATGACGATGGCCGCTATTGTCAGAGCGCTTTGTAGAATCAAGGCCCAAGTGTGGCTCCAATTTTGTTCCCCAATTAATATCTCTAACAAACAATATCTCTTTGTTGCAGGTAAGCCGCATGTCCAACGCTTGTCCGACGCTTGTCCGACGGGTGCGTTTAATATTGCAAAGGAGCATTGTCCGACATCCTGATTAAATATAAACTGTCTGATGTCCAGGGACGGTCCGGGTTAAGGATGATACAGAAAGTGTGTGTGTTAGGTACACACATACCATTACATAACATTAACATATAGATAGGCATAGACATTGTTTCCAGCCCCATACTAGAATACCCTATGTCTTGGGAACAAGAAACAGCGACACAAATATTCCAAACTTTTTCTTCTCCCCAGCAGCATTAAAACCCGGCATCTCTTGCTTGGGAAATACTGCCTCGATCGTAACACCGCAGAGGTCCCGTCTTTTGTATACGGAGTTCCAGGCTTAACAGGGGCTAGCCTAGCCCATCGCCCTTCGTGTAGGGTTACATGCTCGCCTATCACTTCGGGAGATTTGTTCAATAGAGTACTTTGATTTGGTTCAATCTCAATTACTGACTATTTTCAAACGGATATGTTCGACAATGATTGAAAACATCACGAGGAAACCTCTAAATCTCAGTAGCTGTGGCGTGGGGCAACCTTCCTTCCTGTCACAATTGAGGCTTTGCAACGGGAAAATGTGTAACGTCATGTCTCCTTTGTATTGCTCGCCATCAATAATGGCGACATAAGAGCCTTGAGGTTATTTTTCTCCTTCTAATATGAAACATTAGTTGACCCAAATAAAAATAAGAAAACATTTCTCCCATTAGATTTCATGGCCGAGCTTTCGAGGACGACCTGTCAAAAACATTTACTACGCCAACAAACTATTCTAACTCCTACTTTTGTTATTAGCACCATGCACACATCTTATAATATCAGGGTACAATTGTACAATTCTAGCAAATTCTTCTTCAGGGTAAAGGCGTTAATACTGACTAACGAGCCAAACTGTTTGTTTGTTTTGTTTCTAAATGGTCTTTATTAATCAATAATATAATGTAGTAACAAAACATCCAGTGTAAATCCTGTGTTTGACAGGCATAGGGTGACAACATTTTAAGGTAATTTGAATAATAATTTTATTAATTAATGATTATGTACTGTAATACGCTTTATCGTCATTAATTAATTATTAATGACGATAAAGCGTATTACAGTAATTTCTTACATCCTACCTGAGTATGACACTTATTATATGTGAACTTTGTAATAGTTTACATTTTTAATCCTTCCGCTTGTTCTCCTGGCCGGAAAAAAAATATATCTGACATTAAAATTAGGGGAAGTTATGCAACTTCCCCTAATTTTTATGTCAGATATTTTTCATTCCTTACAATATATAGATGTTTTTAGACATCTTGGTGTCACCTGTCATGCATCCTATGGGGGGTGTCTTAAAGGTAGGCTGAACGAATCAAACTGACAGGTTAAAATTTGATCTCATAATCGTTTTTAAGGTTCCACACCCGTTGCCCAAATCGTTTGGTCAATTTAAACAATCTCCTTGCGCCTTTACTTACAACGACTAGAGCTAGTTTAAATCCTAGTAACAATCGGCAACTGTTGTTTCCTTCCGCAACGGAAGCGGCGTTTTGTTTATGTTATTTTATTTCCGAGTTAAAATGGACTCTTAACACGCGCACTGAAATTGTCTCTGGTAGTTACCGAACTTATACAGCAAAAACTGCATAGTTTCGCAGAGGGGTTATCCGACTCTAGATAAGAATATAACATAATTTAGCCGTTACGCCTTTTTTCAACGGCCTGTATTCAACGGCCTCACAGATATTTAATAGGGCTTATTGATCGAAACTGGAACAGGCCCTAATAATCATTCTATATTCTCTGAGGGGACAAACGTCAACGTCAACGACAACTATCTGTTTAGGATAATTTAAAATTTTAGTCAAGTCCGACGTCTGCTAAGCCAGATTGTTAACTTCCAGATCCGGGTAAATCCGAATGAGTAAATCCGGCCTTCCGTCCCATCGGATCTATTCGGGAGTATTCGGAATTGCTCGAGAGTTAGTCTAGGCCAATGCGCACGCTGAATAGTAGATGAATTAGCAAAATCGGACCAGTAGTGGACCGCTCGCCTAAATCGCAGCTACATCAGTGGCTTAAGCGGGGTTTTATCCATCAGCTTGATATACAGGGTGACATTAAATTAGCTGACCATATTTTGGGGAATGATAGTGCACATCATTGTGAACAACTTTCCCCAAGAAACATAATATGAAAAAAAAAACGTCCCTCAGTAGATCGACCCGATCAGCTGTTTTCAACTTACTATGGGGGACCAAAAATTTTTTTCATTTCCGACGATATATTTTTTGGGGAAAGTTGTTCGTAATGATGGGTACTGGCTATCATTCTCCAAAATATGGTCAGCTAATTAAATGTCAAACTGTATTATTAACTTTTATAAAACTGGTTCTGCAGCCTTACTTCAAACTTTTTTTAAGATTCAAATCCGATACCATTCAGATACATCACCATGGCAACCAATCTTTAATAAGAATTGTTTTAAAAGGGTCATATTATTTTCTCAGATCCAGATTAGGTGAGCTGATCACCTGGATCCAGCAAACGATCCATCTTGGATCGGCTATCCAGGATCGTGGAGCATGGATCGCGCATCACACTTGTCTGATCCAACTACAATTTCTTGCGATCATGATAGCTGATCCACACTGGATCCTGTGGAGCGCGTTCCAGCCGCGCGCGATCTGTGCGCGTTGGATCGTTTGGTGTGGATCCAGCTGCGCCGCATTGGTTGGAGGTGGGAGCATGACGGGCCCAAATAGGTTTCCTTAACGTCACAACAACTGCGTCTCAACCAGCCTATATATGAAAAGGAAAAGGAGTGACGCTGTTTGTTTTTGAATTCTGTCTGACCATTATAATTTAAAAATACAATCAGCTCTAGATGAAGTGAAACTCATTCTAAAATCTCTCTATTCTGTAGATATTTACAAATATACTTAGTACACCTAATTTTTTGCCTCTTCTCTACGTTGGACCACTGTGGGAGAAGAAGGGCTAAGAAACTCCTGTAAGTGGGCAATTTATAACAATATTACTTTTGTATTACTTGTATAAGTAGGCCATTTCCACTGAACGAGGGGATATGTATAGAATAATTAGTAAAAACGGATCATTTGAAAACGTCTGACTCTATCAAAATTGTGTGCTTGAAAATCAGAAAATTGGCCTAATTTGTTGATGCCCAGCAGGTGATAATCAGATCCGGCCTCCACATAATCAAGTCATAAAAATATGATGCCTATAAATATGAAAACCCGTATTTTTTCCTTGTTCGTAACACGAAAAACAAAAATTTCGCTGTGATTTAACCAAACGAGCCAAACTCGTAAAAATGCTGCAAATAGCAATAGACATTTGTTGCCAGTAAAAATATTTTACAGTTTCATAAAATTGGCACACGGTACTCTACGCGCCACTCCATATAGGTATCGTGACGTAACGTTCAGCACCCATAGCATGCCGACCTCCGCGAGGATCGCGGCGCGACAGAATGAAGGACAGAGCACGCGCTTTATATATTCGAGTATCTGTCCCTCACTTTCCACGTCAAAACCTTCCCCAGCGGTCGGCATGCCACGGGAGCTGGCCGAGTAGCATGATGAATATCCTTAATACAAAATCACTCTGATAATGATAATAGAACAAACGACACAGTACATCGAGGAAAGGGACAAGTTTGGACTTCTGTGACATTAGACTACTTTGACCGAAAAAGGTATTTAAAGCAGCAGCTACTACAAAGCTCAGTACAATTCTTCTGGCCCATAACACGCAGATTTGAGCAATTATGTTACCTACCAGTCGAAATGGGTTAGGCAACTTTTAATTGAAATATCTATTGAAAGAGCGAATTCGGATATTGAATAATCGGAAGGGTATTTTGATAGCTATAACCATTTATCAACTTTTGTATAGCAACGCGCGAAATGGTTTAGATTTCGGTGAAACTCAGTCGACTACGATACCGATTTACTGAGCTCAAGTCAGTTTAATTAACTTAAAACTTGATATTTTTAGCCGGCAATTAATTTCGGAGAGTACGCTAAAGATAGCTAAAGATAGCTTGAGCTTTACTTTCCGTTACAATAAGTTACCAATGATAACAACAGATTTTCTGTATCTATAATACAACCGACATAACCGACGATAAATTGTTACAGAAATTGAGCCGTATCAATGAAGAAAAGTATATCTTGTCAATGAAAGAAAATGGTTTATTTTTTACGTACGCTCATATCAATAAAGATAATTTTCCCTTCAATTAGAGAAGAATCTGTTTCTTTGCTAATTTGAACCAGCATCTGGGTTAAGATATTTTATTGCAAACTCATCTCACATTTTCATGTGGGTATAATGTTGAGTTAAACATCAAAGTGAACGAATTTGAAGGTTTTGCTTGTTTATTAATTAAGTGTAATATTTAACGTTGATGTGATATTTATGCGGGTTGGCTGTTTTATTTACATTCTCATTTCAATTAAACCCTGAGGAAAGATGAAATCTAATACATTTTGTATTTTTTTTTTCAAATTAAATTTCTATAGCTCTTACACGAAATTAAAAAGGAAAAAGCGTCCTGTTTACTTTTGTTCCTTTTTAATTGCGTGTTTCAGGAAAATCCTAAATCTCCATAGGATCATTCGCACACACTTTTTATTCTTCTCGTGATGTTTAAATTACATTTAAACGTTTTTTTTTTAACTGTAATACCGGCCACGTGCTTACTTACGCGTGTAACTTGGCTTTCCAAGTTTGCCTATAGGAAATTGCTAGTTCCCAGTTTTGTCATTACCTCATTGCCATTAAAGCCGCCATTATCTTAGCGCAATCGGGTGATATTGTTTGGCGGCAAATTTGGCATGAAACTGCTTTGCTGAAGTTGCAAGTTAGCCAACCGCAATTAGATTATTTCCAGTACGGTTTCCTTCAAACAATAGATACAGTTCAAAACTTATGACTTTGAAGTTCATATTATAATTTTTGTACTGGCCCTTTTTCAAGTTATTAAGTTTAGCGCATTTTAATAATAAGATTACATCGTGTGAACTCTGCACTTCGATGGAGCGCAGGCGTTAGAGCACCTTAATGACGTCATGAGTCCAGGGCCCGAACTCTACTGTTCACAAGCATACGACAAGCCTGGCACAAACTTCACTACGAGGTATTTGGTATTCTACTAAAACCGGAATCTAATTCACAAGCGCCAGCGTGAAGCCAGCGTACTTCGTATTCTACACTGTCCAAAACGTACTTGAATCATCATCATCATCATCCTCAGCCCACATCGACCCTCTGCTGGGCATAGGCCTCTTATCTATAGCGCCAATCTTCCCGGTCCTGTGCCAATCGCACCCAGTGGGATCCCGACGACTTGACAATATCGTAAAGTACGTTTTGGACAGTAGAACAGTATTTGAGAAAGTATATGCTTGTGAAATTAGTAGAATTCGGGCCCAGATGGTGCAGAGTCACAGTGCAGAGTCGATTAAAATATTTACTCGATTGAGTTGATTGAATACCAGTTTATAGATTAGCCAACAAGAGCTGGCGCGTTCAACACATTGACACGTTGCGCTTGTGTAGTGTCTGTGAATAAGAGCTGGCGCGTTCAACACGTTGACACGTTGCGCTTGTGTAGTGTCTGTGAATAAGCACGCGGGGCGTGACGTGGCTGGCATGCACTGCATGGACAATGGCCATCAAGAAAAGTCTGTCTGTCTCTCTCTCGCGCGGTCAAACTTATTAGTATAAAGGATACAGTTATTGTTTTGCTTTTTGCTTCTGCTAATAAATAGAGTGATCTTTTTTACAATCAAAACGTTATTATGATTATTGATCTATTTAGATTTTCTAAATATTGAAATTGCATTAGTGTGAGTACTGTGAATGTGCCAGGTTATAATAACAGACCTATACTGGCACTGGCGAGTGAGCGAGGTAGTAGCTACCTGTCTTGCTCACTCGTTAGGTAACTACGCTTGCTGTCTCCCTCACACGCTCACGCGACACGTCGACTGCAACTGCGGTAGAATACGAGCTAGCACCATCATATCAGTTCAACGGCCGAAGCGCATTTTCGAGTAAAAACGCCCTTAAGGACCGACCGAAGCCGTCCCGAGGAAATAAAAAGCAACTATACGAGAATGGTCGCTGAAGTGGCTAAAATTCTTCTAGATTGCAAGCCTGTACCCTATTTTCAACCGACTTCAAAAAAAGGAGGAGGTTCTCAATTCGACCCGTATGTTTTTTTTTTTTTTTTTTCTATGTTTGTTACGCGATTACTCCGCCAATTATGAACCG
Organism: Argyresthia albistria; assembly: GCA_963457715.1. Lineage (NCBI taxonomy): Eukaryota > Metazoa > Arthropoda > Insecta > Lepidoptera > Argyresthiidae > Argyresthia > Argyresthia albistria. The sequence goes on along the minus strand of OY735252.1, from coordinate 1,484,922 downwards.
ATTTGAACAAATATTTTTTTGGCGTATAGGTAATACCTCAAGGGTGGTCCCATTGACACCAGGTCAGGATCTGATGATGGGATCCTGGAGAAATCGAGAGAACACTTCAAATATTATAGGCAGACCTATAGTGATTTTTGTGTTTTTCATAATAACTCGTGCAAATGCACATGGTAAGCATAATATTGTGATGCGGAACTGCTGATGAAGACCACATATGGCCACCAGATCTGCTCAATACTAGGTACAAATACAATGCGTGGCTGATGGGCAGGCAACGCATAGCCTAAACCGGTGGACCTAGAGCCATGAAACTTTGTACAGGGGTTCCTTAGTCGCGTGGGGTAGCACTGATATAGGATTTGACAAAATTAATTCCCCAAGGGGGGGGGGGGAATAAGGGGTTACAGTTAGTATTAAACTCAATCTAATCAAATAGGGTTTGTGGAAGTCGGTTTTTTCTAAAGTTTACTTTTTGTTTCAATTATATACTGTGGTGTTGTATGCTTGTTCCACATGATTGCCAAAGCTTGCTTAACCTCAAGCCCCGGCAAACAATTTACGAATATGGAACTGTCACAGTCATAGGTTTGAAGTAGTGGGAATAAGAGGAACAACAAACTCACGCAATCCAACGCAAAGTTCTTAGAGACCTCGTCAAATATTTTTGTCTCTGAACGAAAGGTGCGAATGAGATACCAAGATAGAGAGAGAAGTGACAGATTACTCATAGACAAAGAAACTGCGCGAAACTGTATGTATATCCTGTCTGCCCACAGTGGAAAGCCCCCTCTTGACATAGAGAGATGCGTCTGCAGGCGCCATATTATATGCCCATGCATCCGGCGAGGTGGAGTGGGGATGATTTGCAGTGAGGTCTGTGGTAGGTATTTAAGGCGCCTCATGAATAAATTAGGAGTGCTTTTTTCATTTTCAGGAAATACTAGGCAAAAAGTAATCAATTTCTGGTATATGTAAATTGACTATATAATCTGGGGTCTTCATGAAGGAAAACGTGTTTGGATAAAAAATTCTCGATAGAAAATGAATCCAAAGTCAACCCTTTTTTCAGATATTTTTTCCTGTTATACCGCAGTAGTAGTAAATATGATCTTTCTATTAATTGTAATATGTGGGGAATTGTTGTTACTAGCGATTTGAAGATTGAAATGTAATTCCCTGAAATAGCTTATTTTTTATGTTTTCTTTTTTCATTTTGGCGCTTACGTTGATTCAGATTAGGCGCGAGCTAACAATTGCCATCCCACTTGTTCCTGTTCCCGAGTTACATTCGCTTCTCACTTCCGCAATCTTCATTTGGCTGGAGTCCGCAGACGCATCTTTCTATGTGAAGTGGAGCCAGAAGACAGGCATGCGTTGGCAAGCCGAATAGATATTAGAGTCTGCCTGGTGCCTAAGTTCTAGTGTTAGCATTTATTGGCCCATTGTAGTCAGGATAAAAATAAACACCGAAGCCAGACGCTAGGCCTCACAATAACTTTTGATGGGGCTTTCGTAAGCACAATGTTCAAGCTTCAGATTATATTTTAACGGAGTGTAGAGACAGTAGTAGCAGAGAAAACGATTGAGTAAACGTGTAGTCAGCATTCAATACTCCATTTGCATGATGATAGGTGGCCGTCACCGCTATGAAGATACTTTTGGAGATGTAAGTATATAAGGTGTAAATGAAATAACGCAAAATGAGAAACTTCTTTGTTAGGGACATCATTCTTAGCAACTTTCATTATGAAACCGATTTTTTATTTTTCACTTCTCCATACAAATCAGCTGATCCACTCAGGCCAAAATGTACTGGGAAGTGAAAAACTTTATTTTTCACTTCCCAGTACATTTTGCCTCAAATCGGTTTCATAATGAAAGTTTCTCAGAATGATGTCCCTAACAAAGCAGTTTCTCATTTTGCGTTAATTCATTTACACGTTGTACTTATTACTGGATCGAACACATATTATAATATTGAAACGCCCAAAATAAAATAATACGGTGAAATGCAACGCTGAGCCTGTGTATGGCTAAAAATGTCCATGCAATTTTCCGCCAAAACTTCATGCGATACTTTCTATTTATCTACTTTTGTTAAACTCATGAATTATATTATTCAATTATTTTATTTTGTAGTGTATTTTTTGCTATGACGAAGCTATTGTGTGGATTTTTGACATTGTAATTATTGATTTGTTGTACTTTTTTGATTTTTTTAATCGGCGTAAGGTCCTATTTTGGGGCCAACGTTTGCGTCCCATTATTTATTTAAGTTTATTTATAATATTCGTCTGCGTTCCATCTACCACTTTACTGGCTTGTTGTTTACTCAGTGAAAAGGATAATAAGCAGGCAGGTGTAATTTTAACATAACCAGTAGGTATACTTTCTCAAATTGGAAATTGTTTACGTATTTGAAGAAACCGATTAAGTGAAGACTAAGCCGGGAATTCACTCGGTTTTTCAGCATTTTGAATACTTTACACAGATATATTTTTTAAGTTTTTCTCTCTAGTCTCATTAGTTCGGTGATTTAGCCCATTTACACTATGTAGTATTAGTGTGAACTGGCATATTTATGAATGTTCGACAGGCATCACCCACAATCTTAAAAGGTTACTTTTGTATTAGATGTAGAACAGATACAGCCCGCGATTACGCTCGCATAGTGAAATCTAAAATTGAATGGACAGTCCATACAAACTTTGACTGTACTACACATTGTCCCGCATCCCTTTTTTCACAATGATGAGTAGTGTTGTCAGAAACTAAGGGCCCAAGGGCCGCGAGTCGATCGAGGGTTGAAGTTGTATGAAACTTTGAATGATTCTCTGTTATTCAAAGTTTTCGGGAATGGGAAACGAAGTTGTTTGAAAGGACGAAGTTTTATTTCCCTTTTATCAGTGGTATTAAGTGAAAAACCAGATAAGGGTGTTTTAAACTAAAGTTGTTTGTTTGTTAAAGCCGCCAAAAAGCCATAACTAGACAACTGTCAAAGTATAAGTACGTTAACGACAACATTTAACAATTTAAGTTTGGCGTGTAATGTGACATATGATATGCGTCCTTCCTGTACTTTTGTGACGTCATTAAGCATTTAACACAAGTTTTAACAACTTGCTTCGTGTATCTCATGAATGAAGTCGTGTTTAATTAATGGTTTCAGAATTTCTTGAATGTGGTATAAGTTTTCTTTTAGAAGAACTTAAGTAAGACATTTAATTAGGTCTATCTGATTTTCATTCAATCAAATATTGATTGATTAAAGTATGGCTCAATCTTACTCATATCCGGTAACAGCCCTCGGTGGGGACATTAATGGGCTTACTTTACTTATATTATTTACTTTACGTAGATCAGGATACATTCAGATTCTGCCAAAACAAATATATAGACATAGCGTCACATCTTTTCCCTTTCGGGGTGGCATAGGCTCCTCGTTGCGTCTACGCAGTTATTCCAAAGGTGCATTTTGCCTATAAGGAGACTTGCCCAATGCGAACCCTAATTACTCTGAACTGAATAGAAGTATTTTCTAAATAGCAATTAAGTAGAAGTAGCCTACTTAACTACTTACCAGGTATTTAACTAAAAGTTCATAAACATTTTTCCACACGGGATTTCGTGCTCCTCTGTAATAATTCTATACTAAATGCACATTTAACGGTGATAAACCGCCACTGCGCGTGTTGGTTTCAAATAACTTTTTTAACAAATCAGCGTTTCCCCCCACCTTAAACGTTTTTCAAAACGAAAGACTACGAGAATCTTGCTCATCACAAAACATCATCAGGCATCGAACACACATAACGTTAGTATCGAAATATTTCACATATAAACATTATGTTTGATTTGACTGCGCCATATCGTCTCAGTTTTTAGGGTACCCTACCCGAAGGGTGCCAAACGGGACACTATTACTAAGCCCACGCTGTCCGTCTGTCTGTCTGTGTGTCTGACCGTCAGCGGGTCCTAGAGCACGAATCGTAATAGCTAGAAAGTTGAAATTTTCACAGAATGTGTATATCTGTTGCCGCAACAATAACAAATACTGAAATATGAGAGATATTAAAAATAAATAAATACCCATATAAGAGACGTGTTTTGATATACCCACGCATTTCAATATTATGGTATTTTGCGTCAACTCACATCGCTGTCGTGGCGCAGCCGACATGTTGCAGGCCCTCAATCCGTAGGTCAAGAGTTCAAATCCTGGTAACGGCTTTTTAATTTTCTTTTTGTTTTATTGTTTTGAGAGCTTAAGTTGTGTTGTACGATGGCACGGTACCCTTCTTGTGCGATTCCGACACGCACCTGACCGTTTTTTTATAGCGCAAGGTATCGAAATCTCTGCTACCATCGAGGCAAATCCTGCTACAATATAGCACCAAAAGATCCCTAATAAAATCATCAAAGATTGATGAAACGAATAATGATAATGGATAGGTAGTTTTTTGACTCGCGCAACATTGTGTAACTATGTGAATTGGAGATTTGTTTCGACAGCACATATTGGACTATTGGGGGGGACTCATCTGTTACGTCACGTCACGCACACACTAATCGCATGACACGTGCTAATGACTGATACGCTCATTTATTTAATCGGTCATTGAACATCTCGTTAATTAATGTCAATATGTTTGACATGTTAATGTATGTTGGGTAATGAGACATTTATTAGAAAGAAAGAAGAAGACATTTATTAGAAATCCAAAGAGGGGCGATGGACTGAGTCAGTACGTCTCTCCTCGGTGTATTTCCTTAGACTTAAGTAGAAATACATAACATTGTATTTTTAAGGCCCTGATATTTTTAAAAGAGGTACGGGGGAGGTTTCTTGCCCTTCTTTGCTCCATCCCTAAGCCCACAACTTCCGAACGGGCGGTAGTATACAAAAATATTAATATTATATTGACGTTGACTAAGTAATATGTATGATTTTATGGTCAATAAAAATTTTTGAATTGAATTGAATTGAATTTGAAAAGGGTGTAATCGTAAGGGGTTACTATTTCAGGACCATCAATCTGAAAGCATGAAAAAAATTGGATAATTTGGTATGATCGCTATCGGGGCACATATGGGCTCTACTCACGATGCAACCTGGCGTGCTGTGCAATCTGTCGCCGCAACTCATAGAAGGCAGGTTGTCTTGCAACCGCTAGAGAAGGACAGAACAGGAAGATAGACAGAGAGAAATACATGTTGCAGCAACAAATCGCGAGACAGATATTGCATCGTGAATTCGTGAGTAGAGCCGAGTAGTGATTCGTAAACATTACCATACCGCCAACCCTTAACTTTTACCACTCCAACTAGCACAAAACTATTAAAATAACCTCGATTACCAGATTTACCATTCATGCTAAGATACCCAATTACCCACTACTGATTGAGCCGATTAAAACATACCTATAACCCCCAGCTTCTCTAAGAGTATGCAAATGTAACAGGAGATTAATGAAAGATTGATTCCAAATAGCGGCACGTGATGGGCATAATTGAGTTTAAGTTGTCACAGCTAGTTTTCCTTTCAGGAACCGAGCGTGAGTATACATTTATACTACGATATTGTTATACTAATATATTATTATACTACTTTGAGGGCTTTTCATAAGGTAATTTGAAGAACTTAGAGATAAGCTCGCCTTTGTACATGTTCTTAGGGTTCCTTACCCGAAGGGTGCCAAACGGGACCCTATTACTGAGACTTCGCTGTCCGTCTGTCCGTCCGTCCGTCTGTCACCAGGCTGTATCTCATGAACCGTGGTAGCTAGACAGTTGAAATTTTCACAGATGATGTATTTCTGTTGCCGCTATAACAACAAATACTAAAAATCAAAAGAAATTTAATATTAAGGGGGGCTCCCATACAACAAACGTGTTTTTTTTTGCTCATTTTTGCTCGATATTGATAATGGTAGCAGGTAGACGCTTAAAATGTTCACAATATATTGAGTATATTATTTTCTAGAAAATAAAATAATAAAATAAAATAAAATAAATATTTGGGGGGGCTCCCATACATTATTTTGCGGTTTTTTATAGATAATGGCACGGAACCCTTCGTGCGCGAGTCCGACTCGCCCTTGGCCGGTTATTTCCAATATTATGGGTCTGTATTATGTTTTCTGTGCAATAAAGTATAAAGTAAAGTAACTCACCCTCTACCAAATCGATTACTAGTATATAATTGCTTTCTTTATTGACCGGGTATACTCATTTTACTACTAGCTGGTGCCAGCAAAGACCGGTCAATTTCCGGGACAAGTCGTATTTTAAGTGTGAATTTCATTATTGTTTGGTTAACTTCAATCCAAATCCTTTCAGCTGTTTTTGCTTGATGAACTATTATAAAAACATTCAAACCTACACACTAATGAGCATATTCTGAATTGTGTCATACTCTAATTATAATAGGTAGTAAAATGAACAACAAACCTTTATTTATCTACTTCTGTACTTAACATTAATTTGTTTGATAGATCATTATGTGTTGCTTTTATAGGGAAATGCACATGTTGCGTATCTGAAAGTAATCTACTCGTATGGCGCTGAAATAGGTGTAGCATAATCAGATTTTGCACCGTTTTGCTAATTTTGCTGTGCGGTATTAACCTACATAAATTCTCATGTTAAACGACACATTTTATGTAAGCAGCTTTTATACAGGTTAAATGTATTCGTTGATATACAGGTTACGATCGGTTTGTCGTTGTTAAACGTAAAATTATCACTAACTATATTTTTGCACCTGTATTCGTGACGTCATAAAGGAGTTCTGAGGATATTGCGTAGGTACCTTTAAGGTGCACAGATAGTATTTGACCATGTTTTGCAATATTGTTGTTTATATCTACTTATTTTATGTATAGTATTCAATTCTAGGAAAACAAGTACCGGAAATAATCTCATCTATACAAAGTATTTTCTTGCTTGACTCGTCAGGGATATAGGAAAAACGGTTTTGATCCTTTCCAAAATGTTAGATTCTAGCTAGCTCAGTCAGTTAGAACTTAGACTACTTTGGTCGGTTAGTCTCAATTTCACGACCCAGTGTCTGATCAATGATCAAGTGGTTCGTATGCACACTCCAGCTCACTTCGAAGAGCTGAGAGTAGGATAGGCTGGACTGTAGTGTAGGGCCCTAAAGCCCTCTTTTCGTCTATGTATTTGTAACTTGAAATACTGCTTTATCGCTTCAACGGAAATGCATGTTGTATGCAAATAAAAAGATAATTATGCCTGTCTTTTTTCTGTTTACATTTTTCACAAATGTATTATTGTCATTGGAATAATAATAATAATTAGCCCATTAATGTCCTCACCGAGGGGCATGGGTCTTTTCTCGGATACGAGTAAGATTGTGCCTCTCCACGCCTGGCTTGATGCGGGTGGAATATGAAAAAAAACGGGTCAAAGAGTGCACAACGACAGGCGAGCATTAGGGCAGTGTGTAGGTCAAAAACAGTAGAATCAAAGGCCGGGCTTCAGGTTTCAGCCGCAGCAGAGGCCGCGTGCCTTCAAGTATTACGCTCCATTACTCCGTTCCAACAACCAACTGAATCAAAACCTTAACCCTTAGTAACAACGTCGGTATTACAATGTGAACAAATCCGCAGCGTTAGCGGAACCAATGTTTTTTGGTAAAATAGTTTTTGGTCTTATTTGTTCTCCGTCGAGGACAAATAGAAAAGCCAATCTTTGAAGTAGTGCCCTCTTAATTATTTGTGTCTACCTTTGTTTGAGGTATAATTTATTTCGTTCGAGGAACCCGGTTCATTGCGGCTGAATATTGAACTGTGTCTAACAGGAAACTACTTTTGTAATCGAAGTTATTGACCGAGCGAATGAAGCGTCTCCGTTTCAGGATTGGGCAAAGATGCTTTCGTAGTAGTCCATCTGTCCATCTGTTCTCCTCTACAGGTCGCATTTCTAAACTGATTCTCGTGAAATTTTGTGAGCAGGTTGGATAAATAAATAGTTTTTTTTAAATCCAATTTTTGTTTTTTTTTTAAAATGACGGAGATATGGGGTTTTAAAATGTAAAAAAAATCACTACAACCCAAACGGCTCGACGGACATTAACAAATGAGGTGTCGTTGGATTTGTGAAGACCGTGAAAGTGACACATACTACATAATTTTAGTGAAAAATCATAGCTTGTATTTTAGATCGCAAAATGTAGTTTACAAAGTTATTGGTGCAGCTACTTTCATACTCCATGTTCGTAACTAGGTACATTTATAAGTTTGTATGTGTTATTGAAGGAAAGAAAAAGGAGATGGAAAATAAAATAATGAAAAAAAAACTCTAATTCCCGGTTTCGCTCGCGAGGTCTACAACTCACAGAGCCACTAGTTCTAGAACTTTCTACTTACTACTTATACTAAGTTCCTATATCTACTAGCTCATCCAACGTCCACGAAAGAAGATTTTTATTCTGTTTGTTCATAGGTTCAGACTTTGGACGGACGACAGTTGCGTACTTAAATCCAGTACTAGTTCCACTAGAAAAGTAAATTCAAACACGTTTCAAATAACACATTTAATTATGACGTCACTGACATCCGAACAAGCAGCACGTCTCAATAAGACAGAAACTAATTAAACAAGTTTCCCTAGGTGGCACCTTTGTCTGTCACACCCACGAAGCCACAGCTTTGTCCCACATTGCGGAGTGAAGGCACAGCACAGTGAGAATGGGCTTATAAACTGCCTACTGCTCACTTCAGAGGTCGCCACTGTGGACCGTCTATAAATTTGACAGTTCCTCTTAGTAAACATGTAAACAAACTAATTATTTTATGAATAAATTCTTTCAATGCCTCGTTGTGCAGCTGTTGATTGCAAAAATGTGGGGATTCATATATTCCCTAAAGACGCTAAAAGAAGAAAATTGTGGGAGAAAGCTCTTCGTATAAAAAATTGGCATGCAAGTACTTCGTCAAGGTTATGTGCTACCCATTTCCTACCTGACGATTATTTTGGACCAAATTCGTATACAGGTGATAAATCTCTAATCAAAGTGTTGAAGAAAACTGCTGTACCGTCTTTATTTTCACATTCTAAGGTCAAAACAATCACACAGACAACACAACAACAACAGCGATCGGATATGAACTCTTCCAAGTCAGGAATGACCGGGATCTCATCCTCGAGTTCATCTTCAACTCCGAGAAGGTTATTCTTGTCGTACGCCCTTAGTCTACAACAAGAAAATGGATTTTACAATAAAACCGCAACATAACCTTTATATCATAACAATGCCAGTTTATAACTTACCTTTCAATTAAAACTGCTTTTTTACCAACGATGGACGCTTTTCTTTTTCTCAGCTCGACTTTTAATTGAATCACACTCCATGTCGCATACATTGATATAGTTTATTTTGTTATTTCAATTATTCGTGAAACAATAACAACTAGACAATATGGCAGTTCTTAGACACCCCATAGTGCTGCCCTCTGCAATTGGCTTTCAGTTTCAAAGCCCATTGGGTTACTGATTAGGACAAGTTAGTCCGGAATGTGTGTGAGTAGAAATGGCGGTGACCTAAAGTTGGCAGCGTAGTTAAACTCAAGTTCTACTCAAAGAGGACATAACGACGTATAGGAGAACGGAATTTGATATATTTTTGATTCATATTTGAAACACACGGAACAAGATGGTAGGTCAAAGAGTTTATATTTATCTAGGAACACACATCAAAACTCTTTACTGATTCTTGCTGATATTGAAAGTATTTGGAAGTAATGGATAGAGGTATATGTATGTGTTACCGTTAGAGTGCCCAAATCAGTTAAAGTGCACATTAACTAGGTAACGGGTTTCGCACTCTAAAGGTAACAATTATGCATCGCCCTTTCCCTTTTTATTATTTTATTGTAGATTATTGTAGTTTGGCGTGCTTATCAACGTGTAGGCTAAACATAAACATTCCCGAAGATTGCGAAATCCCTTCAGGCGTCTGGCGTTAATCTCCAAATACCCAAGACCCTAAGGTCTGCAGGGCAGGGGGAGGGGGGAGTCCAAGCAGCCGTCATCGGGACACCGGACATCCGATAGCAATTAGTCCGCAGTTTCGAGTAATACGGGTTGGCAGGATGAATTCAAGTTTTATATCATACTATTTGACATGCACGTTGCTGGATTATAATGAAATGAAATTAAATATTTTATTTGCCTGAAATGTGGTACAGTAAGGTGGTAATCGTAATGAGCTCTACACATTTCACCTGTCCAGGTATGCAAAATTTGTTTACTTAAATCTAAAAGAAGTCATAATTCCATTACACAATACATTATTATTATTATTTCCGCAATACTGTATGTCTTGTACTATTTAATTGTTTTAAGATTACAGTACTCCTCTACACTATAAAAACATTCTTTTAACAGCCACCTTTGTAGTGTAGCCTTAAATTGAGTCAATGACAAAATCTTAATAAAAATTTATAAACAACAAATAACCTTAGATGACACACCTGTGCCTCTGTTACACCGTATGGGAAAGGTGCCGAGCGCGCGAAGCGAAAATGCGGTTGTCCCTCTGTGTGTTCTCGGATGTCGCATTTTTTAATTGATTTTGACGAAAATTGGCACACAATTAGGTACCTTGATTGGCACACTAGTGTAGTAAATGACGAGATGGGAGACCGAAACTGTTTTATTTATCACCATGGCAACCCATACAACACCTCCCCATCAAGTTTTATATACATTAATTAAACTAAAGAAAGATCATTAATCACATAACAAAAATACACGCACGCATTAATTAAACTAAGGAAATACCAAACAACATAACAAACAAAACACACGTGCGACGCACACTACTCAAACATACAAAACACTCACTCATCCTTCCCTCAAAAAAAAAAAAAAACATAAGTGCAATCAGGTTTTGAAACATAAAATAAGACAGTAACTTAACAAATAAAATACACGCACAACCCAATTAAAATTAAAACCTAATCGGAACCTTACGTCTTCCCATTATTAGGCGAATCTAGCTTATCCAAGTGTTTTTAATTTTAACTTAGCTTCCCTTGCAGCCGCCCTTTCAGGACGAATTGATTCACCTACACGTGTTGGTTTGTTAACTTCCCCGTGGTCGTACATCGCTGCCTCTCGCGATGGTTGATTCTCCGGCTCCAGCCTGTGCAAGTGCCGTCTGTTCCTTCGAAGTATCTTACCTGCACTGTCCTTGACAAAATATGAGCGCGGTGGCCGAGCATGCTCCATGTTTGGCTTGTATTTTGATTTTGAATTTATTTTTTACCGCTGTCACCATGTAGTAAATGACGAGATGGGAGACCGAAACTGTTTTATTTATCACCATGGCAACCCATACAACAACTAGTAGGTACCTTGATTGATTTAAAAATTTCGATCGGGATTTTTCATTGAGGGGTAAATAAGGGGGACAGGGGGAAAAGTTTGCTGAAGCGTTAAGGACTTCAATCTTTGAAAGGTACACTAAGGACTTCATTCTACATAAGATGTTGCGAAAAAATCTAAAAGGTGGAAGCTTTCCATAAATACCGATTCAAAAGAAAATATGTTGATTCATATAAAACCCATTGTAATTAAATACCAGTATAACATTTGACCAGCTCCTAAACACCCAAAACGGAGACTTAGGCCTACGCAGACCGGGACGGCATGGCAAGTTTTTACCGATGGACATTTAAACGTACCGATATAGAAATAAGAAATTAATTGATATTATGGTTTAAAATAATGTCGTGGCATCCCCCCGAGGGATCCCCATGTCCATTGGTAAAAAATTAAAATCCTTGCCATGTCATCCCAGTCTGCGTAGGCATGTTTTATTTATTTATTCAGGGGTTACAAACAGGACAAGTTACATTACAAAAACAAACAGAAGACAAATACACATTCAATTAAAATCTAACTTCTCCCCTATGGTATCCCACTAATAGGATAAATGATGGACAAAAATTAGCTCCTACTGAGCAACAACTAAAGTACTTATGCGCTAAGAAGATATTTACAAAGTAACTAAAAAAACAAATCAAGAAATAAAAAGTTAAACCCACCAGAAGATTTGTGCACAAACGTTTAGTTAAAGATGGAAAATTACCACAATCAAGGGTCTTTGAGTTTTGTGAACTTAATGATACTTCTTACTTGCGTATGGAATGCTTGAACCGACTCACGGACGAATTAAACAGGTCAACCTCTGCGAAGTTTTTGTCGTGGTCTGCACAGATTGGACTTATTGGTGCCCTTTTACCGGCATTGGTGCGAGAGGCTTTGACGTGGAAGAGCCGCTTGTGCCGCGGAGCACTGAGCGGGACATGGTACCTTACAAGGGAGACAAGCTCTGGGCAGTTGTAGTAACTGGTGCAGATCCGCTTAAGAACAACGGCGTCCGCGAGGGTCCGACGATCTTGGAGGGACGTCTGTCTGTAGGTTGGATTGATTGCCTAAGATCTGTAGTTTGTAAGCAGGTTAACATATTATCTCTTTGGAGCCCTGATACGGTAATTGAGACAACGGAGGAACTTCTTCTGCACCATTTCAATTTGTGCGTCATACGTTGCCTATAAAGGGTTCCAGATAGGGGATCCATATTCAAGATGGAAACGAACGAAAGAGTCGTAAATCGTGAGGAAGGACTCCTCGATGTGGTGGACATAGAGGCTCTTTCGGATCAACGCAAAGGTCGACTCTATAGGTAGTCGAGCATTACACAATATTACTCCACTTTAGGCACAGTGAGCAAAATTCCCGAGAGTCCAATTCGAAATTCGAAATAGGTCCTATCTGAGTCAACCCAATGGCTGTCTTCCCAGTAATATAATCAGCCCGTCTCAGGACATGATTGGCTTCATGTTTGTTCCGGACCGAAGGGTATACTATGTATAGCTAGTAGTAAGTATACACAATACAGCCTGCGGTGTACACACTAACGCTAATTTGCATAATTCCATGCCGGTTATGTTTATGTATAGAATTAGAAGCCGTGGTTAACAGAGGTTTCGGCGATGCTAATTATAACTGATTTCGTATTGATGATGATGAGCAAGGTATTCTTTAATTCTACATAGCGCCTACACATGACTTCATTTCCAAAAAAAAGCTAGAGCGTTAGCAACTTTTATGATCCTATAGTCACGATACACACACAATATGAAGAATAATCGTAAAATAAAGTTCTAATCTACCTCATTTCTTGAGAGAATTCTATGAAGATGAACGATGAGAGAATTCGATCAGGAGATATACTCAAGTCAACTTCATCGACATGACTCTACTTCATTTTTAATTTTACATACACAATAACAATATTTATTTTTAACGCAAAAATGCGAAATAAAATACTTCCGACCCAATTTACAAAATCCAATAGTTCAGCAACGAAGGAAAAATACCGCCACGAATTCCGGCCGTGCCTAGCGGCACAATAAATTTTCCATTAATTTAAGTGAAAACTTCGTGAATTCCGTCCAAAAATAGTCGGCCATTCGGGGTCCTCATTTATTTGAGACGCCCCCTGCGTTTATTGTTTCGTTTTACTCTCACTTAAAGATTAGGGATAAGAGGTGCGCGGGCCTCCGTCTCGTAAAATGGCTCTCGACAAATGAGCTGTAATACACCGTCGTATAATACACTCGATGGCAGCTATACACCGGTGTACTCAATATTGATATTACGAGCCAATCACCTGCAATAAAGTTGCGTTTATGAGAAGTTACAAATTGGACGTTTTGGTTGAGATGAACGTAGCGTTTGTAGTTTTTAAATATATAGCGTTGGGTTCCCGATTCCAGTGTAAACTGCAATTTTTGCCCACATTCAGCCGCAGTTCTTGCACACCACTGAGCGTCAAGTCTGCTAAACTTATTACGAATCATTGATCATTCAAAGACCCGTTTTTGACATAACTGTCCACATAGTAATTCATTGATCGAATATGGAATGTCATAGAACCACATGGGTATTCTGCTGCACATTGATAGCTATGCGGTAGTTGCGCTGTTTTCAAATCAGTATTTCGCTCCTTATTTTGACGTTGTTATGTACTGACGTTATGCTATGAAAATACTATGTTAATACAGATGCAGCACAGATGTTTTACAGCGTAATTGTCTTATTCATGTACCGGAATGCCCATTTTATGCTGTAACTAGCTATCATTAACATAGCAATGTGATTATGTGGACTTTTACCAGACTTGACAACCGTCGGTATTGGAGCGGTAGCAGGGCGTTTCGAATGCGGGTCCTATCCGTGCTGATTTGTCAGGGAAACTGAAAATGCTGCCAAAATGAAATTTCTTTTGCAACCCTTTTTTCTAGGAATCAAATCGGTTGACTGTCGTGGCAATAAAATCAATCTGACATTGCCACAAAAACATCCGCCGGCCACATCTACCTAACAAAGAAACGTTCGCTGATTCGTTTGCAAGCGAATTACACGGCAAATCGTTTCAACTTGATCGTTACTGTATTGATTGTCCCAGCAGATTACGTAAATTAAATCAGTTAAATATCTTTGAGCGTTTATGAATGATTTCCTAAGCCGTTTGATTCACGTGACGTCGTCGTAGGAATGAGTCATTTCTAAATTTAATTATCTCATTCACCCCCACCCTTCCCCTTCTTGTACTTACGTATTGCTCGCCTACTGCCTTCGTAAACGGAGCAACATTTCAAAAACACGGCCTCCGTTCTTCGAGAGGTGTAATTTTAATTTATCCCTTTCAAAACTTCTGAGTAGAAGTCTTACAGGCACAGAAGCGCTCTGGTCGAGTTTTGCCATGGAAAAGCAAAACGGTGTAGAGCCTATTATGATGCAGTTGAGACCGATATAAACTCAGCTGACTTAGTTCCAAACGGGCGCAAAAAAAAATATATAAAATATTTTAAACAAACAAAAAACAAACATGAAACCACAAAAAACACAACATAACATAACATAGCGTCACGTCTTTTCCCACACGAGGTGGCACAGGAATATTGTGCCCACTTTCAGCCAGTCATTCAATACTCCATTTTGCGTGACAGGGGGCTAGCCCATCGCCGCAGCTATAGAGTAATGAAGGTTTCCTCGCGATGTTTTCCATCACTCTTGAACATCCGTTGTATGTACTTATGTTTTATGTCTCTCATTGGTACCTGGTCAGCACCGGGATTCGAACCTCCATCTCCTGCGTGGAGAGGGAGACCACTGGAGCTCCACGCTCCACCGACCACAAAATATACGATTTTCCGTGTTGACTGACAGACGAGCGACATCAACCGAATACGTGGAAACTTTCGCCGATCGTTTACCGCACTATAAAGTTTATTGTGTTTTTCTGGCTCGAGGGGCGTAACTTTCGCAATTTAGCGCGAGTGTGTTCACTGATCGCGCGAGTGAAAGGCGCGGAGTAAACGAGGCATCAAAGTAAAAGTTTACTCCAAAATCAATAAGGTGTTTTTGAGCAGCAAAGAGTTGCTTAGGCTCAGGGTTGAGCTCGTGATGAGTTCTCGAAGAATTTCCGGAGGTCCAGAAAGTCAGTTTACGGAACGGCATCGCTCTCCGCTGCAAAGTAAATTCTAACTTTTACATTGAAATTTGTTTGGGGCCGGAAGTTAGTAAAGTTGTACAAAATTAAATATGTTTTAACTGGTTCGCCGACACATCTTATACATATAACAATAGTTCACCATTGTTTGGTCGTTCGAAAATTAGTATTTGCTTAGGCACAGTAATATTGTAAAAGAACTAAATGCGACCCACCAAGACGGTGTGTTCAATTTAGGACGAATATACAAGTTTATCAAAACTAAAGTATTGAATTACATTATCTATAATAAGGATTATTCTGATAAGAATAACGTTCGTAAAGATAACACAAATTAATTTTGGTATAATAAAACACGAAAGTACGGTAATAAGTGTTCTGCACCCCACATCATTAGGATTATGACTGTGTCAAGACGGAATATAAATTACCGTCTTTCTTTCAAGAGGCTCGTAATAGGTGCTGTTTCGTTCTTTAGAAGGCCCATACATGTTTGTTAATTTGTACACGTGCGTCGTTTGGAGAGAGATAAACTGAAGTGTTGGGTGATAGTACTTTTAATTAATAAGGCAATTCATATTCAGAGTCATTCATAAACTAAATGGTGAGTGTTAAAATTTGGTTAAAAATTTGTTATTGCTTACTTTTGAGTTCATTTGAAGTCAACTTATTTTTTTTTTAATTTTACTTGATTGATCGAAACAACCGACAAATCCTCGAAACAAGCCAACAAATCTCAGTTAAATAACCCGCGATCCCAACTTAATTGAACGTAGTAATCATCAATTGTGTCATAATTTGTTTCTTAAGAGCATTCGAGTTCTCTGTTGGTCCAAACTTATCCCAACAAAGTTAATTTTAACATCAGCGTAATCTTATAATCATCAAAACATTAGTATAGAACCCAATACTGAGTATTCCTAATTCAATGTTTTGCAATCTACTCAAAAGTGGTCTGGATATTTGTTTATGTGAACAACCAAGACCCGGACATTTTTTCATCGAGACACAAAACGTCTGCGGTGCGGTGGCGATTACGTTGACGTTTTACGTTGACATATATTGACGTTGACTAAGTAATCTGTATGATTTTATGGCCAATAAAAAAATGAACTTGAACTTGAACTTGATCCGCGGTGCCTGTGGAGCAATTTTGAACCTTGTGCAGCAAATTCGTTCAAAATAACTGATCGCCCCACCGCGGACGAGCTGAACGCGTTGGTTTGGTCGAGCCTTTAGCCTCACAGGATTAACATAACATAAATCACAGTAGATCGTGATTAGATAGGAAAATCACTATTCCTGAAAGAAGATAAATGTTTTTAAAAGAAAACTATATTAATCAGTATCGCCGGCTCACTCAAATCAAGGAAATGGAAAAGCAGTGATTCCAACGAAACGCCAATGCTCTAGGAGTGTTTACAGTTCTTCAATAAATCGAGTCGAGGGTACCGAACTGATTTAATGATGTACACAGCCTCCGGCGAAAACACAAGAGCCCTGTTAAAGTAAACAAGTTAACCAATAAAGTAATAAGTTGAATCAAAACACAAACAGATGAAAAATATCGATCCTTGGAAGTTTTGGAAATAACAAGGGATTTGGTCAAGACACATTAAGAGAGAGTTTATTATAATATCGTTTGGTTTGAAGATTAATCGTTTAATTTCAAGATTTTGTACACGGGATTTATTTTATTAAAGTTATGAATCTTTACGCTCGTAAACATAGCTTTCTTCTTCTTCTTTTAGTGCCTCTCCACTACTGGAGGTTGGCAGTCAGCTCTGAGTGAGACCCCTCTCTGTCTTTCGCCAGGCGGAACAGGTCTTCGACGCCCCGGCTAAACATAGCTTTACTCATACTGATATGAAACTATCATAAAGAAATAAAACAGGCTTTGCTATATATTGTGTGTTATTTTTGCATTAGAATACAAAAACCGGTAAAGTGCGAGTTGGACTCGCGCACGAAGGGTTCCGTGCCATTACTATCATCATCATTACATAGTCATCAAAACAATGTCGCTTCCCGCTGTCTGTCCCTATGTATGCTTAGATCTTTAAAACTACGCAACGGATTTTGATGCGTTTTTTAATAGGTAGATAGAGTGATTCAAGAGTAAGAGTAAGGTTTAATATTTATATTAATAAATAATGCTAATGTATATTATAATGTGTACTCGTGCATACTGTTGTCTCGTCCGTATTAGGGCCTTGGCAGAATACCAGCGTTACAGATTCGTCTGTGACATTGCTGAGTCAGGGCCATTTCATTGTTGCGGTACATTCACAATACCACATAGTGATAATTGAAACAAAAAGTAAACTTTAGAAAAAACCGACTTCCACAAACCCTATTTAATTAGATTGAGTTTAATACAAACTGTAACCCCTTACCCCCCCCCCCCCCCCCCCCCTTGGGGAATTAATTTTGTCAAATCCCATCACAGTGCTACCCCACGCTACTAAGGAACCTCTGTACAAAGTTTCATGGCTCTAGGTCCACCGGCTTAGGCTATGCGTTGCCTGCCCGCCAGCCACGCATTGTATTTGTACCTAGTATTGAGCAGATCTGGTGGCCATATGTGGTCTTCATGAGCAGTTCCGCATCACAATATTATGCTTACCATGTGCATTTGCACGAGTTATTATGAAAAACACAAAAATCACTATAGGTCTGCCTATAATATTTGAAGAGTTCCCTCGATTTCTCCAGGATCCCATCATCAGATCCTGACCTGGTGTCAATGGGACCAATGGGAAGGTAAACCCTTTCAAACAAAAAAATAATTTTCCAAATCGGTCCATCCGTCTAGGCGCTATCGGGGAACATACATAAAAAATAAAAAAAATATAAAAAAACAAATATCCGGACGAATTGTAAACCTCCTCCTTTGGGAAGTCGGTTAAAAATGATTATTTATTTGTAAATTGTTTTGTGTTATGTTATTCCAGGTTTTATTCTATTTTGTATTTCTTTTTATTATGTGTCTGTGTGTGTACCTTTTCAGTGAATAAATGAATTTATCTATCTATCTATCTATCTATATGTATAATACATACATAATGTAGCGCACCGTGCATTGCACCCGTGCAAAGCCGGGCTAGGTTGCTAGTCATCTATAATAACGGCAAAAAATCATGTCTGTTGTATGGGAGCTCCCTTAATTATTTTTTTTGTTTTGTATTTGTTGTTACAGCGGCAACAGAAATCAACTATCTAACTATCACCGTTTATGAGATACAGCCTGGTGACAGACAGACGGACAGACAGACACACGGACGGGCAGCGGAGTCTTAGTAATAGGGTCCCGTTTTACCCTTTGGGCAGGGAACCCTAAAAAACGGATGGAATAATTTTGTATAATTTTCAAGAGAAGTATAAGTATTTTTTTATTAATGAAGAAATATGTACATCATTTTCTTATCGCTACTTTTAACAACAAAACACTTAAATCCTGAAATCAATAATCAATCATGTATTCCAAACGAAACATGTGGAAGGTTCTGTGAGAAGATTGGATGATAGTGTTGTCATATAATTATTATCCCAAATGACTAATGGACATAATGTTATTGAATAATCTAATGTATGTAATTGACCTGACTAATAATTTCATGTGGTGTTTAATGCAATCTATTTTATAGTTTGGATACTTTGTACGACGAATTGGATTTTTTCTGTCATGTTGTACGAATTTACTTTAAATAAATAAATAAATAACTGTCACCCACTCATCAAAGTGAGACCTACCTTAACAAATAAAACCAAACGCCTCCGACATTTATAATTTCCTCATCATCCATTGCCAATTCTGCAAACCGCAAAACCCGACAAGGGTGTAGCGAACGATCAATGGAGGCTTCAGTTCTTGGATTGAAGCGTGTTGCGGGCAGTGCGGCTGCGCGGTTTGGGATCGATACGCGGCCCCGGCTCTTGAGTAGCGGTGGTGACTGGTCAGTGCCCCATTCATCCGCATCTCAGTGGCCTCCGCAATACATCGCTATTCAAACATGCCGCAAAGGGTTCTTTAACAACACCCTCTGGTGCAGAAGATTCTTGATGGCTATTTATTTAGTGTTTGGTCGCTGGCGTCTACGTCGCAAAGACTTGGGCAGCCATTGCACAGCACCTTTATCAGCGGAGCGGATTTTAGCAGTTCAACTATGATAGGAGAACAGGGACAGAAATGGTTGTCTCCACAGACCATAGATTAACGACCGGTGAAATGTATGAGAACCCAGCGTGTCAATTTTTTACTACCAAAAGGGACGTCACGAGCTCATTTTAGGAAGAAAAAAGAAGGTGCAAAGCATTCCATTCAAGACAAGCGAAGAAGGGGCATTGGCTGCATATAATTACATTGATGTCTGTGGTTGTCTCGAACGCTAAACAGTATTTTTACACAGGCATTCCTACGCCAAAAAACCGACGCAGTTTACGTTGAATCAATTCAAAAGTTTGAGAAAACTGTCACTTTCCTACAATTTTCAGACTAATTGACCGAGCGAGCGAACCGAGCGAAGGCGAACAATAATTTATATAGTTACATTAATAGAAATCACATGTACAAACGCGAGCTTATCTCTAAAAAGAGATTTCTTCCAGCAAACCAGGCGTGAAAGGAAAAAGTATAATGAAAAAAAAATTGACAAGATAGGAGGCCGATTTTGCTTTCGTCTGTCTGTCTCTATGTATGTATGTCTGTCAGTTCCGGTCTAGGGGCCACAGTTTTCAAGCGATCCTCACAAAACTTGCCACACGTGTTCCTTGAATTAAACTAATATTTTTTTCGAAAGCTTTTCCCGATTTTCGCCTTGGGGGGGGGAGTTAGGTGGTCATAATTTTTTGTATAGGTTTTTTTTTTTTTTTCTGAAACCTATCGTGTGGGGTATCAAATGAAAGGGCTTCATGAGCCGGTTCTAAAAATATACTACAATATTACCTTTCGGCCACTTATTTTCTAAAAATCCAAGAAATATTTGCAAAACATATCAAGTTTGGACTCCTCGAAGTAGGAGACGGATTAGTAAAGAGGATCTGTAGAGACCATGAGAGTGAGTGAAATAGACTATAACTATTTTCGTGAGAAGTCAATAGATTGTATTTTAAATCGCAAAATGTAGTTTAATAATAATAATATTTTTATTTCAGGAATAAAGAAAGTTTAAAACTGTTCGCTAGGTCTACTGCCCACAGGGCCACTAGTTGAATAATAAAGAAAACATTCAGTTACCTACCAGCTCTACATAATCTAGTATACAATACCAAAGTAATCCGATAATGGCCCATGCTTTTTTTTTCTTTTAAAAGTTCATTGCCACCGGAAAATTTACATACCTATTATTATTTTGATAAAATACCATTTCCTTCATCCTCACACAAAAAAATACCGAGTTCAATGATCTCGCGAAAAAATGGGTGACGTGATATAAATATTAAAAGGCGAAAAAATTTATTCATTAAATAATCTGGAGTTAGGTTGGTTTCGTACTTGCTTATTTACTTTACTTATCTCACGTCTTTATGGGAACTCTGCTTCCCATAGGAGCAGAATTAAGTTCTAGAGAGTAGTATCAAAATGAGATTTAGTAGGTACCTAGCGTCCTGGGACATCAATTTTTATTCCACGGCACTAAACCAGAGTTAAGTTAGATAATTAATTAACAGGTCAAGCAGTTTCTCAGTGTCCGGAGCTCACCGCATGATTGGATGATCCTAAAATCCTCGCTTGCAAACTAGCGATACATTTTGTTGTTGAATTTGAAAATGTAATCTTAGCCTATGTAATCTTAGCCTTAGTAATGTCCCCACCGAGGGGCACAGGCCTTTACCCGAATACGATACTCCAGGTTTTGGATGATTACATTTTTGTGATGTTATTTGATTCTGGTTTTCACGATACAAGGGTATCTAGCGTGGGGCTTTAAGCAATGTATAGTTCAGCTATAATATAAAGTCGTGACATTACATAATGGCAACTTATGTGAAATATTAGGGTACCACTGCGTATTTTAATTGACAAGCCAAATATGACATAAAATAATCGAAAGAATCGAAATTGGTTATTCAGTTGAACTAACAGAAGAGTTGTCATCGTCAAAAGTTTCGGGTTTTATTATGTTTGACCGACTCATCGTATTGGTTTATGGTAGCAAAAACACACGCAAACCTTTCTATATTTACCTCTCACATAATACATGTAATGTGTAATTATAAATGTATGTGTGACTAACAGGTACTAACTTTGTCATAAATTCATAAATGTCTAACTTTTAGCTGATGTCCTGTTTGTGTTGAATATTTGATCCGCAATCAATTTTGGCCATGAATCGTGAATATTTTACTCGGACAACCCCGGCCTCTCTGTGTCGCTTGTCAGCCAACAAACATTTACATACAGGGAACCTATTCCGATAGACAATCACGGTTCAGCGACAATCACAATGACGCGGCCTACTACGAATTCTCCCTTATTCAAGTCGGTCTAAGAGGCTAAACGCCAAAGTAAGCGGCAATCCAGAAATCCAAAATCAGCCTATGTTTTTCCGTTTTTATTCGGGCTAATAGAGAAAAATGGCTACCCTATCCACATATAACCCGTAACATACAATATTTCCGGCCGCTCCAGTGTTCATATTGTCGGTTGCGGGGAACTAAGCAGGATTTAGTGGGTTACAATGAGGAATACAAGAGCCCTCACAAAGTAGGGCTCCCGTGGGAGAGCCTTCTCATTTGCAATTCTGTTGCAAACGTTCAAGCCTTAATGCCAGTGTCGTGGGAATAGCCGCGCCGGGATTTTTAATGTAGAGCATTTGTAGAGCAACAGTTGCGGTAATGTTGGAGATATCCTGAGGTGTCTGAAATGCAACTTAAATATCACTTTGACCGTGGTATGCGTTAAGCACAAAAGAGTACGATTTTATGTTTATGTATAACTTTAGTTAGCTGTTCAGCATCCGGCCGCTACAAGGGTAAAGGCTTGTCGGCGGCACCAATTTTGTTTGGAGACCGACTGCCAAACTCAGCATTTTGCCTGGCCTTGCTATTCGTTTTTCATAGGAGATTTAAGTCCGTAGAGAGATTTCCGTGTTACGTAATTTTATTGCTCACTAGGACGCTCCTCATGCATGCACATTCCTGTCCTGCCTAGGTTTGCTGGTAGAAATCTCTCTTTAGAGATAAGCTCGCCTTTGCGTATGAGATTTCTTGTAAAAGTTTTTTTTATTGGTTTGTGCATTAATGAATATGAATATGAATCAGTCCCCGGTTTGAGGGCTAGACTAGATATTTAAATAACAGCGATGGGTTACCTAGCTCAAATTGACTTACAGCCGCTCAATTAGTTCAAATACAACTGAAAGTGACATGCAATTAAATATTTCCGTGCTCTACTACGTATCGTTACTGTGTTGTAATGTTTTTATGTTAACATTAACCTTTTACCTATCAGAGACCCTTTTTCTGGTCTATTATTATTTCACAGATTTCGCAATAGTTTGCGGTTACAATTTGTAAATTGTGATTACTATTTGTTAATTTCTAGAGACTTTGGTATGAAGGAACTGTAACTATATAATTTAATGGGTGCCAAACTAAGATTTCATCACACACCTCACAAATCATCCACGACACGTTTAGTTTTTCATTCATAATAATAACCCAACCCGGACCAGAGGCGACTCTTTGTGAGCGAGACTAGCTTCCGCACCCCACGTCACTTCCGCCACACACAAAACCACGATGGATCGCTTCCGGCTGATTTTGAGAATTTGCTGAAAATATCTCTCACACCTTTACTGCTTTGGAATAGAGCTGATATTGCCCCGAAACAAGTGGGAGGTCTAAGGCTTCAGACAGTCCAAGTAACACTTCTTGAAGCAACTTATTGCAAGAGCTTGATCTCTGCTTTAGAGGAGTTTTGAGGTGGAAAAATGGTTAGGAAACGAAAAATATATTGTGGGTTTTCGTAAAGGGTATTTTCTCAGTGAAGCCAGATAGGTAGCAAAATCTAACAAAGTATTTGATGGGATGGATTGTTACCGCTTGGGGCCAGCCTATTGTTCTCGTAACCGCGAGTCTCCATACATTGATTACCAAACGGGGCCGAAAGATATAATACTATTATAAAAATTAAATCACGTAATTTTCATACTTCTATTCCCGCTTGGGGCCATAGTGGCTAAGTACTTACAGTCGGCTACAGTCGGGTGGATGGGATCATACAAAAATATTTGTTTTGTATTTGATCTTTGCTTCTGAAAGAGATATAGATTACAATTGGTTGGATTATTTCATTATATTTGTCAACTTTGTAGATCGCAAAAACCAGTTTCAATTTGAATTTCTCGGCAAGTTCACGCGTATTCACATCAAACATCACGATGCGTCTGGTTGTCAATATCCCTTATTTGCAGAAAAAACATCCGATCGAATTGTAAACCTCTTCCTTTGGGAAGTGGGTCAAAAAAGGATTGGATATTTTATCTTTCTAAAGTCCTCATCACCCTTCTAGCCAGTCCATCTCTCTTAGGTTAGACCAGTATAATAATAATTCGCTCCTAGCTAAGCATGGTCTCATTCATGTCACAGTGACGGTTCCACCATATGAAATCTGTAATTTTCACGCGCATTTTAGAGATAGCTCTCAAAGTCGAGAGCGGTTTATTATTACGGGCCTCACACTGCGTCCTCCACGACACTACCCGCCTTGACAAATAGGCCCTCATAACTGCCGCGACAAACACGTACCAGGACACATCGAGGCACATTTCATAAGAGTCGGACCGTTCCCCGTGTCAGTGTGTCGATGATATACGCTTTTATTTGCGCCCGGTCCAAATAGTGCCAATAGCGCCGCCGGTAGCACGCGCGCGCGAAATTATGGCTCCGGACATCGTAACATCGATCACGATGAGTCCGGCCACACATGTGTGCAATGCAATTATTTTTCAAAGTTTCTGTTTTAAGGTCGTAGTGTGCAGTCTGTTTACGAGGAATAGGTTACTTAGAAGGTGCTTTGTATAACGTCACTTGTTTAAAACTTATACCATTTTATGAAAAGGAGCATACATGGCAGCTTATAGCCGCTGCATGTAAGATGGAAAATAGACTTATAGTTATTTAAAACGTGATTTTTAAATTGATCTATACAATAGTAGCATATTTGCGATCGTCCTGGGATATATAGCTTTTCTGAAGTGATTTGATTTTATTGGTATTCTCTAATTATAATGAAATTAAACCAGTATGATTGTAACCTACGTAGTGCACAAAACACATGGTTAATTTTCCTCCACAATAACCATGCATTTTCACTCAAAAACGAAAGTTAGAATTCTGCATGAACTCGCGTCACTAGGACACCTCTACCGTTTACATTACAACGTTTCAATAACTTTTCCTCGCCGATGCTCCTTAGGGGAGAATTCGAAAACACTTTTGTTGATCGGTGTTTCATCGTTACTATCTAGATGGCAATGGTTTCAATATCAGTCTACAAAGGCGAGCATATCTCTAAAATGAGATGTAATTTTGATGCGTTTAAGATAAGTCCCAGAGCTGAGACCGCAGGTTACGGTCGTTTGAAACTTATACGGGCCTTTGAAACTTAGACTATACATAATACGAACGAAAAAAAAAACACGGCGTCCGTACGAGGTGGCAAAAGTACAGCAATGCTTTATGCGCCAGTATTAAGCAAGAGTGCGGTTGTCAATACTGACGTCGCGAACAAATCGAACTTGAATATCGTCCTTAGTTTGTGCACTGCGCATTGGAGTCGATAAGTGGAAGGAAATGGTCGCGACGCGACGTGATGCGCTTGACTGCCAGCGACAACACTCATGCTGTTCAAAGATACGACACGGCAACATTATTTTTATCTCCACCTTCCATCTGTCAGTTTTCAACACACGTTTAAAGAGCGTGAAGGCGTAAGCAACAAGCAACGCTTTGCCGAGAAACACAGCGTCGCTGCGACGTTCTTTTACTTTTTCGAGTGTGGAAAATTATCTTGCAACATACGTCAGGGCTTCACGGTAACGAACAGCTCTACCCATTTGCTCTGGCTCTCCGTTCATAATTGATTTTTCTCGGGAAATGATCAAACGAGCTAGAGGGAAAAAACTTAAACTGAATACGAAAGTTCAGGTACAGCCGTAGATTTTCCGTTCGTTTTGTTTGAATCGCTGTGTTTAACAAAAAATAATCAATTTATTCCCGCCCGCCCGGCGATGGGTGGCTAGGCGGCTGGGCGGGCGGCGAGATCGGAGTGTTTTGCATAATGGCTGGATTCTGATTATTAATTCAACATGAAAGTACTGAACATAGTGTTAATGCTAATGCTAATGCAGGTTCAACTAGTCGTGATTCTAAAATCAATTTTCGATTGTCTTTTGAGTTCGTTGAAAAAGTAAATGTTCCGAAACTCAAACGCTATGGTAGGATCATTTAGGTTTTTGCCTAGATGCACAACCGCCAACTCAAATTTTGATGCACTTTATTTTTTCTTACATTCCTAACATACTTTTCTTTAAAGGAGTTTTGATGATCACACATGCTGTCATGTTGCTCGCTAGGGAAATCACGGCGGAAAACAATGACGTGACGCGTCAGTAGCATTTATGTATCTTGTTCCTAAATTTTGCCAACGAAATTCCATACAAATACAAAAATGTGCAAACTTTTGCGCTGCCGAATCTGCAGTTTACATTCGGAATTACAGCCGATGATGCGTTTAGCCAATCGTGACTTTAAACCAAAAGGTAAAAATCTGGTAACCTGCCAAATGCATGGAGAACTTTTACCATTTAGATTCATATTGAAAAAAGTGGCTAAGTGCGAGTCGGAATCGCCCATGAAGGGTTCCATAGTAGCAAGTAATTATAAGACTGGATGTTTGTGTTGTAAATTTATTTTTCAGTGTTTGTATGAATGACATAGTTATCTTTGCGATTTTTAATAATTGTTTAATATCATAAAAACTGCTTATTATATTTTGTTCAAACCAATTTTCGTTGAAAGATTGTATTGAGGTACACAGCATATTTGTTTTTTGATTTTTCACTCTCTTACTTTAAAAGTTAGAGGGGAGGATCACAATTTTTTCCACTTTTTCTCTTTAACGATTGACTTTGAGGAAAAATGGTTTTAGGAACCTCAACGACATTTTCAAAGACCTATCTATAGACACGATTCAACGGTGTAGTCCCAATAATTTTGGAATAAGGTTGCTGTGACATACGGACGGACAGCCAGATAGACGGACAGACAGACTAGACAAAACTATAAGGGTTCCTTGTTTCTGTAACGGAATCCTAAAAAGTGGGTTTCGCTGAATATTTCAGCCACGCTCCAGTATCGGGGGTTACTCAACCAAGCTTGGTCTGGTTCAGTAACAGCACAATTCATGATACATTGTCTCCGGTCCGTTTCACTGTGCAGGCTCTTCGTTTGCTGCCCTACGTCGCACCAAACCGATATTAATAGTGGGTTTAAATCTCATTTAAACACAGGTCAATTACTTACCCTTGTTGGATTACACCACAAATTCAATTCAATTTGCTCATTTACAATGGCAACATACATCGACAACAATGCACTATATTTAGGCCTATAGATCAAAGGCAATAATCTCGAGTCATTGACGAATGACAATGTTGACACGAGATAATAACTGGAATTTTATCTTTGTGCCCTATAAAGTTTAAGACAGACTTTCGCAAATTATTCGGTCCTAAGTCCCTTCAATCCCCTTTTCACACAGCCAGCCCATTTTTAAATTTCCTTTTATATTCTTAATGTGTTTTCAAATATCATCGAATTAACACCTCGCCGACTCGCAACAATTGTCTCAACTAAAGTAAAAAAAATATCAACCAACTTTCAGGCCTTTGATGGCATTCCCTTGTCAGTTGTTATTGTTTAAAAATCGATAGCTAAATATTGGCCATTGTTTGTGCGTCAACCGGGAGTGAGTCAGGAGGAAACCGATATAAGATACGAGTTTACTCTAAACTTATTATTTGGAACACGAAAAGGCTATTAGACGACTCCTCGGATCAACGCACAGAGGAAATTGGCCGCCTACTCGGCGATTATTACTGGTAGGTATGAGAGGTGTATGTTTGTTGTTGTGTCTATTTCGAGCTATCTGCGATAAGCTCGTTTTTATTCACGATGTTATGTTCTTTAGTATCTATATTATTGAAGTAAAACTTCTTGGGGCACGGGGGTAAAATTTATTTAACCTCTCAACTGTGGGTTATTCATATATTTGCTTTTCAATTGCTGCTAGCCGGGTGCTATCACGAGTGGCTAAGAAATGTAACGGAAATTGGAATCGGTGACGTCAGGGTCGGCTGAAGACTTTTAAAACCGCAACTATTTTCAATACGGTTTTTAACTAATCAGATAAGATAATAATACATTCGTACAATAAAGAATGTTAATTCGTGAGAGAAAAACCTGATGAAACGTTAAGAAATAAAAATTATTTTAAGCATTCTTCCACGAGTTCTTGATTTCCGGTATGGCCAAGATGGCGCCGCCGCCGCCGCCGCGCCGCTGGCTGGGATAAACAAAACCAGTGACGTGACCAAAAACTACTTCGTTCAACCTCTTTGTTGGAACCGGAACTTATGTTTGACAGCTGTGCGATGCGATCCATACAGTTTGTAAGAAAAGAGTTTCATCAATGTCACACGGGTCGATATGGATTTCTAAAACAAGCAAAGCAATGGATACATTTGAGCGAGACGGCTAAAAGACGTGACGTCAGATGGTATATAATCTGAGTGAGATGCAAATAGTAGTGACCTCAGAACAATAGTAGTGACACTATTGAATGAGTTAAGTATATCACCACGAGCGCGACAAATTGTAGATAAGGAATGGTGGGAAATAAATGACATGACGTATTAAAAGTAAGTACAAGTTTAAATAATTTCAAATAATCGGACGTCTGAAACTTAAAAGTAACTTGAAGCAGAGTTTGGATCTCAAAATTGGAAATTTAAATCTCTTTTAGTATAGGTAGGTATAGGTGTATAGTATAGGTACCACTTAATGATCTAGCTACAGAAGTTTTACTTCTAACACGTGTACGGTGCTACACGCGTATCTTTTTTTTTCATTGTATAACGAACTTAGAATTACTAAACAGTTCGCCAGCTTTCTTATGCCGCCAACTTTTTGACTAAATAATACTTTTTACATTCTGAAGCAAAATCTTCTGAAGCAAAAGCAATTTTTTTATTTGGGGAAGCCAGTCAGTCGATGGTCAGTTACACAATTTGTTGTAATCTTAATGACATGACATGACTTGAAATCTGATAGTACTGCCATGAACTAATATTGAAGTTGATGTTGAGTACATCTTAAGTTGCCATTGTGTCAGTCTACAGTCATTCGTAATTAGTTTAGTTAGTTAACTTGTACCGCCTTCGGAATCGGTCTCTCAAACTAGTTAGTTCAGCAGACGATCAAATAACATTCTTATATATTTGTTATTTGTCTTTGCAATTTTTCCTCATTCGTTTATTTCGCCTCGGTATTATAGTCGAGCGCTGATTATCGCTGGACCCAACCTCAATATTGAGGTACAAATATAATAATAAAGAACCCTCGAGTAAGCTTAATGTTCAATACTAATGCAATGCAATAACGATCAGGATCCTGATTTACTTCACCATAGTTTTCGGTCAACAGAATTGCTTGAACGAGTATCAATCGGTTTCATATTCACTTTGACTATTCATATTCAGAATAATGACACCTTATAACAATAATATGACAATAATATAGTATCTGTGCTATTTGGCAGGAATAATTTGTTCTTGCTGGTTTTTTAACTATTTGTTTTTTAATTTTATTTTTCCTTTTGTCAAAATTATGTGTGTATGTGGTAGCCCCGTGTTCTAAAGGTCCGGCTGAAAACCAGCGCTGAGCTGAGACCATCTCAGCTCGGCATTGCTGAGCCGGGTCCTATTAGCACTATGAGACGTTATAATCTATTGTCTGTTCTATATACTTAATGTATGTACCTACCTAATGTGTGCTAATAAAGTCTTTTTCAATTTCAATTTCAATTTGTTACACCCAGTATCAAATACTTCATCATCATCATCATCACACACTATCACACTTGCAATAATAAATACTATTCCGCGTAGCAAACAGGAAATCTCCATTACAATGTAGGAGGAATAGCAATAAATTAGAACCAAGCACTGCAATGTATAAATCAAAAGACGTGTAGAACTCTTTCACGCAAAAGAAAACTAAAAAGTTTAAAGTCTATCTCAAATAGTTTTATCTGAGAAAAATCTAGAGCTAACTGTGCAGCGCAGTGAGGTGACAAATAGTTCTGGTGCTCTCCATTTTTCAATATCCTCCTCTATCGCCCCTGGAGCCAGCTGGGGGGCGGCGGATGTAGTGGCAAGAGGGGCGACGTACGGAGCTGCGGACGGAGTTAGCGGGGCAACGAATGATAGCTTCACCTCCCGTAATTCTTCTCAAGAACCGTTGAATTCTGATAATGCTTCACCTGCAAACTTCGAAGAAATTCGGAAAGAACTTCCGCAACTGCTGACCCAAAACTTTTCTGCAGCAGTAATTTCCAATACAACCCGAACATCGGTTTTCTCTCTATAACAAAATGCGATAGAATAGAACCCGCTTCCTCAAGACGCTATTAACGAAAAATAACTCGCCACGTTACCGGCCGCGTCGGGCTTAATCTCCACAAGCAAACGTTGTATCACCCGTAAACCTGAAAGTACTCGAACAATTTTCAAAACTCGCGCAATAAGAAAATAGCTGAGTTCTAAACAATGAGGCGAAGAATCGGAAGCTAGGAATGAAATACTTATCGCGATCGCGGAGAACAATGGGCCTTTTATCCTGTCTGCTCCGCGCCCCCGGCGGCCAGAGAGCCCGCTTCAAGTAATTGATGTTATCTGGTAATATCGGCATTTTTCACGGTAATGAACGTCCAGGACCTGCCGCCCCTGCACCCCTCGCCCCTCGCTGGGGCGACAGTGATAGCCGCACGCCGACTCTGTAATGTAATCCTTCCATTCTTCTTGTAGTGTTTATTGTTCTTTTTAAACTTTTCTTGGATAAACAAAAGAGGACTTAACAGTGTACAAATACAAAGTTGTGTTTCGCGCTTAACTCGTCCCATTTATTTAAGGACAATCAAAACCTCTGTCATGGATCTGCGTTAACGTAAGAACTTCAATTGTAATATGATAATTGGAATATGTAATCATTCTTTGCTTGTAATGTAATCTTATGTCCCCTGATACGCTTGGCATCTTTAAATGATACGTTTTAATAATCTAGCGTCTCTATATTTGTAGAGATAGGTATATGAAGGTTTCATATGTCTGTGGCCACGTCGTTAAGTTAAAAATAAAGGTTATAAAAGACCATAGGTCAGCGATTTGAAGTTCCGGTGATAGCACTGCGGTGACTTAACTTTGCAGTTGGTGAGCATTCTTGCTGCAGGTTTTATAGGTTCGTTTTGACGATGGGTTTATCAAATGGGTTTATAAATGGGTAAAAGAGCACTTCCTCTCTCTTTCGTGATAGATATTGTGTGTATGTATTTATGTAGTTAGGTGTATTTATTTGCATATTGTGTATTTATTTAGTATTTTTGGTATAGGTACTTATTATATTATGTTTGAAGTATATTTATTTAGTCATTTATTGTGCACTGACTTCCCTCTCTGTATCTGTTTTTTCCTGTCATGCCTAGGTTTGCTGGAAGAAATCTCTTTTTAGAGATAAGCTCGCATTTGTACATACCTTTTTGTAAATGTTACGTGTTTTTTATGTTTTGTGCAATAAAGTATAAATGAAATGAAATGAAATGCCCATTTTCGAAGCATTATGCCTCACAAAACAACACAAAAACATATGCTGAAGAAATTCCTTTACTTTATACATAGTGTTTAAAAACATCATACTATCAATGGAAACTATACGAAAGCGGTGTTGCAGTGCAAGCTGCTATAAACTTTAATATTTTAGTATTGTTTCCCAAACGAATCAAGTTGCTAATGTTACCGATGCACGAGCCTTGAGTATTTTGCACATAGCACCTTCTTCTACGTGCTACGTCTTAAAGTAGGAGACATTACATTATTATGATGACGAGTTAGGCGGCAGCTGACATATGGGTCGCTGAATGGCCCTAAATGGCTGTTGTTATCTTTTCACTCCGAAAATTATTATTATTACCTATCCTCAGCAGAGAAAATATGTCGGCGATTAGAGTATGATCTCGCAATGTGAATGTCTTCATGATCTCCTGAGAATCTCGGGATAAAAGAAATTATACCTTTCGAACATCGAGACCGAGGCAACGTAGTTAGAGACATAAAGGAGAAGATCTCCCATGCGAATATAAAATTAAACGGTCAAGTGCGAGTAGAACTCGTGCACCAAGAGTTCCGATGACACTTGGAGAGCATTACACGTGTAATTAGGTTTCCACATAAAAAAATAAAGTATAATGTCAGCCATGTAAACCAAATTGAATATTTTTGTAGAAAGACAGAAATTGGCAATTTTCAGATTTTCTCTTTACTTGTGCTGTAAGACCTTTACTTGTGCTTTGAGCCAAATTTCATGGTTGTAGACCTACGGGAAGTACCCTATAGGTTTTGCGTCCATTGCGATTACTATGAAAATCCAACAACTTTACAGTATGATCAGTCGTAGCGTTCGATTGCGTTAACCTATGTAGCTAGAAGGTTGATTTTTTCACAGCTGTGCGTGACCACAGACCCAATTGATATAAATTTCAGCTTGATACGTTCACGCGTTCTTGGTTTAAAAGGTGGTGACAAACGGACGGACAGACAGATGGACAGACGGATAGACAGAACGACGGACAACAAAGTGATCCTAAAAGGGTTCCTTTCTTTTTTCCTTTAAAGGATCGGAACCTTGATTACCTTTAATACCTCCCATCTTGGGTATTCCGAAAGAATTAATTTCCATTATTCTTGTGGCGTATTACCTTACGTTTATGTATGCGACGTTATTTGGTCGCTACTCAAATGTGTATTAAGGGGTAGGAAAATAAAAACCCTTTCACAAAAATGAATCTCATAATAAAGTACGCTAGAACTGAATTAACCCAGATGTAGCCTAAGTACATAGTATGACCCCACGTTCATAAAAGAATGAGAGAAAATGAGAGAGCCCCACACTTTGTGGGCTCCACATGCATGTTTAAACCGCGCTGGCTCGTTTCTTTCAGCAATATATCGTTGGACGGTGTTGCTTTAAAATGTACAACTAGTAGGCTCTGGGGAAGTACCAGACCCTATCACAAGACCACCTGTGCTGATAGTACCTGATTTATGTGGGTCGAGTGGTGCAGTCCTATGGGGCAGCAATGCCCGACTCTTACAATTTTACAGAGGCCTGAATACAAAATTGGGTTGGCTGTGCATAAAGGTTTATTGCTAGTGGCATGATTTTCGATAGGTCAATTAATTGGATGTCATATATTTATTCATAACAATACAGTGCATTTCACCTTCACTCCTCACTGCCGATTACTGCCCAATATTTAGTAAGTAATTTTTGCTATTTTGACAGTTGCATTAATTAATTAGTGACATTTTATTTAAATATCTGTAAATTCTCCTATTAATTTGTATTTATCTAAAGATACCAATAAATCATATCTTATCCTATGTGACCAGAAACTAAAAACATTAAATATGAATGTTGTCAACACTACATATACTTTAGGGAAACACTTCCAAAGAATGGCATAGCAAGCATCCATTTCATTATAACGAAAAACCGATTTTTGTTGCTCACATTCGAGAAGAAATCAGGTCGTGCTCTAAATCAAACAACAACTATGAACAAAACTCCATTATGCACAACATAAATATGTACAAAAGAAATAAGAAACCCTTGTATAAAGAATTCTTTTCCAGCATTCCAAATGGCAGTTCGACGTCAAAGTAAATTGGGAATGCAGCCACAACGCTATTATCAGACGATGAATGGCGTTTCCCTGTTTGTGTAATGGGGAGTGGGGGAAATATGGAGGAATCAATTATGCTCGTGACCCATTACGGGAAACGAGATATCGCAGGCAAAGAGGACTTTGCCCTATAGTTATTTATTTTCCGGGTGAAGTGATTGTTGTTCCGCTGTACAACAATGTTCCAAAGTGATTTACCTCCCACGCTTATAATGTTGTCTAATTGTTCAAATCAGTTAATTTTGAAATTGTAATTATGTAATCAACAAGGTCTTTCTGACATCAAAATTACACTTTATTGGTAGTATTCGATTTCTGTTTTTAGATTTATTATGGTATGGGACTTCTGTGGAAACTTATCATTCTCACACAACTCTTTATTAATCTGTGCCCATACTCCCAAGCCTTCGTAGGTACGTAGGTCTAGGTAGGTATACAAAATGATTAAAACTCAGACATGTTTTCATATTTATTTCACCTATACCGAATTTCACTGTAATAAAATATTGTACTGTCCGTTGATTAAATCTGGGGTTTTAATTTCATTACACTTCCATTTGTTTTTGTAACAGCGAATTGGGTTGTATTTATTTGGTTTTGTTTGTTTGCATTATATTTGGTTTATTATCTCCAGAAACCGTATTATTTACCTACTTTTCATTATATTCAGGGGTTTGCTGAAACGTGCTTATCCGGGCCAGATCTCAGTAGGCACTTCACTTGTTTTAAAGTTTTCGGTTTTTTTTGATACATTTTCTTCTTCTCAGGTTCCTTTATTCCTAGATGAGCATGGGGCCTTAATTACGGCCTCTCACTTCTGTTGGTCATTATCGGTCTCACTCAACTGTCTCTGACCAGCTAATTTCGATTGACTGGCTTTGTCGGCAACGTCAACTGTCCGCCTCTGGGCGAAGGGACGCTTTGATCGCCCTCTCATTAACTTTTTAGGGTTCTGAACCTTAACCCTAAGGAAAAAAAAAACCCTTATAGGATCACTTCGTTGTCCGTCCGTCTGCATATCTGTCCGTTTGTCCGTTTGTCCGTCCGTGTGTCAATACCTTATATCAAGAACGCGTTGACGTATCAAACTGATATTTATATCAATTGCTCAAATCTGTGGTCGCATAGAATTGTGAAAATATCAAACTTCTAGGTTAACGCAATCGAACGCTACGACCGTTTATGCTGTAAATAGTTGGATTTTGATAGTAATTGCAATGGACCCAAAACCTATAGTATACTTTCCGTTGGCTTACAATCATGAAATTTGGCACAAAGCTAGGCAACAGCACAAGTAAAGGGAAAAATCTTAAAATTGAAAATATCTATCTTTTTGCACAACTAGGTATGTAATTTTGTTTACATGGATGACGTCATACTTTTTTATGTAGAAATCTAATTACACCAGTTGCGAGATAACAAAATCCAAGTGTGATCGGAACCCTTGGTCCGCGAGTCCTACTCGCACTTGACCGTTTATTTAATAATAGGTAAACACGCCTCTCTCAACCACACCGTGCGTAAGGTACGCATCGAGTATGTTTTAGTTTGATCAGGAGCGTCCATTTTATTTGGATATCTATTCAGGTAAGTGAAAAAGTGAGTCCTGAAAGTTTATATTATAAATTTTCAGGACTTTTTATGTATGATAGTTTGATTCATTTTATAGGTGTGTTTATTGTGTGCTGGTTCAGTATAATGACCTAGAAATAATATTTGCATGCCACTGCGTGGCGAAATATGCTGCAAATGTTACCATTTTATGTAACATCGGCATTACCACATTTTTCGCAAATAAACTATTTGATTTTCGTTTGATTTTGAATGCCTCCTCTTTTAGCCAAACATATCCCACTGTTGCCCAGCAAGTAAGGCATCCGACCGTACAGTTCCAGATATTAAGTTCCCTTGAAAATAATATACCTGTATAAAGAATGAGATACGCTCCCGAGTGTATCAACCTAAACCAAAGACATTGTATGTACCTATATTCATAATAAAATTCTTATTCAGAGCTGGAACATTGTTGCCTAGATCCAGATATGAATTCCTGGATTCCTGATAAGTGTTCTGGCAGACTAGTTTAATTTCCGGTCTGCGATGTTGTTACAATAAACTTGCGATACGAGTCTCCTACAAAACACTGTACGTTGACTATCGATTACTCTAACGACACGGGCGTAAAATGCTTGTCGGTGGCACCTTTTTTGCTTGGAGACTAACTGCCAAATAAGTACGGCAATTTATGCTCTTGGAAAAATTCAATAGACTATTGCTATTTGAGCTTAATAAGAGACTAGGGTCCCAGTAATACTCGCACGTGTGAGAGTTGTCTTATTTATGCATGAGTTTCTTTAAACATTTCCGTTTTCTTTATGTGAAGTTGCGATAAAGATAGTAGTGTTAGGTTGGTGGTAAAGTAGGTTTCATCTAGTACATCTGTACTTATAAAAATGAATTGCTATGTGTTAGTATGTTATCTTATCTTACCTATCTCAAGAATCAAGAGAAATATTCTATTTATTATTCTTTTATGAATTTGCTTACAGTATTGTCTACATACTTGGAACACCAATGCCGTCAAACAGGATCCTACTATATGGTACCGACTCTACAAACTATTTGATCCTTCAAAGCAGGATTGAACTGGTTATTGGGTTCTGACGTCACGAACCCATCCCCACTTTACTCCCATCCGGGGCTTCAATTCTGTTTGCACTTCGAATTCAGAACGCCAGTTTAAATTTCGTTCGTATTTGATGCGGATTTTATTTCAGATTCGCGAGAAAACTCGAGGTGTGAGGATTCCCTTTGCTAGACACTGTCGCAGGCACCAGCCACCCCTGATTATGTAGCTTATGGATCTTTGCCTCCTATTCTAAACTATGAGTTTGTGTGTTAAGTTAACCATTATTTTCTGGTAATCATGCATGCCAGCAAGCTAAAGTAGAACGAGCATTGAACTCAACATGAATCATGATCTCGTCATATCAAATATAAAGCATCTCTGAGCCCTAATGCGTAAGTGCGTCTCTGAAGGACGGGCCAAATGTAACAGGCGATTAATCAAAAAAATATTCAAATTAGTGGCCACGCGATTGGCAGAAATTAGTTTGAAATCAGCTTACGTGTTCAGCAAGTTATCAAGGCTAATTTTCTTTTCGAAAACCGAGCGTAAGTCAGGTCTTCGGGTGTATGTGACGTTCGCTAAGGTACCAGAATCAGCAGGAGCCTCGGGCGCGAGGCTGGCTGCGACGTTTCTGGCAGCATTATTTATTTTTAAAATACACTAACATGAAATTGCTCTGAGGTTTAAAAGCGATCGAACGAGGTTACCCCGCTTTTCTCGGTAAGATGCACAATGCACGGGCAATCCATACATTTGCGCTATTTACAATTACTCATACAACTTCTACGCCACCATTTCCCATACGTTAAATATATGCTTTTGTGATCACTTAATATAAGAAATTGCACTCGTATGTTGTAATTACCTTTTACTGTCCCATTAATGGCCTACGCAGACTGGGACGGCATGGCAAGGGATTTAATTTTTTTACCAATGGACATTCAAACGTATCAATCGCAGAAGCACACCGCTCGAACGACCGAACATTGGCGAACTATTGTTATATAAGATGTCGGCGAACCAGTTACACCATAGCAATGTATGTCTTATTTCTATATCGATACGTTTGAATGTCCATTGGTAAAAACTTGCCGTGCCGTCCCGGTCTGCGTAGTTCTTAAGCTAGATTTTTTATGAGAATTACAAACTCTTGTTTTACAAAGCTTACAAAGCTGTAAATGCTGCTTCTCATGTATATTTACTAATAGGGATACTTCGTAAAAAAAACTCTACAATTTTATCAAGTTGTTTTTTACGAGTGATGCGTAAACTCAAAACACTGATCATTTTATATCAATATCCTATTCTATCTATCGAGCAAACGTGTCTTTTCATTTTCCGGCATCCGAATTTACATCACAGCACTCACCGTCTGAAATAACACGCATCGCTACGATACCAACCGAATTTATTTCACTAACATGTCATGTCAGTGCGATTCCACACCTAACAGCCTAGACAGACCTAGATACATCTGTGAGCGTTTAACCGCAGGTGTTAAGGCTTAGTTTGGCCTGCGCGGGGGAGCGGGTTTAGGCTGGAGGTAAAGATAAGTTCTTGCGAAAACAAATGAAATTCCCGCCGCTCTGTGCTGTCATGTCACGTGACTCGCTCACTTTCCCGCCCAGCAGCGCTCGAGTTTTGTTTACCGCGCATTTTTGGTGGAAAACCACATTTAGACACAACCGCGCGGTTAATTCACGGTGGTGTCTGACTGATTAGTCGATTACCCTGCTGGTATGATTCTTCCCCTTACCTATGATCTCTGTCTCCTACCCAACATGGTTTGCTGGAAGAAATCTCTTATTAGAAATAAGCTCGCCTTTGTACATATTTTGACATACAATAAAGAAATTACAAAATTACGATTCCATACATTCCTAAGGAAATGGACCCGCGCGGTGCCCGCACGATTCTCAAACCGCGCGGCTCCCACTGTAGTCTGAACGAGCGGTTAGTTAGACTGTCGATTCTGTGGGCCGATTCTCACCCTGCGACTTTGAAGGCGTTCTTGAGTCTTGACAGTTGTAAAGATAAATCATGAGATATTTAGATGAGGTAGCATAAACGATAATATTTATAATACAATATTATGACATATTGTGGTTTTGCATTAAAACTAATAGATCGCAAATATTATATTTTTGAAAAAATATTTTTCTATTTATTGTCTAGATCCAAAACGCGGGCGGCCATCTTGTGGCGTCAATGCTCTATACAAATCTGCCCCCCGTTCCGAATCACGCTAAAATCGATGACATTTCCGAGTCAGTTTTTCGAATACAAAACGATGGCATCTTTAAACGCATGTAATAGGTTTTGACGTTTGTAGATGGTCTTGGAACGCGCCTATTCACGTGTCATATCACTGTCAGCTGAAGTCATGTCATTAAACCACATATCAAGTATCAAAGAGTTTCACTATTCTGAACATGAAACTTATTGATTAGGTCTTAGTTTACATTACTAGGGGACTTGGGGAGTTACTACGTCACAGTCACGTGACCGGCCGTTTACGTTTGAATCTAAAATCAATTTACAAAAAAAAATAACTAAGGTATGTAAAAAACTACTGAGATGCTAAATAAGTTCCGAAAAGTTATCCAGTCCCCAATTGTCTACTATTATTTCATAGAAAAATGACAAATTTTACGTCTACGCCTTCAAAGTCGCATGGGTGAGAATCGGCCCACACACCGTTTACCTACCAACACAATCGCGTTGTCACCTCAATTTTCGCATTTTCTCGCTATTTTATTGTTAACAAGACACGCGGCGCGGCGGCGCCAAACTTACGCGAGAATTCATTAAATTCCTGGCGAAACCTGTAGTTCTATTCTGCTCCATTACGGTGCAGGTTTTTCAACATAATATAATATAGCGTCACGCTTTTTCCATTCGGGGTGGCAGAGGTACATTTTTGCGCGATACAAAAATAAAATACAAGTTTACAAATAATATATTATATTTTTTAGGTTTTCGAGCGATGTACCTATCTGAAACCCACTTTATTTGTCCAAAAAACTAGTTGACAACAATTTTCATAAATGTACGAAAGCACAAGTAACTAACATCGAAAAGCCCGATATTCCGGGGCTTTCAGCGCCATTAGCAAAGTAACCATGTGTGAGTTATAACTCGGGGAACGCGTCCTTCCATTTTCTCACCAAAACGAGATGTTGTATAATAGTATAGTTAGTGCCAAGTTTCTTTGGCTCTGAACGGGCTGTTATCTCTCTCTCTCTTGCTCTCGAAGTCTCTCTCTCTCTCTCTTTCTCATCTACACCTATGCGAGAAAGAAAGGTCAACGCTAGAGCCAAAACAGGATATCTTAGGGTCACATGCTCATACAGAATTTGCTCAAATAAAAAGCCGCTCAAATGTCAGAAGCATACAAACTTTACTTTAACTGTATCGTACTGGGTTCTCGTTCCCCAATAAACAAAACAAATAAGTGAAACCTTGAGTGTCCATCATAGTCAAGTTGTAGGGAAGTAAAAGAGGACTAGGTAGGTAAGGGAAACAGGCACCCCAATCTGTTTATGGTCCTGACCTGAGTAACCTTGACATCTCAAGTGCTAAACTTTTGTTGGTTTCTTCGCTAAATGGTTTTTGACGTGAGCGGTATTTGCTTCACTATACGTTCAAACAAGATTAGTTAAATAATGTAAACAT
This sequence comes from Argyresthia albistria, assembly GCA_963457715.1. NCBI lineage: Eukaryota > Metazoa > Arthropoda > Insecta > Lepidoptera > Argyresthiidae > Argyresthia > Argyresthia albistria. The sequence continues at coordinate 1,445,043 of OY735252.1, read as the reverse complement.
GTTTCCATTTCTCAAATGGTGTGTGTTTGACTTAACTAACTAATACGCAATTGTTTGTTGCTACGGAGCAGGAATAGCAAATATCGTGCATGAAGAAGTCTTAGTTAACTAGGTTCAATGCTTAACTAAAACCACTGTGCGGCAAACCTTAGTAAACGTGATATCGGAAATCCGTAATCAATTAGTATAACGTCTGCTACAATCAGGCTACGATTCTTTAGTGTGGGAACAATTATGCCACTACCAGAGTATAGTCTATTCGTGATAAGAATGCAGTAAAGTCATCACTGTCCGGCGGCCTAGCTACGCCCCGTAATCAATCAAATCGTTTCCAATTATCAAGCCAAGTTCACAGTGACCAGTTGAAGGCAATTTTTCGAACGCCAAGGTTGTGTCCTGTCTAGGGAGTGTGTGTTAACAGATTTAAATTTAAATTTCACTGCATTCTTATCACGAATAGACTGTAGTGGCATAATTGTGCCCACACCATTTTTTGAATACTCTTGCCTAGCCCATTGGCGTAGATATCGAGGTTTCCTCACGATGCTTTCCATCACCATTAGACTGTTAAGATAAAATAATTCAATTGTAGCTAATCCGCTATGAAAAAACATGTGACTTTTACGTTATGTTAATTAAATCTTATTAACAAGCTCCAGTTTCATTTATAGTAGTATATGAAACTGTTGCATAATGAGGGGTATTAAAACACGAGTGGGTTTTTAATAGTATCCCACGAGAGTTTTAATACCTAGTTATGTGCAGTTTCGTACACTTCTTTATCTACTCTCATGCTGAAGTGTCTCTCTTAAAAAAATCAAAGTTACAACTACAATATTTTCACATAAGTCAGAGCTTAGACACAACCAACAAAACGTTGTCACGTCACGTTGACATTTTGTTTCCGCCAAAACCCAGCATATCACAGCGCATGCGCGGAGCATGGCCACAGTATCAAACCTCAGATCAATGATTTGTTTAAATCTTCCTGCCTTCAAGTACTTATCAAACACTGTACAAGACCCTTGCCTTTCCCAAAAAAAGTAGAACTGTATCGTTATGGAAAAAAAGTTTAATAATAACATTAGTTTTGTTCCGGAAGTAATTCAATTAAACTTTTGGTTACAATGGCTTCCATCTGTTTGATAATTCTGCCAATGTCAAGTGACTGAGGTGGCGTGTTATTATAAAAAAAAGATTTCTGTATTGCGTTTATAAAGTACGTCATTATGAATTCGATTTCAAGTTTGTAATTCGAACTTTATGACATGAGAGTAGATAAAAAAGTATGTACGATAGAAACCGTCAGCAACCATGTCACGTGTCATTTTATGATAATTAATGATAATGAGTCATTATAATGAGTTATTACTTTATATTATCGTCACCAACTTAATTTCCACACTCATTATCCTCTTTGACATGTTATGAAAATTATGACCTTTTAAACACTGAATTAGGTCTGTTACTAATGTAGTCTGTATAAATGTGCATAAATATATTAAAGTTAAAAGCTTTGTGTAATTAAATTGAATGATGCCATGTTCTCGATGAAAATGCGACGAAATTATAAACGAAACACGCTTGACTGTCGGGAAATAAACCTCAAAAGAGGTTGGACGCCAGCTATTAATAAGAGCAGTCTCGTAAGAGATTAAGACAGCCGTCGAGTTGATTTTTATAAGGCAAAATATAGGAATAAACTAGATACTCTCGCGCGTACACGTCACGCCCCCAAGTGAATTTGTAACCGATCTTCGCCGCTAAGCATCCAAAATATCGTAACCACTTACGTAATAAACTCATGAATGTAAGCCTAGCTATATTTACGTAGCTCGTAATGCGAAGGTGTCTTGGCATTTAGGGGCAAGTACATTAGATAAGGACGTTTCGGTATTATTTATTTTAATTTTCAGGGGCGACCCTCAGAGAAGTACGAGTAGTCGAGTATCTTTGTTTAGTCTTTGTTATCTAATTGGCTAGCTTTTAGCTTAGCTTGAGCCTATTTAGAAATTATAATATAATTTTGTGGGTAGTTTGTGAAAGCATCAGTTACGTTACGGGCTTTCAAATAATTGTAGGTAAAACTGAACAATAGAAGAATTTTCAAGGAAAATGTGTAAGAGTAAACTTTCGAGTAAAATCTTAGAAAAGCCTTTTTCGTCCGTGGGGAATTCGGTGAGCTGTAAAATTTTAAGTTTCCTACAAATTGAATAGCAAAATTACTTCGCTTAAGTATTGTGTTCTGTTTTGTAGGGTGAATCTAGGTTTCTATTTAATTTCTTAGCTTTCGGATTATTAATTATCTTGAGAAACTTTAAACAACGCTGAAAATCGGTGCTGAAGGCCTGCCTTCAGCATACCGCTGAGTCAGAAGCGATTTATAATGACAGTGACACACAACGACCGTCATTCATGAATGAATGAATGAATGTGAATGATAATGATTGTGAGGGATTTTCTTTTTTCTTTTTTTCTAATATTTCCTGATTTATACAAACAAACAATGTCACGGTTGTCACGTTGTCGTTTTCACGTGACAACCTCTGTAGCGCAGCGGTTGCGTATCTGCCTACCATGCGAGACGTCCCGGCTTCGAATTTTCGAATCCCGGCTGGGGACGAAAAGCCCCAGGTCTTGGATGTTTACATGTTTGAGATGTCGCTGTTTCTGGTTCCCACGACACAGGGTATCCTATTGTGGGGCCAGAAGCAATGTATGTGCATGTATGTAAATGTTATGTAATGTTATGTTATCCCTTTTGCCATACTAATACACCGTCTTATTATAGTTCCGCCCTCGTTTAGTCAGTATTGAATCAACATCGGGTTTGAATCCCGGCTAGGAGGAAAAAAACCTTTAAACTTGGCCTTGACCTTGACTTGACCTTTAAGCAATGCGGATTAGCTGTATCAAAATATTATGATCATTTTAAAAGAACTCTTATTTTATAGGTAAAATAAGTTCACTATGGAGTATTCAACTGGAAATGGTTGACATGGTGATGTATCAAGTTTTAAAGTTATTTTTTTATTGACCATACAATCACAAAGATTGCTTAGTCAACGTCAATATTAATATTAATACTTTGAACGGAACGAACGAATTTCTGAACGGTATCGGAATTGAATCGCAAAAAAGGTTGGAGTAAGGCTGCAGGACTTGGATGTTTTGAGATGTGTTAATTTGCTATTTCTCATTCCTTTGACACAAGGTTGCCTAGTGTGGGGACCAACAGCAATATGTAGCAGCCTCTGTACCTAGCATAAATGTGTATGTTTATAATTTTGATATAATAAAATACGATTTCTTTATTTTCAGGTAAGTTAGCATGGGACACAGCAGTAGAACGAACCTACGAAAAGCGTGGTAAGGGTATCTTCAATAGGGCATAACCAGACTGTTTAAAACGGGGCCTTCCTAGAGTAAGGGCGTGTTTCAAGATGTCCGAATACGCCCTATGTGGCAGATAAATCACTAATTGTGTATTATAAATTATAACAGACAGGTCATAGAATGCAGATTTAAGGCAGCTTATTATTATTCCAGACTGGATAGTAAGCTGTACATAATATAATTAACAAAGATGCCTTAATTGTTATCCAAAACAGCCAGCCCCTGTTTGGCAGACAAAGCTCTATCGGAAATTATCCGGAGTGAATATCTTGAATAGCAAACATGCAAGAGATAGCTGTATCGAGCACAAGTAGGTATCATCGCCCGGAGCGCAGTAAAGCGAGGTGTTTGCCGAGCCAGCGAGTCGTGAGTCTTTGCACAAACAATCAATCTATGTACCTCGTGTGAAGTGTACTCGCGCAATATGATACATATACTTCCGTCTCGCTCCAAGCTGTCTGCGATGAAAGTGGGAATCATTTATTAAATTTTATTATAATTATAAATAGCATTGTAGAATTACATCGAATATAATACAATTCGTATACGCTTTGGCAGTACCCAAAGAATCTTGGAAAATAGTATGACTATGAATAAACAACCACCGGTTCTCTTCCACACTTTGTAAAAGTAAGTTACTTTATGAACAAGTGACAAAATGAAGTCAAATTAGCAAATTTTTAGTAGCTGTGTCCCACCGCCACTACAGAATAAGTAGGTTAGTATTCATGTACCAACCGCCCTTCATTTGTCAAGCTACCCTAAAACCACGGGAAAACTTACAATCAACGGTATATCCTGAAAAGAAGCCAATAGCTACGTCCGTCCACTCTGTGTTCTTTCATCTTTAACTTTCATCGCGTCAAGGAGTACACTGTTGGATGCGCTATATACACCCCCTTCCACCTATTAGCTCAAACCCCACCCATCAGTACTTTTAGAATGTTGTTTAAGTAATATACCATTCCTTACAAATATGCCAAAACTCGCTTATACTCGAATGTTTCCATTTTTCATTCGTTGGGTGGACTAATGTATGGTGCAAACGTTTGATGAAAGAAAGTAGGAGGAACAAAAAGAAAGAAGTCTGCACTTAGATATGATTAAATAATTGCATGTGCAAATGTCAACTTATCATTTAAAAACTCGCGATCCAATGGACTAGAATAGCACTGACACACTATTTTCTTATCTCAGATGTACTAAAACAAAGAATATCTTGAGACAGTAAACCATATGAAAGTTAAAACCCAGTCATCAAACCACACAATCGTAACGAATGATAGACTAGACTCTATTTGTTGCAAGAAAACCAATGTTCCAAGTTTCATGGCGGCTCATAATATTATGGTGCGATTTACGACGATATAAAATATTGCTAAGAAACCAAGACGTTACTCTTGTATGAAAAATTGCAATAGATAACACGAGAGTTATATGTGCCGTAAAATCAACGACTTCATATCCAGAGTTTGTTTTAGTACGGCGTAGCACATGCTCTGTCATTTACAGTCTTTAGAATAACAGCAGAGAAATCTCAAATTCTAAAGCTGTCGTAAACTCAGTAGACACCTACTCGATAGTCCAATAAGAACGGTGTGGGAGGGACGGACGGAGGTCAAATAATCATAAACACAAACAAACCGGAGACGCCGAGAAAAATCACCTTAAAAGGAAAGGGAGATAATAGAATAAACGTTATAAAAAAAAACAGTAATGACACTCAAGTGAGCCGCCAATTTCATCAGTCTCAACATTGTTTGCCATGAGTTGGGTTGCTTACAGCTGCAGACAAGTATAAAAAATTTGTGTGAGTTTTCGCAATCCCGATACCATCAATTACAGTTTCATACACGGAAGTAATGTACTTCCTTATGTTCAAGGAACTTGCATTTCATTACAGCTCTATCTGGCAGATCGGCGTCAAATATATAGTCGTGCGCCATTGAAATACTAACTTGAAATACGAATGTCTGGTTTTAGATGTTTCACTGTTCGTTCATGTTGATCTGTATTTGTATAGCATGACATGATGAAAACCACATGTGCTATCCTTGGCTTTGTCGATAGATTGCCACAACGACGTTCTTCAAAAACGTGCGTATGTCACGGGCTGTTCATTTCAGCGTGATTTCAACACGCCTCGTTACCTAGTCGTTTTGTTAGCAAACACATACACATGGCATGACGCAGCGTGTCAAGTCGTCGCGTCCCATCGAGCTTGTGACGCGGTATGAGGTTTGTATGACAATGCGTCTGCATAAGCACCTGAATTCACCTAATTTACTTTACATATATTTTCTTGTCTTTCCTTGGCCATAGTAAAGTTTTAAAAGAACAGACTAAATAAAACGTATAATGAACGTCATGCTTAGAATAAACAGGTAGGTACCACAAGAAAGAATGTTCTTTACAAAACGCAAAGACGTTACAGGTTTCATAGATTTTAAGCTCAATTCGAATGAATGGAGAGAATGAATGAGGACTCTAGAAGTTTTTCTTCCAAAAAGAGCTATTTGTAAGGTTTAGTATTCATAGTGGCATTTTATGAGGCTGGCATATGGCGTGTGACTATGTGTCTAAGGTCGTAAATATTAGAAAATGGGTCGCGGCTCGTGTCATTGCCGCCCCCCCCCCCAGTAAAGCTTTGTGCTTGAACCCTTATTCCCCCCACTCCGACGAGATCATTGTTGTTTTTTTTCATTACGCATTCGGGCGCGTCGTCCCAAAAAACTTTATGCAAATTCCCCGTGTAAATAGACCGAAGAAAGTGCCTATCGTTTACAAACGGAGGAGAATTCAGTTATGCTAAAGCGATTCTTAGTATTTTTCAGATAATTGAGGTACCTAACTTTATTTCCAGGCGCTCCCTCCGCCGGCAATTTCGGTAACCATCCGAGCATTCGCTGAAATATTTCTTAAGCTCATGATAATAAAATAATCCTTGTATTCGAAAAACACACTTTACCAAGCTAATTAGGATTGTAATCGTTTAATGATGTCTCGGATTTTAGTTATAAAAGGCAGGTTTGTCAGTTGGTAAGTGAGGAAAATTTATGTTATGGCTGCCTAAACAGACTACTGCCTAAATAAAGTGCCGAAAAAAAATGTAATTTCAAGAGCGAGAGACAGGGTCTGTATAACTTTGATTGTCCGTCAATTTTGAGTTGTCAACTGTGCATCCGCTTACTCAGTGCAAGCTGGCCTATTCAGTCAATTTCAGTCAGCGTCTTTCGTTGTGTAAAAACCCATTATTTCTAGAAATAAGTGGGGTAACCCGGCATTTGAATAAGAAATCTCAAATACGATCTTTTTGTGAAGGAAAAACAAAAGCGAAACATGGCAAAAAGCAGCTGAAACATGAGATCAATCTGTTTAGATTAAAGTAGTTTTTTAAACTAATGACACTGTTTTTTTACTGAGGAGGCATATTTCTAACATTGGACAACAAGATGCTGAAGAAAAAAAAACACTAACAAGAGAAGAAGAAGAGTAGAGTAACTAGTGTGGTTGTTTACGAACTAAGTTTGCCGAGGAAAAGCCAATCGGCACGAAGGCTCATCAGGACCGTACCGGCTTCATCGGAAACTTGCAATTAAATTAAGACCACGGGAGTAATTGTGTATTCGAGCGACATTTTTGCCTCGTATCGTATACGTGCGGGTGTCATTAATCCGGGCCGAGGGCGGGCGGGGCGCCAAGACGGTGTACAGAGTGTAACAGAACGTTGTAGCCATGGTGTAACGGCAGTTAGGGACATATTTCTGAAACACTTACTATGAAACCCATTCAATTGGTAGCCGTGTTGTAAGGGGCAGTAAGGACATCTTTACAAACCAACTACCACCTACTAAACACCATACTAAAGAAACTGATTCGATTGGAAACATTACATGTCACGGATACGGAATTGAGATTTAGATCGAATTAGTTTCATGCATAGTAAAATCTAAATATATCCTCCTTACAGCCTCTTATTCCATCCATTCATACCAACAGTCCGATCGTTGAACTGTTGGCCCCTTTTTCCAAATTGTTACTGATTCTCATGATCTATTCTCGGAGAACTCACGCTTTTTCTATCCTTACTATCCCACAGCATGACACCGCATCCTATGAGCACGGGTTTAGACTACGGGCCATTCGGTTGTGGAATTCACTCCCCTGCGCCATCAGGGACAGTCCAACTCTAAATATTTTTAAAAGTCGCGTGAAGAAACATTATCTTTCTTTATAGATTTAAAGGTAGTAATATATATATATATATATATATACATATAATATATTTTTGTATTTATTTAAAAAGTATAATTATATATAGGTATCTATCATATATATTTATTTTTGTCTTTATGTTTCGGTATAAGTAAATTTTAGAATGCATATTATATATTTATGTATGCAACCTTTTAAATTTATTGTTGTACACATGGGTCTACCCCCTCTCAGCTATCAACCTCTCTCATCGAAACTTGGTTTGCTGGAAGAGATCTCTTTTTAGAGATAAGCTCGCCATGTGTGCAATAAAGAAATTATGAAATTATGAAATCTATTGCTACACCTGTTACACCCTGTACACGGGTATGCATGTATGCGTTGAAGGGTGTACTGTATGTGTATGTGTCTGAGTGTATGGGAGGGAGGGAGGAATTGTTTTGCTCGCTGTGACGGATGGCGCGCGCCGCGGTAAATAATTACCGCGTTAATTGAGCGAGGAGACATGCAAGCCGCGTATAGCCTTTTATTTTTTTGCGGATAAAGAAATTGTTTGTTGCCAAAGAGGCTTTGTCGCGGCGAAACTTTTTCCCCGGACGTCCAGCATTGTTGTTAATGCATTTAAAAATTAAGGAAAGTTAATCTTTTGCCTCTTTCAGTTGGTTCAGGAGTTCACGTTTCCATGGTATTTCTTCGAATACTTCAAATGCAATTTTCAGGAATATTTGGAATACAGGCTTTGGGGATTTTTTCTGATTTTATATTCCAAAATAACACAGAATCTCGACAGAGATCGCCAGATACAAGAGATATCATCTTGAATATCCAGTTACTCCCGAAAGGTCCAAGGGTTAGTGGTCCCTTGAGTACGATTTCATACCAAGTCCAACGTTTCTAAGACAACATCAGAATTATAAGACATGGAGCAACTTTTATCTTTTAAAATTGAAAATGTTATATTTCTATAAAATTTCAGTGGGTAGAGGCGATCTCTTCTAAGAGTTGGTAAACTAATCTTAAGTTTAAATTGCTTTATTTTTATCAGCCTCCGTTGCTCCCATGACCTAATGGAGCGCTTTCTGTACGTTTGGAGACGAGCTACTCTGAAATTGGGGTCAATATACTTTACGGCCATACCCAAAATTGATTAATGATTAATTAGGTATTACCTACTTATTGAATAAACAGTGAGCTCCGTGGTCTAGTGGGTTTCATAAGATAGATAAATGTATTAAATTCATTTATTCATTTAAAGGTACACACACAGACATATAATTAAAAAAACAAAATAGAATAAAACCTGGATTAACATAGGATAAAAAACACATTTAAATAAAACAATTTACAAATAAATAATAATACGGTAAGAATCACTAAGTGGTATTGTGAATGTACCGCGACAATGAAATGTCCCTGACTCAGCAATGTCACAGACGAATCTTTGCTTCTCACGCAGGAGATGCATGTTCGATTCCCGGTGCTGACTATGTTCCAATGAGATAGATTAATTATCTTAAGTACGCTCATGTTCATGGTGATGGAAAACATCGTGAGGAAAACTTGAATCACGGGCTGAAAGTGGGCACAGTTGTGCCTCTGCCACCCCGTATGGGAAAAGGCATAACGCTATGTTATGTTATATTATTGAACAATTTTGTATGCAAAGTCAAAGTTTTTTTTTTATTGACCATAAAATCATACAGATTGCTTAGTCAACGTCAATATAATATTAATATTTTTGTATGCTACCGCCCGTTCGGAAGTTGTGGGCTTAGGGATGGAGCAAAGAAGGGCAAGAAACTCCCCCGTACCTCATTTAAAATATATGAGGGCCTTAAAAATACTATTTTATGTATTTCTACTTAAGTCTAAGGAAATACACCGAAGAGAGACATACTGACTCAGTCCATCGCCCCTCTTTGGATTTCTGTGCGCCGCGATGGTAAAGACCACGCAATTTTGTCATCTAAATATTCTTTCTCACTGTAATAAGACTTCTATGCTATGCTAATTCAAAACCAGATAAGTGTACCTATTAAAGGGGTGTTCAAAAGGTAATTTTAATTTATTGAAATAGTAAAGGATTTAATAATGGAATCGGTATAAATTTGGTTCAATAAACAATTCTGAGTACGGCGGTCCGCGTCGTCCTTTAGGTGTTCCGAAAAGCGTTAAATTCAAATTGTATTATTCGTCAATGTTATGATTTTTTGTATGCAATATGTATGTATATCGACCTTCTGCTGAGCATAAGCTATTTCTCTACAGAAAGGTGTAATCATATGTTAAGTGGGCATTCTGAACAACTTTCACTATGAAACCGATTTGATCAGAGCAACTTTATTTTTCACTTCTCCATACAAATCCGCTGATCGTTCAGCACAAAAGGTATCGCCTCATTTTATTTTATTTTAATTTGAAAACTTACAGCTTATAATTGTTATTTGAGTAATAGGTATAAATGCTTAGTTCTCGCCTATAGTTATAAAAATGAATACTTGCTTAGGAAGGTTCTAGTAAATAGGTGGTGCACACTGGTATCTAGTAACTTGGTGGTGCACACTGGTATCTAGTAACTAGATGGTGCACACTAGTATCATTTTCATCGTATTCACTTCATTTCCAAAATAGCAGCAGAGCACATATTTTACGAGGCAAGTTGTTGATTAGTTCCCGTTTTATAGTCACTTTGGCGACAAGACCACAGGGCCGCGGCCGCTAGATAGATGAATACACAAACGCCCGCTCAAATAAAGTGCCACTTAAATAGTAGATCGTACAACAAGTGCATAAAACGCACGATTTTATCCGAGACGTATATTGCAGGCAAGGCTGCATAGTCAAGTCGAGGGTAAAATGGGTGTAAGTACGAGTTATACTCTACTTTTCACTTCGATTGTGAGGAAATTAAACAGCAATGTTGCAAAAAACAATTGCAAATGGCAAGGAAAAAACAAGGACTTCCCGCCAATATACTACTTTTTAATCGACTTCAAAAAAGGAGGGGGTTATCAATTCGGTTGCATGATTTTTTTTATCATCATTCTTATTTTTAATGTTCGTTACATCGAAACTAGTGCTATTTATGAACCGATTTCAAAAAAAAAATCTTTGTTCGAAATGGAAGCCCATTAGTTTGGACCTATTTTTTGAAAATCATGAATCGGTCTAGTAGTTAGGTTTCTATCTGAAAAAAAAACTGTGAAGTTTAATTTGTTTTTACCTGGATGACATTATACAGCCAGTCTTTTTGGTGTTTATAGTCATTATCACTAGATAAATTCTGGCTGTTAGGATCGTGTATTCGTTTAGATTTTATTTATTTTTTTTTATTTTATTGATCTTAAAAAATCCACAGCTAATTACATTGTATTTAAACAGCTAAATTAAAACTTAATAAAAGCCAATAACGGATTTAAATTCCTTAATCTAAACATTTCGACATTTTACGGAGGTAAAACAGTGGAATAAACATAAAATTAAAAATTAAAAAGAAAATGAAAATGCACAGGTGAGAAGTGGGTGAGTGTGATGTGTACCTATAATTGTGGAGTAGTGTAGTGTAGTGTGGTGGTGTACACACCTGCTTAGCCCTACGACAGTAGTCTTGGGATCGGATATTTGGCAGCATTTGCCACTAAGCAGGGTGCGTGGATTATGAGTCGGAAAATAGTTGCTTCCTAAAAGCCAGTTTGGAAGAATGGAAAATGTCTATTTCCCTTTCCTTCAATACCCTATTATAATCAGAACGAATTCTGTTTATAACAGAGTTTTGCGCGTAGTTTGAGCGGCTCAAAGGGACGTGGAAGAGAGAGGTGTGTCTGGTTCTCTTAGTAGGAACATTTAGACGAAGTGCAGAGGCAGTCAGGTCCGAAGAGTCGAGTCGTCCATTGCAGATATCGTGAAGCAGCAGCATGTCCAGGAGGCTCCGTCTATCTTCGAGTGTCTGCAGCTTGTGATGCTCTAATAATACATTGTAATCCCTTTGATCACAACAGTTAGTAGTGCGATAGTGAAGATGTTTGACGAACTTACGCTGTATACTTTCAATTGAGTCAGAGTAGGTTTTATATTGTGGTCTCCAGATTGGGCTACAATATTCTAGAACACTACGTACATAGGAGTAGTAGAGTACCTTTAGACATAGTGGGTCAGTGAAAGCCTGGCCAGTTCGGAGGACGAAACCTAAGTTCTTATAGGCCTTATTTATTATAGCATCTATGTGATGTGAGAAGGTTAGCTTTGAATCAAGCAGAATTCCAAGGTCTCTTATTGTGTCAGCCTTCTCGATAGGGGTGTTATTTAGTTGGTAGGTGCTGAGTATTGGCCTAACCTTTCTAGTGAAACTGACGTATTGACACTTGTTCACATTTACACTTATCCTATTTTCTATGTAGTAAATACCAAGTCTGGTCAGATCTTCCTGCAAAAGCACAGTATCGGAAATAGAGACTATCTTTTTATACACCTTTTTATCGTCTGCGTACAAAAGATATTTGGAGTGTTTGAAGCAGCTACCGATATCATAGAGAAAGGCAATGTAGAGAAGAGGTCCCAACAGAGATCCTTGCGGAACGCCGGATGGAATGGCTACAAACTCAGAACGGTGTCCCGCAACTATGACAGCCTGGCTTCTATTCTTTATATATGACTCTAGCCACCTAAGTAAATCACCTCTTATACCAAGCTCACATAGTTTACGCAGAAGTATGAAGTGATCCACACGGTCGAAAGCTTTTTCAAAATCCGTGTAGATCACGTCAACCTGTCCCCCGTTGTCCATACCCGTTAGTACATCATTTGTGAAAATTGCCAAATTTGTTACCGTGGAGCGTCCCTTGAAGAATCCATGTTGTTCTGTCGGAATATTATTAGCAAGGATGGGATAAAGATGCTCGTGAGCGATCTTTTCCAATATTTTACTGAATACATTTAGTATCGAAATTGGTCTGTAGTGTTCTATATTAGTTTTAGACCCCTTCTTATGTATTGGTATAATGTGTGCAACCTTCCACGCCGTAGGAAAAGTGCCAAGACCGAAAGAGTTATTAAATATTATAGTTAAAGGTAGTGCTAGCGTTTTGGCACACCTTTGAACAAACAAGGATGGAATCTTGTCACTTCCAGGTCCCTTGGTAGTATCAAGTGTTTTCAACAGCTTATATGTTTGTGCAACAGTAATTACCACGGAGTGGAGCAGCTCAACACCATCATCCGGCCTAAAACTGACTCGGTTATATGACTGAGATGGCTGGACAAACATGCGCCTGAAAAAAGTATTAAATGCAGTACAGATTTCAGCTTCTGAATCTAACACAGTGTTATCATATTTCATATTTTTTGGGTAATTAGAGCTGTTTTTGCGCTTCGATTTTACATACGACCATAGCAATTTAGGATTAGATTTAATACTTTCTTGTGATCGCTTGATATAAAGTTTGTAGCATTCATCCTGAATAGTTTTCTGGCGACGCACAGAGAGGTATTCGACCCTAAAAGTTGGCCAAAAATATTTATGGCTCGTAATATTTTTCTTTAGTTATTTTATATTATTTAAAAGATAATTCGCGTAAAATAAAACAAAATTTACAAAAATATATATTTTATTCAACATTTTCATCATTTTCATCGTCACTTTCTAAACTAATATTACATAAGTCATTTTCCTCCAACAGATTTAATACATCAGGTGATAGAAGACCCTTTCTTTTATGCTTTGGTTTCCTCATTCCTGTCAGAAGAGGATCCGATGTCAAGAATAACCTGTTTATGACGTCCGTGTTGCAGTCTACCCTTGTAAACTTTCGTGCATAATTCAAGCGGTACATCCGTATATGTTTATTGCGGGCTTCTGCCGCTTCTTCTGAGAGTTGCCCGATTGGTAAAATTGCCTCCTGTATGACGTCAGCCCCATGACACAACACTTTGTGTAGTGTCGGCGACATGGGGTAAAAATTGTACAAGGAAACATAAATCTTGGCCGTTTCCTTGCAGTACGCGTCAAAACTTTTTGCGTTGATTTTTATGCCAGAGCACATCGCATCCAGAATCACCTTGAATCGATAGATTAAGTCCTGGTTAATCCCCGTTATTTCAGCAGATGTCTCAAACTCTTCAAAGAAGCGTCTACTAGTGTTGCCGTCATTAGTGTTGCCGAAATTGGATTTAGGCATGTCAACCAATAAACCCAGTTGGTCTCTAAATTTCTGCTGAATTTCTTTTTTTTGGTTTTTTTCAAGTAACTTCTCTTCAGCAGTCAGGCGAACATTCCACTTCTTGATGGGTAACCTGTAGGCTACATGCAATATACTCTCTAAGAATCTAATTCGAGCGTGAAGCAACGACAGCCCAAACCGCATGTTAAGCGTATTCTTAGGTCTCTCTTTTGTGAGGTCGTTAAATTCTGATGATGTGGCACCACATATGTAGCACTTCATAGTAGACGTGGTATGTGTCGCAGCATTACAAACTTTGCCGTCCACCATGGTAAAGACCATTTTGTGTCTCACAGAAAAGTCGTCAAACTTGGTCTTCTCGAGAGCTTTGATTTGGTCTTCTATGTAGGATATTTCTTCATTAGTCACATCTGCAGTTTCCTTGATAAATCTTAGCCGTATTGGTCTACAATAACGTGGCGATGAGGGGGTTGGGTTCTGCCACATTATTTTTTTTTCTGTTCCATACACCAATTGCAGCGGAACGACGGAACTTTGAAAAATGTTGGCGTCGGAATCCTCTTTATTTTCGAATTTCATTTTATATTGAGCTTGTTGGGTCCCGTCACATCCCCATTTGCTGATGAGCACTAATGACTGCTTTTCTGTCTCAGTCAGCTTTTCCAAGCAATCATTGTCGTTGAGATGTAACAACAGACGCTTGGCCGTATGGTCCATTAAATTTTGAACTCTTACTTCAGCGCAAGTCTCGTTAACTGTAATGTTTTCAGGGTAGCAATCTTTCTTCAATTTCTTTAAGATTGAGTAACACGGGTAAAACCCTGGATTGGAATCTCGTACCAGTTCATATTGGGTAGTGGTAAGTCCTGCTTCCGCGTAAAGAAACAATGCACGTAGGTGTACCAATCTTTTGGTAGTTTCTTTTCCTTTCTCTGCTGTTGTTTGCTTGAAGGCTGCTTGATATTCTTTTGCCTTTTCAGGGGTATTTGTGATGACTTTTAAGATGTTTGACCCCTCAACTTCACCCGTCTTACGCATTTTCATATGTGTTGCATAAGCCAACTCATCTAAATCCGTCGATCGGAGCTTTTCGGTATTTCGCCTTTTACTCCTTTCACTTAAGTCCGAGAATGTTTTTGGAGGTCTGCCCGGGCTAAGTCCTGTAACATTAAAATAAAGCATTTAGTAAACGATAGACATAATAGAACTCATTAGCAAAATCCTAAGAATTTATCTTGTATGTTACAAAACAACAAGTTTAGGGTCTGACGTACCTGCTTTTGGTAGCGATATTGTACTCATAAGCCACTCGCTATTGATTTCCAGGAATCTAGCCTTTGTGTTGTGGGCAGCTGACCATTTTTGCTTAAATTGGTGTCTTATTATTGACAATTTTTGTTTCACAACAGCAAGATTCGGGTCATCTTCAGTATATTGTTTGAGAACTTCCGACTCTAAGAATTCCAACTTTATGTGGATAGTAGGCGCATTAGAGCGTTCCATGATATTCCATAAATCATTTCGAGTCATAAACCTCAATCCCGAAGAACCTGCAATAAAAATAAATAATATAGGAGAAGAGTCTTAATCATAGGGTATGTAGAGTCCATGACAAAAATAATCGGCAAAAATAGGGGGGTGGTTTGGGGTGGCTAATGTTTGTGTTTTATTCTTCTATAGAGTCTACTCTACAAGGGCCTATTATAATCTAGGCTGAGAAATGCTGAGAAATATTACAAAACCCTTCGTGAACTTCTAAGGTATATTTTTTTTTACATTCTAAAAGCCTACTTGTTAATGGGGAAAAATATAAACAATCTCTTGATTTGATGTTACATTATAATATTTTAAATTGAAGTACATACCTGATGGTGCACAATCCATAGCAGAAACAAACACAAAATATTTTTTTTTAACAAAAACTGAATTTAGAAAACAATGAATTTTGAGCGTATCGAACAATAACACGAACACGGTAGGTGAACGGTAAATTCCGACTGAGCGCATGGAGCGGATATGGGGCGCAAGCACATGGGGTTTGCGCTATTGTGTGGAGGGGAGACTCTAGTTCTTGGAAATAATCCTTCACAGCGTGTAAACATTATATGAAAAAAAGTGATTATGGCCAACTTTTAGGGTCGAATACCTGTCTGTGCGACGTCTAAGCAAACTAAAGGCATCATAATCTAAAGGGTTTTTATACTTTTTCCAGAGGGAATGGTACTTGGTTTTCTCCTTAATAATATTGATAAGTGCGCGGTCGTACCAAATCGGGTAGCGACGAGAGAGACCTATGACAGATTGCGGTACATATTTATTAATGGTGTTATACAAAACTTCATAAAAACCTGCTATGGCATCATCAATATCAGGACTGTGTAAAAAAGACCAGTTTTGATTTTCAAAACAGTTATTAATACTTTCATAATCTGCTTTTCTAAATATGTACTTAAACTGTTTTGCTATCGGTATAGGCGGAACAGTGATATCTGTAGCGTCAATCTCCAGAGCAGGATGGAAGATGTCTAATGGGACCAATTCTGTGGTAGTTCCGTGTAGCTCAACATTGAAGTTTGTGAAGACCAGGTCCAGAGTGTTACTGCATGAATTTTTTATGAAATTGTATTGCTGAAAACCATGCATGTTTAATTGATTAATCAGGTTGAAACCACTATTCTGGATCTCCACTGAACCCCTCTTCAAGTATCTAGGTTCTCCTCCAGATTCCCAGCTGACGGTAGAATTATTGAAATCACCCGCCAACAAAAAGTGGTCTTCCCTATTAGAGTCAAGGATGTTCACTAGGGAGTCCAGAAATTGTTGTGTGGTTGAGGCCAAATCATGCTTTTCGCTGTGGGGAGGAATATAAATTAAGCCAATGTGCAAATCAGAAGTGGACTCAAGCGCACGCGCATCAATAGTTAACCAAATGAGTTCAAGGCCGCCCGGTGTCCACTCGGGTCGGGGGCGAGCCTGGAGCCGCGTCGCGCAGAGCGCCATTACGCCGCCGCCCGTCGTCCGAGTTACTCGGTCGCGCCGAAAGACATCGTAGCGATCCAAATCAGTCATCTCCGAGTCAAGTACACCACTATGAAGCCATGTCTCAGTTACCAAAACAACATCATAGTCACAGGATGAGACATTATTCGCGAATGTTGAAGTTTTAGTTCTGAGTCCGTTAACGTTTTGATAAAAGATACTAAGATTACTCTTTGTATTTAGGCCGGTTGCAATAGGTGTGATTCAGGTGATTTAATTCTGTTCATGATAAAATTACGTTTGTGATAACTGTAAACATAGCAACACGGACACATCGTTAGGGTGAGAGTAGACTGTTGTTGAATTACTATAGGCCTTAGAGAGTAGACATTATGTATGTAAAAGGATTTGTGTGTTGTTGTGTACTGTGGGAGAATTAGGTGTGTTTTGTGTGTGTGTGTTTCCCTGTGCAAACCAATTATTAATAACAAATTACAAAAAACTAACAAGCATAAAGTCATGAGATATATAGTTACTTTAGTATTTTCTTGAGATCCGCTTCCGACGATATCATTATGAAAGGGGCTTTTTCTATTTTCCGGACATATATTTGGCAGTTTTTTGTCCAGACAAACTTATGATCGCATTCTTTTGCTTTCACTTTGCATTTTTTGAGAAGATCTTTATTACGCGGTGTTAAATGTTCGTTTATATGAATATCTTTGGGCACCCCGCTCATACCGATGTCACCGGTAGTGATCCCACGGCATTTACGGAACGCGGAATATAATATATCCTTTACACGGCGGTTCCTTAGACGAAAGACGATCGCGCGTGGGCGGCCCGGGACTGGGACTCGAGGCTGGATACGGTGGATGAAGTCGACCTGCTGCTGCTGAAGTTCGACGCCTGCATGCTTGGCAAGCTTTACCACCACATTCTCTAGGGACTCGTCCTCGGCTTCCGGTATACCGAAGATTTCAAGGTTTTGAAGACGCTCCCATTGTTCTTGTTTGGCGAAGTTGCGTTCCAGGGTCAACACGCGCGACTCCTGGTCAGTGCATTTCTTGGTCAGGACATTGTTCACTGTCTGCACCTTAATGAGTTCGTCCTTCAGCTTAGATATTTCAGACTGTGAGAATTCCAGAGACTTCTTAAGCTCACTATTGTAGTCACGCAGTTGCTTGAGTTCGGTTGACATAACTTGGCGAATCATTGCAGACAGATCCACTCTAATGATGTCGAGTATGTCAGCACGCAGCGAGTCTCTGAACTCGTCATTCATGTTGGGGGAGGGACGTGTACGATGAGTCACATTGTAATGATGGGATGAGGTTTGAGCGGCTGGGATGCCACCCGTGATCGCCTTGACAGGAGTATCCTTATTGTCGCCTCTGGGCACCCTACTCCTACAATCAGGGCAGGACCACTCAACTTGCACAGCGCTGCAGTTTCCTCTATTAAGACCAACACATTCAAAGTGGTACGAGTTAGTGCAGTTGGGTAGGGTGCATTTTATAGTATTATCAGCGGCATCAGTCATCTTACAAGCAAAACATGTCATTAGAGACATTTTGCTGCGGCGAAGCAAAAGAGATGGCAAGCGATATGATGACTCAGAAACGGCCGTTGGTTGCTGTTACTAGGCGGTCCGATCAGCGGTCGTTGAGCAAGCGCGGCTGGCAGGCGGCAAAACAAGTGTGCGACAGAGAGAAGTGACAGGTTGGTAGCTTCTTACTCACGAACTGCGACGAGATATTACGAAGCTGCTTGTGGAGAGGTCAGCGACGCGGGGTGGAGACCGAGGCAGTTATAAGCCATTCACGCCTCTATGATGTCTAGTTACAGAGATGACTGTTGCTTGATGTTAATTATAAATACTGAATTTAGCGCGGTGTAAAAATTTCGGAGCTGACTTAACACGACTGCTCGGTACGGTGTCTCGACGGAAAAAAAAGACGACGGAAAATATATTATGTAATACGTATGGACTTCACTGTCAGGAGACAGGTCTCGTAGGCTAGTTTTCGGGTCTATAGACGACATTTGTGTACGACATGGAGTCTGTTTTTTTAAGTTTTTAACTTTTTTTAATTATTTATCTTTTTTTTACGTGGCAGTGGCCCTTAGCATAGGTGTGTGTGGCCGTTTAGACGAAGAAAAAGCAATTTTATGCAGCATATCTGCAACATTAAGACGAACTTTACGAGCATGAGAAGTGAAAAGTGAATTGACTCTGTTATTTCCCGAGTGAGAGACAGTGACAGGACTTTGAGTTACCATCAAACTTTGAGTAGTTGTTACATCTGGGCCGCCGCCGCCGGACAGGCTAACTAGCAAGCTACGTGAATATGTATGACTTAGAAGTTATAAGCTCTTGAGTTTTGAACTAAATATTGCTACACAGAATATTAAGAAAATTTAGGTAGTTATTTTATGGTATACTGATACAAGGCCATTTTAGCCCTGAATTATAAATACCCATTATTAAGTGTAATGTTGGTTTGGGATTTTCTGTGAAATAGATAAAATTAAAATGCAGTTGAATATGAAAATTATTTAAAAGGTTATAATTTTTTATTGATGGGATAATAATAATATAAATGTGCTACTAATTAAATACCTTATTAATTAATAGCACAGAAGATTAGAAGATCATACTGGCGAAATAATTATTTCTTGATGGTTTACTTTTACCAGTTTTGAATTATGAATAAACCGTTTGATTTCATTAACCCCCAAAGTCGAGCCATTGTCATTCTCCAAAATTATAAAAAAAATACATTAAAATTAGTTTGACAGTGGGTACCAACGTCAAAAATTAGACATTCATTGACGTCTTGGTACCCACTGTCAAAATAATTTTAATGTCAATTTTCTTTTTTATAATTTGAATGTCAATATTGTTCCAAGGACTCTTTTCTCCTTACGCTACCGTGGTGCATTTTCACATAAATTATGAGGCTAATATAATTTATATACACATCGTTAATCAAGTAATATGTTTACTTGATTAAGGATGTGTATACTGTATATATAAATTATGAAATGAAATGAAATGAAATTTGTTTATTGACAGATAACATGGTTTACATAAATAAGATTATTTCAAATAAAAATTATAAGCCATGGTAATCCACGAGTTAGAGGCCATTTAAGGCTTGAATATAATGGTACCGGCTTTAATTTAATGGTAATTCTGTATAATAACCATTCTAAATTCGCATCCATAATTTTATCTTGTCTAATTTTACCAATCTCCAAACTTTGATTTAGTGATCGTTATTTTAAGAAAATACGAATTCATTACAAAATGTTTATTATTATTGTACCAATAATTTATTCACATCAGTAGCCTAAAGTTGTCAAAAACGTTCTAGGTGCCCCCCGTCCGCCCCCGTATGACCTGAATCTGGTCTCAAGTATAGTCTGCGAAGTTTGGCACCCGCCCTAACTATTCGAAAGTATAGGATAAATGTAAACAGAGTAGCCTCATTTGATATTCCAATTACCGAATTAACTCCTAAATTTTGAATTGCAAATGTGTGGGACGAAGCAGTTTTTATATTGCGTTTAGAAACAAAGCTGACGACCTTTGCGGCGTTGTGGTGTGAGGCTCTGCCTCCTCAAGCAAGAGGGGCCAGGTACAAATCTCGGCTGGGAATTCTTGACGTCACATATTCTGGATCCCGCTACACGGGATAACATGCGAAGGATTATGGTCGATTTAGTGCCGATCTTTTAATCCTCAGATATCGTTTATCTGTCTGTTTATTTGAGGCATTAGATATTTTCATATATAAAAGCAGTTGATAAAAAAGTTATCTGACTGTAAGTTGATCTGGGTACTGGAAGATGGCCCCTTATTAGACTAGATATTTGTCTCAATTATAAGGGGTTTGTGTTCCTAAAAACCCATTATTTGTGTACCGTAGTTGTAGCGATAGGGTAGGGGCCTGTCACACAAAAAGGAGTACAGAAACCACCCTGTAAATAAATCTTATGTGGATGAGAGATCCGTGGTCTAGTGGGTTTCACGTTTGCTTCTCACGAAGGAGATGCAGGTTCGAATCCCGGTGCTGACCAAAATCAAAATCAAATGTATTTATTTTCTGTAGATATGTAGATATTACGAATATTTATAACGAATAAACACGGATTTTTTTTTGCCTCTTTTCTACGTTGGACCCCTATGAGAAAAGAAGACCATGTACCAAAATTAATCTAAGTGTTTCGGATGGCGCGCGGCTACTATCACTACTTGGTAGTATGTAGTAGTCGTGTAACCTCTCCACCAACCCGCACTGAGCCAGCGGGGTGTAGTATGGCTCAATCTTACTCGTGTCCGGGCAAAGGCCTGTGCCCCTCAGTGGGGACATTTATGGGCTACATTTACTTTATTTACTATGTGGATGCACAGATTTTAGCCAGTAAACCAATTGAATCAACTCAACACCCCCTTTGTGTTGCTCGTGACCGTGAAAAAGATCGCCTGAGGGTCTGGCGAACGATTGGGGCCCGATGCTGCTCTGAGAAACGCACTTATATTGGATCGCTATCGCATCGTAAACACCCAAAATGGCGTCCTTTGGTATGCTCCTAAAGAGTCGCAAATAGATCGTAAATAGATTGCTAGCAAAGCGTGCTAGCAAAGCGGACGCCATTTTGGGTGTTTACGATGCGATAGCGATCCAATATAAGTGCGTTTCTCAGAGCAGCATCAGGCCCCTGGTTGTCGATCCAATTGTGGTGGCACTTCCTGTAGCACTTGTAGGCAAGGACGACAGCCAATATGAGCAGGAGCCCGAGGATAACCATCATCACAGTGCTAATCGCCGAAAAGGTGGAACTGTTATTGTTCAGTAGTGGCAGACTTTCCAACGCCATTCTGATTAATAAAAACTTCTTCTCTTTTCTCTTATTTCGAGTTGCACATTTTGGTGAAGCCGTCAGTAGTTAGTCGCGCGAATAAATGAGTAATTTATTGTTCTGAAAGCTGCGCGAACGCCTCTAGATATTTCGTGGAGCGCGGCCCATGATCCGTAAATGGCTCGATCGCCATGTAAGGATGGATGTTGAGTTGATTGAAACGATCTGGCTGCCGAGTATGAACTGAAGATTTATTGATAATATTTTGGTTATATAGAGTGACTACACACATTGTTAACTATAGATCTTACATACTACACTTACAACACTACAGTGTGACGGAGGGTCAACCCAACGCCGACTAGACATGTGTGATTTTTGCAGTAGAGTCGGCGGAAACACAATGGCTGCCTCAACTGCTATTTACCTACAAAGCCTCTTCATTGCTGCTTCAAATCATGAAGCTTGTGGTATATTAAATTGAATAATACGCCTTTGTTATGCAAATGTGGTTCGTATCTCGAGTCGGTAAAGTCGGAATTATGAGCGGGAATAGCGGCTAAATTATGAAAATAAGTCTCGCGAAGGAAGCTTACATTCTATTGTAATTTTTGAGTGTGTTGTTCTTGTCTTTAGACGGCGTTGATCGTGTTTAACCAATAATCTAAATAGTGTTTTATATTTAATATTCGTTTTCATTTAACAATATAATTTACTACCTGACTATAATTAATCACGGAATGTTTATTCAAAATGATAATATTTATTTATTCTCCAGAAGTTCTATTTATTTAGCTTTTATTAAAAAGCTAACTGCAGTCTGCACTTGAAGTGGTTTAATTGAGTTCTACCGATAGAGCACACTGCTACGAGGGCTACGCTCCGCTACGAATTGCTACGAGTTTGCTACGAGCTGGCATTCTAAACTATTTTATTTTATGTATTCTGACTTTTAGAACTACTCAAACTGAATTGAATATATAGACGTGGTTTAAGTTAGTACCTATCGACTTAAAGCTGCTATGGTATGGTTCTAAAGATGTTTTTTTTAGAGTTATAAGCTACAGTTAAACCATTTCTAACAACAACCAAAGTCAAACCTTCTTCGTTAAATGGTTTAACTATACTGGTAATCAAATTGTCATAGCTTCTATATCCCAGTTTATGCCGTGGTTCCTTCGGTTTATTCCACAGGGTGTATTGTTTTGCTCCAAATGCAAATACGTCCTTTACCTAATCTGGAACTCGTTGAGACACTGAGGCCTTTGTTGAATTATTTTATATGCATTTTTTTCTCATCTCCGGAACCTCTCGTTATGGAACCAAAATAAAGATATTTTTATGAATAAATAATTTCAGTAGGTCTAGGTACAAACATTGTGATTTTTTGACATTTATTTATAGCGGTGGTGTTTAGCTAAGAAGGGCTTTTCATTAGACGACTTAAAATGACATTGTAGACGGTAACTGATTACTCAATTAAAATATTCGTCACGCTTTGTTTGGGACTCGTGAACATGAAATCGTAAAATATTGAAGCCATTTTGAAACCAGTACACAGATAAATAAATAAAATACATTTTTTGGTGTTCCCTTGTGGAACACTTCTTACTAATTGCTAATACGCCATCATGTTGAGAAACGCCATGACGAACGCTACGTTTTGATTTTGTTTAGGACGGATTCAAAAACGTATCTTAAAAATATGACACAAAACCGGGTACTCATTTAGGAGCCGTAACTGTAATCAAATAAACGGCATTTGTACACACCTGTAATTTTTGGTTACGGTTCATGCGACGGTTACAGTTACAAGCCGTAACTGAAATAGTCGCACGAACCGTAACACCGCTAATGAAAACCCGGTTCAAAACTCCCCAAGCTCTTATTTAACCTATACAAACTTAAAAACGTTGTCAAGCAACACCCGGACTTTATCTTTAAAAATAACATGCAAGAATCTCCGCGGATTTTCCGGAATTATGCATCCACCCCCGCTCGCCCCTCCGCCGTCGGCCCCCGCGGGCGCCGGGTGGATCGTGTTTGCACAGGTCCGCGTGAGCGCGAATATAAATAGACCACTTTAGTCTAAGATGCTATTTCAATGAGTTTTGAGATAGCCCCCGCCAAACAGTCGAACTGAATTAACTGATGCTTTATTTTTAACCGACTTCAAAAAAGGATACTTTCTTTTTTCAAAAGGGAAGCCCAATAGTTTGGTCCTATTTTTTGAAAATCCGGAATCGGTCCAGTTGTTAGGTTTCTACATGAAAAACTATGAAGTTCAATTTTTTTTTACATGGATGACATTATACATCCAGATTTTTTGTGACTTTTCGGTGTTTTTAGTCATTGTCACGAGATATATCCTGCCTGTTATGATCGTATATTCGTTTACATTATGTAATACGTATGGACTTCACTGTCAGGAGACAGATTTTGTAGGCTTGTTTTCGGGTCTATATAGACGACACTGTAAAACAAGCGGGGAGGACCAAGCCAGGTCATGAAGTCGGTTTTTTTTTAGTTTTTAACTTGGCGAATTATTATTAGGATGTATTATTCAAATCGAGAAGAATACTTAATCGCTTTATATTTATTTGTTAAGTCTTATGATACAATTCAGTTGAAAATATTTCGATTTCACACGCTGCGTGATTTTTAATGGATACAAAATTCATCATCATCTATCTAATAACTTGCAAAAGTATTTCAATATATAAATATCAATAGTAGCGCTAGCTCCAAATTGCTTTATTTACTGTACAAATATGTTATAATTTTATAATACACGTATTTTTTTCCTCTTCTCACATTGGGCTATTGTGAATAATGTTTTTTTTTCATCAAACACTATCGTTTAGGTGTGAGTGAGTAAAAATAAATATTTATGTCGGAATCGGTACTCTCATCAGGAAAATTAAGCCCCTGTGTATAATTTAATAATATAATAAGATCACATGGGCGTGATCAATGAAATGGCCTACAGGATGTAAACGAAATATATGGACAAGGAAATTTTTATGAACAAACTTCACTATGTATACGATTTAACATAACATTTACACACAATACTTGCTTCTGGCCCTTATCTAGAATATCCTATGTTGTGGAAACGAGAAACAGCGACGT
The DNA here is from genome assembly GCA_963457715.1 of Argyresthia albistria. Lineage (NCBI taxonomy): Eukaryota > Metazoa > Arthropoda > Insecta > Lepidoptera > Argyresthiidae > Argyresthia > Argyresthia albistria. The sequence goes on along the minus strand of OY735252.1, from coordinate 1,420,276 downwards.
CACAAACATGTAAACATCCAAGACCTGGGGAACTTTTTCTTCCTTCTTCATGCTTTGGTCAATCCTGTCAATCTTGACATTTACTCATTGGTACATTTTATTTTGGGGTCGAGTAATGGGCTCTACTTACGATGCAACCTGACATAAAATCTGTTGCTGCAACTCATATGCGCTCTAGTCACGATGCAACCTGGCTTGCAATCTGTCGCTGCAACTCATAGAAGGCAGGTTGCCTTGCAACCACTGAGAAGGACAGAACAGGAAGATAGACAGAGAGAGAAATACAAGTTGCAGCAACAAATCGCGCGACAGATTGCATCGTGAGGAGAGTCCTTGAGATTTCTTGTAATTGGATTACTGTCGTGGCCTATTTGTGGAGGTTGTCTCTAATTGGGTTTGCAACAATCTTGTTACTAAAAAAATATTTTCCTTATGCCAACTAAGAGATGGTCTTTGATTTTTTTTATTTAGTTTTTTTTTGTCACTAAAATTACTTATTAATTATCAAACCAGTATGTGGAGTATAAGTAGTATTTTAAGATATTCAAAACGAGCCGTAAAAATTAAGAATTTAGAATAGATATATCGCTCAGGTAGACCATAGCTTGTTTCTACGAAGACTTAATTTTATCAATGAAACGTTTTATCATAATATAACGATTTGCCGATTTCTCGTTCATGCGTCCAATTGATGGGCACTGGGAAGCGTTGAGCAAAAAAAAAACAGTCTTATTTTTCTAGCCTAGCCATTTCATCAATAGGTACTCCATTTTGCGTGACAAGGTTTCTTTACTGAGAAATAAGAAGATATACCATAGCAACATTCTTAAGCGATATCAAAAGATAAATGCCACATCTTGTTCAACGTTCAACCAGCAATTCTCAAAGGGCCACAAAAATAGACATGAAATAACGCTCTCCAAGAGATAAGTTCACAAAAATCTGATATTATAGTACGAATTCTTCTACGTAAGGAAACAGTACGAATTCTTCTACGTAAAGAAACAGTACGAATTCTTCTAAGAAACATTTTATTTTCTTCGTCTACTTACCTTTAACTTTTTCACCTTACTATTAGTAGTACAACCTGTACATTATCTTGATGAAACTATTCTTTTTCTGTATGTTTAATTTTGTATGCACAATCGATTAAGGTTGGATTTCACCAACAAAAAGTTATACGAGAATAACTATACCGGTGATAACTTGTATGACAAATGACAGTTCAAAATGAGGTGATCTGATCTAGGTGTCACTGATGTCTATGAAAAAGTAGAAGATACTCTCTGATAACAGTTATTCTTTCGTTCGTAAAATCCAGCCTAAAACATTTATTCTGTCGTATTTTAAATGGGTTGTGGTGGATGTACTTTATGCAAGGCACATATTCACAGCTGTAAGTAAATATGTTTGAGATAAGATCGTTAATTAAAAGTGAATAAAAAGTCAAGAAATAAGTTAATTCCAACTTTAGAAACAAAGATCCAAACCGGTTATCAGCTTACCTCAAAATGAGTCAGATAGAATAAACACAAGCGGGATAAAAAGCTTGAACGCTCAGCTCTATATCTACTTCAGCTGGCGTTGGGAGCTTTGTTGAAATCAACCGTCAGCGGAGCTTCTCATTGTTTGCGATGAGCTCCCACGAGCTTCCGGATGCTGCAGCTGAAACACATTTCGGTACAAAAACTGACGTGATCTCTCTCTGGCTCGCCTCTTTGTACAGGGCGGGGTTCATGTTTCAACAAACTATACTTGTGTTGTATACTCGAACTCGGCGCACGGTTGGGTTATTTTCACAGTCATGCTCCAACCTCGTACTGTGTGAAGAGTTTTGGGATATTTCACAGGCAAATGGTTCATGAGTAAACTTTTTGTACCTTTCTAAATACCTACCTATGTATGTGACGGCGCCATCTTGTAGAATTGGCCATATTTATCATGAAATGGCCGGCCATTTGTCTTGTTGTTGTTAGTTTATTGTAAAGTTGTTTCTTACATTATTAACAGTTTTGTATTAGCTTGATGTTCGCTGACATAGTTACATCTAATAATCAAAGCATGCGTAAAACCAAATAATTTATTAGTAATGTTTTTAATTCTATGCATCGTGGGATTAAATAAGACGTTAGAACGGCAATTTTGGTCCAAAATGGCAAAGTCAGATGCGTAATTCGCCTTAATACTTATTATACTAAACACTCGGTTATTATCTTAATTGGGTACCTATCTATCAAAATTGTACTTACTCATGTAATTAATGGCCAAAACTAATTACAGCGTTGCGTACTTGAGGCGTAACAAATAACGAGAGGCTATTTTTAAGTACATGTAAACGTTAAAATACCTACTATCATTTCTACAATGTCATCAAAACATCAAAGGCTTAGAGGTCCGTTTGAAGTATGTATTTATCTGCATTAATAACATAGACCTTTTTGGGCCCTTCGCCCATTTAGCATGCAAATGAAACGGCTCAGCGGAAATTGTGAGATCCTATGCACTCCGAGATAGTAACGAGAACTATGTACCATCAGCAAAATCCACTTGTTTGACATTAAGATCATTAATCTAAAGTTTGGTCCCACACACATACACACACAATAGGGTACACTGTTACTTCTCATCTGATTTCTGCATGTTTTTAATTAATCCAATCCAATCGAGAGCTCCGTGTTTTTGTGGGTTTCACGCTTGCTCACGCAGGAGATTCAGGTTCGGATCCCGGAGGCCGAAATAAGACCATGAGATAATCCATTTGGGTTGGTTGCACTGTTAGCGCGAACGTGTGCAAATCCGAAAAATATCCACAAAGCGAATGCCTGCGATCTATCAGCACATTACACAAAGTTCATAGTACAGTTTATGAATTCTACACCAGCCAATAAATAAATCTCTCTGCGTTTTTTTTTAATAAAAATAAGCTTTACGTCGAAGTCGTACTTCATCAAAGTCAAACATGTGTAGGTACACTAGAAATCTCTAGTTATAAGACAACTACAAAGATGGTCTTCATATACCCAATCGAAAGGACATCATTATTTATTGAACTTTATTTGTGTTTCTTTTCACATTTTCGTCGCATCTTTCTAAAGTGCCTACGGTCTTCCCAAGGGCACTTAGGAAAGGGTTTCGCGTTCATTTTGTGTCACAACTGGAGAAACTTTAAAAATATTTGGAAAGGCTGTATACAGATAAAAATAGATTTAGAGTTACTTCAGTAAGTAAATATTTGGCAAGATTGCGGCATCAATGCTGCAGACGGACGGTAGGATTTGGATTGATTGATGTAAGAAAATATGTAAAAACTCTAGGACTTAATTGTAGACTGGTCGTATATTCAAAAACCTCTAGACTAGACCTCTAGACCAAGAAACAAAATTACGATAATAAAAGTTGTTCATACTAAATGTTTTCATAATAATTGGCGATAAAATTGGCTTTATGCATTCAAAGATAATCTATTATATTTATCACCTGGTTTCAAAGGAACAAATAACAAACTACTTCAGATAACGTGAACATATAACCGTTCGAAAAAAAACTTAAAAAGCCAAGATACTTTCCGTCCTCTCAAAATATCAAAATTGACAATCCTTTCACAGAATCAAAAAAAAAGATATGCGCGGGTACGCGGCTACTCAATACATCCCCGATGGCATCAATGCATTGAACCCGAAGATCTACTAGCCTAAATTAAAATCATCCGGCCGATCTTGATTCTGCGACCTTGCTGTAATACTGTCGATACTATCGACAGACATAGAACGTATCCTTCTGCCGCCTATAAATCTGATTTCGACTTGATGTCACCAGAGTCGAAAGAGTGGGAACAAGGTCTTAAGGGTTGCATTTAATCAGCAGAAATCGGAATTGGGTGTGTTAAAATACCTAAAGTTTGCAGCGGGACATAACATGGAGCTGTTACAACCACTTAAGTTGAACCGGTTTTGAATGTTACCGGTTCAGTTTCGGTTTTTTGTTTTACATGTTTCTTACCTTTCAAACACCGAACTATAAAAATTGGCAAGCTGCTAATACAGTTTGAAATTAATTTTTGTTTTAACTGCAAAAGTAAAAATGAATTAAAACTAAACTTTTAACTTAAGACGCACTTTTATGTCGTTACTTAATTGTACCAGTTACGAGAGGTAGCAATCTACAAATGTGATCGGAACCCTTAGTGCGCCAGTCTAACTCGCACTTGACCGTTAATCAATAAATCATAGCCTTGCCAGAATTTTATAGGCAACCCACTCGCAATATATTTTCTAGTCTAGCATACTGATAAAAACCAAGTTTCATCGCAGTAACAGACGCGTGAAGGTCGGACTCTCTTCGGATCTTTGAAAACTAGACCTCGGAGCTCATAAATGTTAATTGACCGAGCGAGCGAAGCGAGCGAAGCGTCTCAGTTTCAGGTTTGGGCAAAAATGCTTTCGTATGTCCGGTTGTTCTCCTCTACAGGTCGCATTTATGAACCGATTCTCGCGAAATTTTGTGAGCAGGTTGGAAAAATAAATAGAATTTTTTACTCGAGCCAGTTTTTAGATTTTTTTCAAAATGGCGGAGATATGGGGTTTTAAAATGTAAAAAAATCGCTACAACCCAAACGGCTTGTTGGATATTAACAAATGAGGTGTCGTTGGATTCGTAAAGACCATGAGAGTGAAACAGACTATATAATTTTAGTAAAAAGTCAATAGGTTGTATTAAAGATCGCGAAATGTAGTTTACAAAGTTATTGGTGCGGCTACTTTCATACTGCATGTACGTAACCAGGTACATTGTAAAAAATTGTAACAAGCACACAAGTTATTCAATGTCGAGAATATAGTGAAACTTTACCCAATATCGATATGAGATGAGTACCATCGATAGTCTATTTACAGGGCATCACTAGCTCGAAGGTTTGGAGGACTGAAGGAGAAGGACCGGTAACTTAAGTAAGCCGCTCCTTCCGTCTTTGATCCGCACCGTCTCGACCCTCCAAGACCCTTTGAAAGCAACCCTCAGGCTTACTAGGACAGCATACATATGTATTAAGATAAAGGCAGCGTTGTTTTTCTGCCCTGAAAAACAATGCAGCCGCCGTGAAGTTGAATTTCGTGATATTTGGTTTTTGTTTCGAAAGCAGCTTTTCATAATTTTCTACTCAGACTTACGAAGTTTAGAGAATTTATTTGAGAAAGTCACAATTTGTTTGAAAGCGCTCGCTAACTTGGCACTCAATACGATAACAATAAATATCACCCAGAGAAAGGTCACAAATTTTTCACGCCCAATAAAACAAAACTATTTTGTTGCCGATTCGGCGCCGAAATCTTAGTACCTAACTACCTGCTGATACTTAGTGGAGTACGCGTATATCGTACTCTAGTGTTTCAGTCAGAAGCTTGTTCTTAATGACATATATAAGTATCATGGATATTTATCATGAATTACCTACGCCGTTATTCGTTTGCTGACCGCGCTGTATAGGCCTTGAGCTGCGCTACGCTGCGCTTTCGGCCACCAGTAGCGCGACCAGCAACGCCGCCATTACAGACCACGGCAGTAATGTGCTATTGCTCCTCATATTTTTGTATTGTTTAGGCTTAAGAATAGAACATAGAAAAAAAGAATGCTATACCCAACTGATGATAACAATATTTTCCTGTTCTATTCCCTACTACCAGCTCAACCTATTCTTACATTTCCAGGTATCCTGGATCCGGCACCGAGACCTGCACATCCTGACCGTCGGTGGCTACACCTACACCTCCGACCAACGGTTCCAGGCGACCCACTCAGCCCACACTGACGACTGGACCCTGCACATCAAGTGGGCTCAGCAGAGGGACGCAGGTGTATATGAGTGCCAGGTGTCGACACAGCCTGTGAGAAGCTTCTTCGTGACGCTGCATGTTGTCGGTGAGTCATATTCATAATCATATTCATTTATTTGTATGTAACATATACAATACAGATTACAGATGGAAAATGTATGCAGGGTACATGCACCCTGAAAGGGTATTACTTTATCTTCACATACACATAACTATTACATTGACCCGATCAGCTGTTCACAGGTTAAAGCGACTAAATTTATATTCCTAATATAAATTTAGTATCTTTATCTTTTTCTTCGAAGGATTCCTGCAGCACGCAGTAGCATTTATTGAGGTAATCTTTTAATAGTTTTTTTTTTTTAAGTTTTGTTAATTCTTCCATTTCCTGGAGATTTTTGGGTAAATTATTATATATTTTTGTAGCCATGCTAAAGGGACCTCTGTCTGAGGACAGGATAAGTAGCTTTTAGATCTTAAATTATTTGGACGGGAACATTTAGGGAACATATTTAAGTTTTTTTTTCAAGAAAGTTGCTGAGTTATGTTGATGTTAACATTCACATACACGCCTTGAGCAACACGGGTCTTGTCGTGAGTAAGTGAGCGATAGAGATATGCGGTATATAATATATACCACCAACTGAGGCTACTGCCACAACTACCATGTATCGTGTCATAGCAACCAGAAACAGCGACGCTACAATCATGTAAACATCCAAGAGCCAACCGCATACATGTAAAAGTTAGTTTTATTTTATTTTAATAGATACCAAAGTCAAGTACATCAGGATAAAGTTACATCCAAGGTGCATGTATATACTGCATCGATAAAAAAGTAGTTATATGATTACGGTAAGTAAGGGCAGGCTGAAGGAGTCATCGTGAAATATTGAATTGATTGATTTATTCGGACTTGACTATCAAGCCAGTTTGCAGTGATAGGCAATAAGCAGAGAAACAGGTATTTGTTCAGGATACTTTAAAATAAATTAAATAAATAAATAAAATAACTTTACTCCAGCATCAGGGCTTAAAAACCTAACCGTGAATACATATTTCTTTGCAATCGAAACTTCTATTCGAACATGACATACACAAAAAATTCTGTGCTGCTATTTCAAAGAAAAATTAATTACAGTGAGAAAGTGCTCAAAGATTTCCGTTTGCTGCAGAAAAGAATCTGAAATTACACTGAGAAGTTGTGAATCGGGCAATAAAATATCGAGTTTGTCTCGATTCCTAAATGGAATACAAGTGAAAATCACCCTGGTTCGTTAACTCCGTCAAAGAGATGATTCCTGCAAGGACTCAATAAAGGCATCTAGCTTGATCTTTTGAGCTCAAAATGAAACAGTATATGCGAAATCTCCGAGTTAACGAGAATTGGTCGACTGAGTATGGCATACCACGAGCTAAGCCACACCGCAGCTCAGGGAAGCAGATTACACATTCCACAAATAGTTCGTTCTAAAGCGAACTCAACGTTGGATTTAGATTACGTCTACAACCAACGAATATTTACCGACCGACACTAGAAACAGACCAAAGTCAATTACGAGTGAACAGACCCGCCGATGTTATCGTCACTAGTATAAATCCACCCGCATAGTATTAAGGCTTAATCGTTTTTTGTAATCTCGCCCCGCAATTTTATATAACAGCGTATCGCATTGCATTAGCAGGACAATATTTGCATTCCATTTGATCGTGGCGCCGTCAACTGGGGCGCCAACAATTTTACCGAATGGCAACTCGAAAATGCGATGCGAAATCGCTACCGACCCATTGTCACGGAACATTTTAACATATTTATTGGAGCGGATTGTGCGTGCTTGGAATTAATCGGACCGGAGAGCGCGCAAAACAGCAATTTGTTGTAAATCCAGCGTATCGTGTCGCGAGCGAATGTTATAACAATCGAATTCATCATCGCGCTTTGTGTTTGTCTAAATAAACGTACGCGGGGATGCGGGCGGCCGCTTTGCTATCTATTGGGCGCTGAGTGCGAGTCGACACAGTAATGATAATATCATATTTTTAGAGTAACTCGTAACAAAATATAGTACACTAAAAGACAATGAGCGACAGGGATGTGTTTGCGATGGCTACAGTCGCGCCTGAAAGTATCTTAATACACACATGCCATCCTTGTCTCTCAGTGTCTTCTTTCAAGACGGGAACTGTATATAATAAAAGGTAAAAACGATGCAATCTGACTAGCAATTTGTTGCTGCAATTTGTTGCCTTGCAGCAGGTTGCAATGTGTGTAGGCAGGTTGCAGATTGCATGCAACCAGATTGCATCTTGAGTAGGGCCTTTTACAAATGCGGAATACAAGTCAAAACTAGCAAGCTTTTAAACTCTCAATACTTTTATACAGAATTATGCATAGTGCCCTTATTGAACCCTGCCTTCATTTTCTCGAAATGTTTCTTTGCATTTTCATATTTCTCGATTCATTGGAACTCTTACCCACAACTCGGGGAAGCCCGGCCCACGAACATAGAACATTTGGACTTGGAATTGAAACATGATAAATATTCTAATTTTATTATTAGAAGCTCTTGGGGGTGAATACGAAATAATTTTCTTTATTTTCCTACGGACTTATTTGCATTATGAACTGAATACTCCATTTTAGCTGCGATCAGTAACGGAGGTGCCAAGTTGGGTATATATTTAAGCTAAACCGGGTTAAAGAGTCTGTAGAATTTATGTTATGTCTCACGCATACTCATCATCAGTAAAGGGAGTCACACAGTATAAACCGCCGTGATCGCTTTCATTGACTGTGAAAATCTTCACAAAAGTCATCCTTGATTGATTAATCACAAGCTGGCTCTGGGCACGGCAGTTAAGCCCGAAGGTTATAAGCAAGTATGGAAAGGATTACTTCAGTACTTTCGGCTTATATTAGGTTTTCGGGCCTAAAAATAAACTTCAATTTCAAACTCAATTATGTGATCAATCACCGAAAGTAATCTCAGCAAAGGCTAATGACCTTTCGGATAGGTACCTAACTCCTATGGATAAAACTCCTGCCTTTAATAGAGAAAATGTGAATAATTGCCGCGTGGTCCTATAGTCTTGTCAATATTGTGCTGTGAGCATTATTAGTAGCAATATTTACTTTTAATTAATATCTTTGTAAAGGAAGACCTAGAGTTCAGTTGGAGGTCTGAAGCACTATTTATGTTACATTACGTATCTTTCTGTTGGCCGGCTCTTTAGAAAACTCATAGTCTTGTTACGCTAACTATTACAACTGTTGACATAGAAGCCTTTAGATAAATACAAAAATACCATTGTTGATCATCACATATTCAGCCAAAATATGTGCATAAATAACTTTCACAGGAAATCACATTATCCACCTGGGCAGTAATGCGGGGGAGTTGACAAATCGAATCGAACTTTCGTAATGTAACTATGGGAATAACAGATAAATTTAATATTTCTACAGATTGCGACGACATGTACCTGCGGATGTTTTCTGACGCAGGTCGGTGCTTACGCCCTCGGCACAGAGTTGTTTTTGCCAGTTTGTTTTTGTTATCGCTCACTAACAGTAACAGTGTTATTTGTCTTCATTAACAGACGAAAACAACGAGGCTCGACTATAAAACGTCGCGCTGATTTATTCCCCGACTGTACCAGTGCCCGGATTTTCTCAATGAGTGTACTTTTTTCACTAACGCAGATTTATCGCATCTCCATTTTAACCATATCGCGTCGTTTCCATGAATTCATTTGGTTAATTCGTGCTTGTTGAGTGATTTTATTACGTTTTTGGGGTTCCTGGTCCAAATAAGATTAAGTGCGTCAAACACTTGTTTAGAAAGTTTCTAGGGTTCCGATCCGAAGGAAAAAAGGAACCCATAAAGGATCACTTCGTTGTCCGTCTGTCTGTCAATCTGTCCCATATAAATGGCCATTTAACCATGGCTGACGCACTGGTATAACAGTCATTTCCCGTAGAGGCCAGCTGAACTAACCAGAGAGTAGGTATTTCCCGTTGACCTAGAATCATTAAATTTGACTCGAAGCAAGGTCTTACAGCATAAGTAAGGGAAAATTTCAAAAACCTCGAATTTGTAGTTGCTTTACAAAATTTTTAATCGGAACCTTTAGTGCGCGTGTCCAACTCGCACTTAGCCGGTTATTTTTATTGTTGTTATTTTTTATTTATGTCAAACTGTCAGTTAGTCCGCCTATAGGTTGACTTGAAGTGTTCAGAATTTCACAGCATGTTTCCCCCGTCACTTACCTAAAAACTCATATTACTAATTTTAATTTTGTTTTTCTTGTGGATTTTCTATTCTAACCCATTTTTTCTGTGAAGATACCTTACGTCATCGTCTACTTAACCTATACCTGTAGTTGATGTTGGTAGGTACCGTTGTTATACATGTACAGGACTGATGCTACACAAAACATCCTAAATGATCCTTGAAATTGTTTCCATAATTCACTGTTAATGTTAGAGTAATTACACAATTAATTTTAATTACTATTATTACATGTTAATTTAAGAGATGGAAAATATCAAAATTCACCCGAATTGACCTTTGTTTCGTGAGCTACAGGACTCAGTTTCCATGGAGAGGTCTTAATTCCTAGAGACTTTGGGTAATATTTCGTAAACTCCTTTAAATTAATGCCATTAATTTTTATTCCAAGTAAATATGTAAATATACCTTCCTAGTTACTTAACCAGGAGATCATTACCTTAATTTAGCCAAGAGACCACTGTCTGTCATCCAGTCTTTTAACATAAGTTTAACGCAATATAAAATTTTAAACGTACGAAGAAACGCGTCGACAAAGTCTGACCATTGAGATAATTTAATTAAAATATACTTACTTAAGCTGTAGGTCCCAGCTACTCTCACTACTCGGAAAATGTATCTAGTAGTAGTCGTAAAACCCCTCCAGTAATCCGCACTGAGTCAGCGTGGTAGACCGTGGTGAATCTTTACCCGTATCCCGGTAAAGGCCTGTGCCCATCGGTTGGGACCTGTATGGGCTTAATTTATTATTATTAGTTACAGCTTTGTTTTCTTCCGTTTTTCTTCTATATGCAATACTTAAAACTTTATCGAGAGTGCCATGTCGATTTAATAGTAATTTACTTTAAAAACGTTGTAAGAACTAAGAAGGTCTTTCGAAACTTTTTCTTGTATATAGATAACTACATAATACAGTAAGCATGTATTTTCTTGTAGAATAATAGGCCAAGTCAAGAATCAATCGAGATCTCGAGAACTATTTAATCGATTGCGTCGAGTATCGAGGCTAACGATGCTAGTGCATTAGTTCGTTCAGCCGGCTTAATTATCGGTTGGAAACCGAGAAATAAGAAATGGAAAAATCGAACAACATAGTCGTGTCAAGTCGTTCTTGTTAGCGGAAGCTAGTTTCAAAACTAAAGCTCAGCTCTATGCCCTCTAATAGAACAGATAAATCAAATTACGTACAAACGTAAAGTGCTGGTTCAGATAGAGCTTAATGACAATCTAGAGATGGACCCTATTTTTTTATGGACTAAATAAAAGGTCTTGTTTTTTATTTAAATAGGCTATATCAATGACGTTTAAATACGCATAAGGCGCCTGGTAACGCAACTTGGTTTGTGGTGATGGAAATTTTCACAAATCATAAAAGAAAAATGATAAAATAAAGTATATATAATGGCGTAAACTGCGAAAAGTGCAAAAAACTATGTTTTTTGCAAATTACACAAAAATCGATGATAATTTGTAAACGATATAGGTGTAGATATCGAGTGATTTTGTATAGGAATCTGTCAGTATAGGTCTCGATATCCGTATATCGAAGGCGCGAGAATCATACCCCTGAACGGTACGATAGAGGTATAGGAGGAACAGCGCTTTATCAAGAATGTCCGGAATTCTGGATCGTCAGCCAGCTACATAACAGGCAAGAGAACAGCTGCAGTGGATTCTATCGAATCCAGGCGCATAGCTCAGTTATTTTATTACGGAATTTAGTACAGTAAGAAACAGATTCAGCTAGGCCCGGCTGCATATGTATGCAGCGTGTCCTATACAATAGGTAGGTAATGATACCTACCTATTGTATATGTAGTTTTTTAGGGGTTGTGATAAAGGGATTTAGTCTTTCTCCTTATTCTAAAGAAACCATCTTTATTTAAATCTGGATATCTCGTCACCGTAATTAACGGTACAGTAACGAACTCTGATATAACTTGTGTAGGCAAATTATTATTGACCTTATACTCAAATAACTAATCTCGTGGAAAAAGGTGCACAATGCCCAGTACAAAACATGATGATACGGAAGTCAAAGTCGTGTACTGGCCATTTTTTTACCGTTTCTCGACGAGATTAGTAATTGTAGTAGTAGTGTCGTATATTGTTATACCGCACGTTCAAAGACTAGATAATAAATCTAGAGTAGAGGCAAGCCGCGGCAAGCGAGCGGCGGATATTACGCACGTGTCCACAAAATCACTTTGAACTCACAGAGCCTCTCGGAAAATCTGCGCAAAATGCTCCCGTTATTTCAAGCAAACGTGGCCTGAAAAATTGAGGATTTTTCGATCAAAAATACTTTAGACTCCCGCATGCCGTATAAAACACGGGCTTGATCCTCGGGGACTCACGAAAAAAGTCGGGGAAAACTTGAAAGATACAAGTTGTGAGACACAAGTGTGTATTCGTAGTTTTATTCTCTATGTAGATGCAGTCGAGTCCCACACCAGCGGGTGTAGTAAATCACGGGGACAACAACAAACACAGTCGACTTATAGTTCAGATTTATAGTCGCGGGTAGTTTTAAAGTGTGCGAGGTAAATCAGAGCCGCATATGGCGAGTTCGGGAACATTCGGACACTACCGGTGGGAGGTACCGTGAGGGATCTGGGCCCGAATTCTACTGTACACAAGCATACCACAAGCCTGGCACAAACTTGAATACGAGGCATTGTGGCGCCAGCATAAGAACGCTTTGAACAGTAGAACAAAGTACGCTGGCGTCAAACTGGCGCCAGCGTGAGTACGTTTTGGATAGTAGAATACGAAGTAGGCTGGCGTCACGCTGGCGCTTGTGAATTTCGATTCCGGTTTTAGTAGAATACCAAATGCCTCGTATTCATGTTTGTGCCAGGCTTGTGGTATGCTTGTGAACAGTAGAATTCGGGCCCTGGTTTGTACCTTTGAAAAAAGTTTAGACTGCCAGTGGAGATTGAGTTGTCAAAGTCGAAGACACACTTTATTTCTGTAGATATTACCAAATATAGGTACATTATGTTTATGATCATAAAGATACACGTATATAGAACACGTAATTTTTTGCCTCTTCTCTACTTTGAATCCACGCGGAGAGAAGTGAAGAACTTCTACTTTACTGAGTTGATTGTAAGGGTAAAATATGAACAAAAATCGACAGTTTCATCTGTCACTCCAAAAGATCGTTGGACAGGTACCTAAAAATTTCTAAATTATTATTATTAACTAACTAAAAGCAATTCATTCTCTCTAAATTTAACCTGAATGTGGTTGTGTACATATTCTTTCATGTAAATATTAATTTTATACTAATTGCTACACCCTATGGGTAAAACTACATAGTACTTAAGTGATGTGAAATACACCTTCATCAAACATGTAATTTATTGCAATAAACAAATTGAATTGAATTGAATTGAATGGAATTGACCTATAAATACGCAAATAACATGTCAAAATCTCAGAACACGACACGACGATTTGACGTATTATTTGAATTTCTTTACTTAATTTTACAAAGTATTTTTAGATTTTCAAAAAATCATAACTTAAAAGCTTTACGCCAAAAAAAGTTTTGGAAGCCCTAGCGAGTAGGTCATCCGGTCATCCGCTAAAGGTGAGTCCTATTTTATATCATTTAGAAATGTCTATCGCAATCCCTGTCAAACTGTTGTTTTTAGGGATGTTTGCTTACTTCAAATCAAATTAACGTTTAACCAATCAAAGCCACCCGATTATTTCACACGAGCTGTCGTGTAATGCAACTGTAATTTGAATTTGAAACTAATCGGGATATGTCAAAAATATTAAATCTTTCTTATCTCTATATCTATTGTTCGCTATTGTTAGTTTGGCCGTTATCTGACCGAGAGGATTAACCTTCACATCCCAACTCAAAGGAAAAACTTAGGTACTCTTTCATGTTTCGTATAAAGTGTCCTCACATCCGTTTCCGGAACGCCCCAAAACGTGATAACGTTTAACAATACATAAAAAACATATTTCAGTGCGGCGATACATCTCTATCGATAAGGGAAGCTTTTAAAATGAATTATTACTGCTCATAAGTCATCCCTCATGTCTGCTATTATATAGAGCAAGTGGGACGTACAAGTTATAATCCAGTAGATATGGCTTGTATTTATGCATGCTCGTATCTTCGCCACGCCCAATAGTTGCCATAAAATATTGTTGCTTTAGCTCTCTTTATTGGGTATGGTAACTTATGGTATCACACAACAAAAATCATAATGAGCAGAAGGGATAGGAAGTTTAAAAATTTATTCAGGGCCCTTATTGATAACATCTAAATCTCTCACTTTTTCATAGCATATGAAACTGTGAGAGATATCATAGCATATCGATAGCATAGCTTATCGAATATCGCCTATGTCTACCACTAACGGTTAGATGTGTCGGGAAATCGGATCGTTGATCAACCGGAATGCAAATGATGTGGGGCAGATTTTTCGCCAGCCCTATACCTTTTACCTTGGGTTATATTTTGTGATTTAAAACAGACTTTCTTATATTGTGTTATCCTAAAGGAGTATAAACAGAAAATATATTACCGACGACCTATTTATAGTCAACTCTTCCTATTTATTTTCGTCGCTGTTTCGCGGGGAATGATTCTCAGAAAAGACTGGTGCGAAAGTAATTAACGTCACATGTACAAAGCTGCTGACTAAAGCCTGTATGTTTTGTTTATCTAAACTTGGGCGCATTAAATCAAGTGTGTGAGAGGATAAACGCCACGGGCAGAGTTTTATTACCCAAAACTACTAATGTGGTTTTAGTTAGGAGCTCGTAAATACCATTAAATATACAATATTCCGTATACAACACGGGATCAAAGCCGCGGTGGTTTTTGGTTCACATTTTTTTATGGTCCACTCTCTAAGTGCGTATCGTAAGTACTTGCAGGACAGTTTACTAAACCGTAACAAAAATCATACGCAGATTAAAAATTTCCATCTGTTATTCCATTAAATAGCACTAGCGAAGTAGTACAAACAAAAGTGGGAACAAATTTTTACAAACAAGTTTTATACCAAGCAAGAATAAACACCCCTAACAATAAAGCAGTAAATCCTCAAGCAAACTCAGCTCAGATAACTCGAAGATGATCTAGCCACCGACAACGAAGCCTGATTATGCGGGCCCATTAGCTAACATCCGCCTGCCAGCTACAGCACGAGTTTAATGGTAATGGACGTATGTACAGGTATGGAGCGATTAGATGACGAAGTTCTCCCCCTTATGTACTAACTGCGATCCACGGTGATGTCGACGCAGTTAGTGTCAATTCACGTGTAACGGAGATTGCTACTTTTCCAAAAAAGATATCGGTCGGTTAGATTACCAACAGATCATAGATTCTATCTACAAAACTTAGGCGAATGTTCATTGACTGAAATGAAAGCGTCAAAAGTATATCTAAACGATACTTTATTCTGTTTTGTTGAACTTTGTTTCGAAATAAAAATCTAAAATAATACGGACCGCTAAACTCATAATGCATGCTGTTACATTGCTAAAGTGTCAATTTAGCAGCAATTTTCTTTCGCATGCTCTATCGAAATCCGATAAGTCGCAGCGTCTGACAGAAATTCTAGTAAGTCTAAGCTAAGAGCTTTTTATTGCTTTAGATTCTGCCTTAGCCTTCGGGATTAGGTCTTTACTAAAAATCACGTTCACTTGCCGCTATAAATTATAATAATAAATAAAGGATAGACCATTCCCATGCGGGCTGGCAGGAGCACCATACAATATAGCCCAGTCATCATGGGTCCGGCAAGTTGGTTTGGGTATCTTTGAAGGCTATACTATACAGGATGTAACAGAAAGGGGTATACAAGCCGAAAGAGGGTTGTTAGGGACATCATTCTGAATAACTTTCACTATGGGACCGACTTGAACAGAGCAACTATAGAGCGCTAGGACCGAAATGTACTGAGTTAATAAAAATAAAGTTGCCCTGATCAAGTCGATCCTATAGTGAAAGTTGTTTAGAATGATGTCCCTAACAACCCTCTTTCGGCTTGTACTGTACAGTGTACACCCCTTTCTGTTACACGCTGTACTTCTCACAACTTACGATACGCGCTTAGAGAGGTGGCTAGTTAACGATAAAATTTGTGACGGGCGATAAAAAATGTGGACCAAAAACAACTGTGGCTTTGATCCCGTGTTGTATACGGAATATTGTATATTTGATGGTATTTACGAGCTCCTAACTTAAACCACATTAGTAGTTTTAGGTAATAAAACTCTGCCCGTGGCGTTTATCCTCTCTCACACACTTGGTTTAATGCGCCCAAGTTTAGATAAACAAAACTGTCTTTTTTAATCGGTTCGCTCGCGTTACACACCCTGGCCAGTAGCAACAATAGGCATGCTAGCGAGAGGGTTAAACGCTGTATTTTACACAACATTGGCTTTATAAAACGGCTACAAACAATTCTGATATTGTCAAGCCATTTTGTACATGATTCTTAAATTTCAAACATTTTCCTAGATTTATTTGACAACCTAGCAAAATACCGTATTGCGACTGTGTTCACACGCTTGGCTGCTTGACAGGAGAACACTACACCGACGAAACTTACATAGACACTTCTCACACTCGAAGTCCTATTTACACGGATGGATGCACTCATACAACGCCTTTCTCAGGTCTATTCTGGACTGTAGTTAGTTGATATATCTGGGTAATGTAAGATATCCACTCTACAGGGTGTTTGGAGTATGGAGCGACAAAATTTTTTGGGGAGTAAGGACATCATTCTGAACAACTTTCACTATGAAAGCGATTTGATCAGAGTAACATTTTTTGATGTCTCAATACATTTTGGGCTAAGCTGTTATCAGATGACTTGTATAGAGAAGTGAAAAATAAAGTTACTCTTATCAAATCCGTTTGATAGTGAAAGTTGTTCTGAATATGATGTCCCTAACACCCTAAAATGATTTACTCCAAACATCCGGTATATCTGTCCTATCCCATTGTCATGACATAACCCTATTTTCAGATTAGTAGGTTAACAGGAACCAACCTCACGTCTGACCTCCAAGCCCAGATTATTCGGCACTAGTGGCTTATTTCATAAAATAACAAGTTACAGATTTACTAGACCCAACTATTGGTAAGAAAATGTATGTAATTTCAGAGCGTTCGTGATCTAGTGTTTAGATCACAAAGCTCATCGGTCATACAATGGATGCTGTTTCGGCCCCGGTAATCGAAACCAATGAGATTACAATTTTTAAATACAAAATATCGTGAGAAGGTCTTCATATCTCCGTATCTTTTTTTAATGTAGGTATGTTGTGTTCACCTATAATTGGGTCTACACATAGCAAGATGTACTGTTTTTTCTATTTTTGTGTATTGTGTAAGATCTGTTGGTAAACCTTAATAAATAAATAAATAAATAAGTAGCTAGGACAATGAGCCGGCCTCTGTTAATCAATAAGGAGAATACTCGTAATTCAATAAGGAGAATACTCGTAATCAATAAGGAGAATACTCGTAATTCAATTGAATTTCTGGAAAAACGTGGGTATCTCGTATCGTTTGGGTACCTCTGCCATATGGGTATTTTGTTAGGCGTTGCGATTTGATTTTAATGATCTTGATTGATTCGTTTAACTATACTTATAAAAATGAAATGTTGTGCGTTAGTCTTCCTTTTCCTGTGAATTGGCCCAACTGATGTGTGTAATGCCTATTGGGTTTTATTTGTGTCAGTCTGGAGGAGGTTTAGGTAAAAAGAAAATAAGGAAAAACGTAGAGAAAAGACAAGAAAAAACATTTTCTTGTCGATATGGATTTTCGAAATGATGAACGAATCGTCTTGTGGCCGGCCGAAAAGCTAAAACGCGCTGCGAAGTCGCGCAACGAGCAGCTAGTGATTCTATAAATATTTCTAAATTAGACTAGTAATTAAGTAAAATAAGTAAATTTTGCCCATTAATCTCCCACGGAGGGGCACAGGCCTTTATCTGGCTGGATACGAGTAAGGTTGACCCATACATCACCAAGCAGGGGACATTAAGACTTGTATAATAGTAAATTGTAGCTTTATGAAATAAGCCACTGATCCTTTTACCGCCATTATCCCCCGAATGGAACCGCCCCGTGAAATATTTTCGTGCAAATCTCATGAAGAATAGAGAAGGCCACAGAAGTGTGGAGGCGGGGGGGTATGCGGCTGCTTTGTCTAGCTCAAGCTGATAAATTACTTCAATATTTTAGAGTACAGAGCATGCACATGTGACACTGACATAGTTTTAAATATACCAAATGTCACCAAGTAAATATCTCGCCGAGGGGAACAGGCCTTTACACGGATACGAGTAAGACACTAACACAGATAGACCACCTAGAACAAGATATGATCATATGTCACCGGCGTAAACTGAGAAGTTTGAACTACGGAAGTTTGTTTAGTTCAAGGCCATTATCCACCATCGAAAAATTGCAAATACCACGAGATGGCGCTAAGATATTAGGATTTATTCTAAGATTAGCGCCACCTAGAAGTATGTTAACTGAAACACTGAAACCAAGGCGTTTAAAGTACAAATCTTATTCCTCACGCCATCTCTTTTTTACGAAGGGTTACGAATTCTAATTTGTATGGGATGAGCACCCTGTGATAAAAGTGAGAACAACTGATGAAGTAACTGTGCCTCTGCCATCCCGTATGGGAAAGGACTTGACCCTATAAGAGCTCCGTGGTCTAGTAGCTTCATGCCCGTTTCGAAGGCAGGAGATGCAGGTACTAATCCGATTCTGACTACGTACCAATGTTATTAGCATTTATCTTAGTATCTTAAACAGGGTGTAACAGAAGGGTGTAGTCATATTTGAGTGGGTTGATAGGGAGACCATTCTGGGCAACTTTCACTATGAAACTGATTTGATCAGCGCAACCTTATTTTTCATTGCTCCGTACATTTTGGTCCGGGCTGATTTGTATAGAAAAGTAAAAATTAAAGTTACGTGGTAGAAGTTAAGGAAAAGACCGTGAGGAAGCCTTCAGACTCCATAGCTGCGGCGATGTGCTAGCTCGCAGTCACGCAAATTTATTATTGAATTACTGGCTTAAAGTAGGCAGCGTGTCTCTGCCACCCCGTATGGTAAAAGGCGTGACGCCATGTAGCTATAAATCACGGGTCTGACGGCATTAGCTGGAATTATTACTCTTTAGCAGAATAACGCGCCGGTGGTAACCCGTGCGGACGGACCGCTGGAGATTACACGCCGTGCCGGACCGTGCGGTCTTGCCGGACGAGTAAACGCCGGATTAGTAATCGTGAGCATTACTCTCGCGGTCAAAGCTGGGTAGGAATATTCCTAACTCAACATAGTTGCTTATACTTTTTCATTCTAGTTGTCCCGCTGAGGATCGTGACGTGACTGTCATGGTTGGTCGGAGTTTGACCAGGGATCTCCAATTTGTAGACCAAGCTGCAGGCACTCAGGGGTGTGACTACACCAGCGTGCAGACGGCCTTACCATTGTTCCTGCTCCTTCTATTTCCTATCACAGGCTGTGTGGTAAAATCCATAGAGGTCCATACATTATCGGAAAACGTTAAAGATTGGTTGCCGATGCCTTTGCGAAGGTTCTTCTTCTTTTCAACCGACTTCAAAAAAGGAGGAGGTTCTCAATTCGACCCGTATGTTTTTTTTTTATTTTTTTTTTCTATGTTTGTTACGCGATATCTCCGCCAATTAAGAACCGATTTGAACAAATCTTTTTTCGGCGTATAGGTAATACCTCAAGGGTGGTCCCATTGACACCAGGTCAGGATCTGATGATAGGATCCTGGAGAAATCGAGGGAACTCTTCAAATATTATAGGCAGACCTATAGTGATTTTTGTGTTTTTCATAATAACTCGTGCAAATGCACATGGTAAGCATAATATTGTGATGCGGAACTGCTGATGAAGACCACATATGGCCACCAGATCTGCTCAATACTAGGTACAAATACAATGCGTGGCTGACGGGCAGGCAACGCATAGCCTAAACCGGTGGACCTAGAGCCATGAAACTTTGTACAGGGGTTCCTTAGTCGCGTGGGGTAGCACTGATATAGGATTTGACAAAATTAATTCCCCAAGGGGGGGGGGGATAAGGGGTTACAGTTAGTATTAAACTCAATCTAATCAAATAGGGTTTGTGGAAGTCGGTTTTTCCCAAAGTTTACTTTTTGTTTCAATTATTATTAATGGCGTGCTAACCTCTTTTGAGGTTAATTTTGCCAGTGTCAAGTGGTCAGGTTCTCATTTGAGAACCTGGAAATTATAATGTCTTGAGATGATTTGATGACTATGATGATGATGATTTGTCGCTCGTTAGCACTACCCGGGAAGGACGTGAAGGGCTGTGGGTTCCAAGTAATTCCTTCGGACGTGAGCGACTGCCTCCCCTTTGCGAAGGTTGCTCGTTTACGTCTCCAAGGTTTTAGAGTTTCTCCAATTTCGGGGGTCTAGGAATTTAACAGATAGACAGAATTCTTAGCAAATGTAATGTTCTATCACAGGTTTATTCCTGAAATTGAACATTTGCTATAATAAGCCAATATTTTGTTCTATAAAAGGGGTATTACGGGAATGACCCGCCAGGAAGATCGCGAAACCCCTACATCGCTTAGTTGTGGTGAGTATCCTCTCTTCTTTGCAGATATTACGAAATGTTTGAGTTTACCCTGGCTTTGTAGGCTACACTGAAATCATGTTGAAAATTGGAAGCCTGTCGGTCTGCCGCAGCGGTGATCGGGTGAGTCATTGACAAAATTAAGGATTTTTTACTTGCCGTTATTTTAAATCTGGTTGAAATTGAATGTTTGGGAATATTTCTAGATAATTATTAGTATTCATTATATAAAAATATCCCTAAACATCCAATTATTTATTACTCACAATGCCACCCAAGTATTTGTCCTATAAATAAACCATTGTATTACACAAACTCTATAATTCTAGGATAGCTGATTTCGAGCAGAATCTTATTTTGATGAAACACGAAACCTGAATTCAATTTAAAAAGCTTAACAAAGTTGGGAACACGTGACGAAAATAAATCCCAAAAACGACACCTTCCCTCTATCGCATTCCACACGAGGATTATCTTTCAAAGAAAGAAAAAGCAAATTCAACTTCCTATCGCCTTTTAAATTCTTTTGCATTCGCCAAATTTCACGCAGAGGAGCCTTTCGATGTCGGAATCAATTATTGGGAAACTTTACCCTATCCATTTTTTAGTGAGGTCTCCGCTAGTTGCTTGATAACGGGAATGTCTAAGGGACAGGGAGTGGGGCGTTCCCGGAAAATACCGGCCGGGAATAAATACGTAATTCATGTTCCTTATTGCCGAGCTGGCGGCCTAGTTTTGTGTGCCCCAAGATGAAATCTGTCGCGTTTTCGTGCCTTCATAGCTGCGGCGATTGGCTAGCTCCCTATGTCACGTAGTACAACTTTTCATATCTTCTATCTATTACAAATTTTCTATTAGTCTGTTTTGTGCAGTACAATAGAGAAATAACGAAATTACGAATTATTAATCTGGCTAAACGGGGACACAACACAACACAAGACGAACAAACCGCATTCCCTTCCTTCTAGAAAATAGACATAGATGTAGCAAAATAAAATGTGAAACTCTGTAAAAGTTACCCAAGTGAATTTAAAATCACTGCGTGATAAATAACGAAGTTTATTATACAAATACAAGGAAAATATCTCATTTCTCCAACAACCCATCTCTTGCTCCCGGGAATAAATAAGGAATAAGGTTGGTTCATGAAAAGTTGATTCAATGTCCACCGAGAAGGCATGTGACCCCTGACCCCGATACATCCAATGTCCTTCCTATAGCACAAACAGCCGGTTATGCCGCATTATTGTTTATTAACCATTCCGCAGTGAGCATAAAACCAAATCATATAAAGTTAGTGCCGACATAAAACGAGTGTAAAATCGGATGAAGAGAGGTGTGTAATTTTGAAATTATATTTGAGTTTTATGAATATAACAAAGTTTATTTTGGGTCCAGGCCGCCCCAGAATCTGGGGACATTTAGAATTTTCAACAAAACTGAATGACTCTTTAATGATCGATAGTTGAGTACCTATCACTTGTGATCTCGGTTCATTGGCTATAGAAAATAACTGTATGAAATGTTAGTAAGGGCAACAGAGATCAAGGGATCGCCCCGCTTGAAAAAAATAATCATCTTTCAGTCATATCTCAGAAAAATAAACATCTTTGTGTATAGGTAACGAACAAAGATGCTCCATGCATAAATATAATAAAAATTATGTCACTGGTTCACACTCAAATTATGACGACAATATTCTGTATACATATCTATTTATGATGAGGGATATTACTATCGGATTGTTTCATTGATTGATTAGATGTGCCAGTTGCAAACTCCACGCTGCGTATTTACTTTGGTTGAATTTAAAAGCTCCAAAAGAGGGGAGGGGGGTGAAAGGTCAAGTCTCTGACGGGTTTATTGGATCTTGCAGGGGGAGGCGACATGCAGCGTCGATGCAATTTCATGTCCCCCCACTTTCCCGCCACCTTTGCGGCTCTGGATGCAGGAAATTCTCCTCTAATAGGTCTGTTCTAGATTTTACACGCATTTGAGAAGATGAAGCTTTCTCGCCTCCGTTTCGGGGTGCCCGGGGAGTGGCTTCGAGCTTTAGCAGATAAAGTTTTCATACTGCAAAGCTTGCTTTTTCAGCTTACTAGCGTCAGCCGTATGTAGCGTTAAGAAAATATTTCAAAAATCTTTGTTCCTATGATTATTATTTTTTAATCTGTGAAGTAATTAAATATTATACAAACAAATATTTTTTTTAAAAACTCGCTGTTTACATTGGGAGACGAAACAGTACCGTTAAACTTTAGGTACTACTTACTTTGCTCACTTTTGCGTAGAATATTTCTGTTAATTGTATTTTTAATTAGGGCAAGAAAGAATGTGAGTGAATATGAATATGAACTTAGTGTTTGAAGAGAGGGCCCTTAGCACAGTATACATATAGAACAGTAGTAAATCAGAGGCCTTTTAGGAGCGTTCGTTACCTACTTTCACTAGATTCGCAGGGCTGTGTCACGTTTGTGGCTTGGCATACCTTAAATACTGCTTGCAAAGTATTTCTGTTACAATTCTATTTTAGCACCCTGTAAAGCACATTCGGCGATACTGGCAAGTGCCTGTAGTTAATCCTTCGGCGTCAGGAGGCTATTCTATCTACTGTCTATAATAATACTGTGCCTTTAGGCACCTGAGTAAAGGCAGGCAATGCTAACATTGCTACTGACACACAGATTAACCATTTTAACACATTAACCTGAATGACTTAATCTGCACCATCTGTCCACTGCAAACAAAGGAGCTGTCCAAAGCGGTAATTTGGTCCGCGAATAACAAATAACACTTTCGTCCTGGAATTCGCCCCGTGACGATGGTCGCGTTTATACCGCGAGCTCATTAGTCCGCTGTCGCGTCTCAAACGTCACGACACGGAATTTATTTGACCACTTTCAGTGACTGTGGCATAAAGCCATCCTCGACAGAGCGGTTTATATGCAGCGCAATGAAAATTGCGGTTGAAATAGCTTGAAAGCAGAATTATGAAGTTATAACTGCGACATAAGTTTTTAAGTGGTTAGGTATGATAAAAGAATAACTCTTTAATGATCGACAGTTGTACATAATCTACTACATAAACGAACTTCGGCTGACGGACGATAAGTTGTGTGATTGTACTTCATAGTTTCAATAGGCTTGTGGCCTGTCAAGTCAAAATAAATACTTATTATGAACTGTCAAAACGGAATTTTTGTTCCTGAGTTCTATGAAATAACAACAGAATGACGTCATGTAAAAGTGCCATCAAATGCTGTATTTTTTTGCACAAAATTGACTTTATAAAATGTATCTGCTGGAAATATACAATTCTGAGAATGTCAAGCCATTTTGTACATAATGCTTCAACTTAAGACTTGTTCCTAGATTTATTGGATTACCTTGGCCACAAGCCTATTGTAACCCCTACTAGCTGCTGCCCGCAACTTCGTCTGCATGTACCTAGGAATTATCATTTAGCGAGAAAAAAACACCCTCCTTCTAGTGAAGTCAAATAAAAAGTATCTACGTTAATCTAGCTCAGACAATATGTATTATTTATTTATTTATTAATTGACAATAAGACTTGTATGTTTAATTTCTTCCAAATCCGTCCAGCCGTTTCAGCGTGATTGAGGCACAAATCTACAAACATCCAAACAGCAAAATTTTCAAATTTATAATATTTGTTAGATTAGATTAGATTCTGTTATATTTTAATTAAAACCTAGCTCAATTCTTCTTTTACTCATTCATTACGCTATTCTCCGACATTTTCAACCCAATCTGTGATGATTACGTTAATAGAGACGGATGTTTTGAAGGATGTTCGCTAATTTAATATTCACGTTTGACCAATCAGAACGCGATTATTTCGATACTTCGCTTTAGTTCCATGGAACTGTTTCATCATGGGTCAAAAGCGAATATTAGCTTTTATCAATTGCACATCTGAAATTAAATCTGAAAGGAATCAAAAGGTACGAAATTGACCTATTGTGGTACGTATCATTTACTTCGACCTAACCCAACACCGACTGACAAAGACGAATCTTAAAAGCAATTCGCATAAAAGTTCTTCCATAATGTCTGATGACTTTATGTCCCTTTCTTCACTCCACCATTGTATTCCCTTCGTAACAGTTCTGCCGAATTGTCGTCTTTATGTCCTCGTTACAAAGACGTCACGTTATTCCCAGCGAAATCTGTGCCTATAAATGGTGCGAATGACTCACAATTCCTCATGCGAAGTATGCACAATTCATCACATCGCGACGTTCTTAATGATGATTATGTGCATGTTAATTAACGCAACTTCCATCTTAACAGACGGGGAATTTCGCTGTTTTCAGAGTTCACATCTGGATGGTGTATTAGTAAATGTGTGTGTTTAGTAGTGTTCTCTGTCTGCGAACACCACTGAACATCTTTCTGTGTAAACTGCCTGTTGAAAATTAAATATCTTTAGCTTTTATTTAATGTTACTGGTATACAAAAACCATGCATCGACTAAACAATTGTCTACAAGTTCAAGAAATATTTTTCGTAGTCTTTACTAATATTTTTTTTTTACCGTACGTTATTTGCTCCGTTGTGAGAACCAGAAACAGCTGCTTCACATATTACATATATGTATATTTTAAAAGTGTATATTTTAAATGTGTATATTTTTAATTTTTTAAATGTTTCTGAGTAAGTATCTTAACTTTTATTTTTTGTTTGTAAATTACTACTAAGCACAACAATTCCCACTCTGCTTAGTATACGATGGCACCCACGATACAGGCTCAGCCTAGTGTGGGGCCGCAGTCAAACTCGTGTTTATTTTGTTTTTGGATAAACGATAACTTGTAAACCTAGCTTTAAAGTCTTTCTTTCTTTTCTTATTCTTACATATAAACCATCCAATACTTCAGGTTCCATTTTTTTTCTCCCCAGCCGGGATTCAAACTCCCTCGCTTGGGAAGTTTTAATATTTATCGTTGTGCACTTATGTAGGTCTACCTTTTATTAAATTATCCTCTCCATCCTGTTTGCTGGGAGAGATCTCTTATTAGAGATAAGCTCGCCTTTGTACATGTTTTTTCTAATATTAAGTGTCTGTATTATGTTTTCTGTGCAATAAAGTATAAAGTATAAGTATAAGTATAGCCCCTAACCACAAAGTCACAGAGGTCGTCAATTTGGCTGCCAAACTCTGTGCCTCCGGTCTTCAGCGTCGAGATCGCTATTCAATATCAGCAGCATCCGCTGGCTTCACTTTTCAATAAGTCGGCAACATTTCAGCGTTAGTTCACAAACTCTGAATATTTGAAGCCGTGTACCGTTTTGCCCCCAGCGCTGTGCACTGGCGCCTAGGAACCCTATAGAGCAGACGCGCTAGTGTTTTGGGGTAAATGTTGGCGTTGTAATTCAGCTATTTCTTCATCTCGATGAGAAACGGTCTGGTCATGGCTTTATGAACCGATGATCAGAAAATGTCTGCAGAAAGAAACAGGTTGAGAATATGTTTTAAAATTTTTAAACTTATAAAAGAACTAGGAGAACTAAAAGTTCTACGTCGTCGCTTACTTGAAAGAAACAGTTTGAAATTAATGTGTGCGATAAAGTGATTTGACACTGAGGATAGTTTTAAAGGAACTGGAAGAGAAGTTCTCCGTGTTGATCATGACGTCGAAAGTGATGTGAAACTCCTTTGCGTCTTTGATATCAGCAATAAGGTATGGTATATATTGACATTATCTCCTCCAGCGTCTGTACTACAACCTACCTAGGCTAGTAGAAGAGAACTCGATTTATAGAGCACGTGCTCTGAAGATTGAAAATATGCAGACATGGCGACGGCACGACGTGTATATTGCTTTGGGTCTTTGACGATCTGAATTTGATGTAATGTTATAGAGGATGCTGCCTCGTTATTTGAGTCCCCGCACGATTTGAAGGAAGGAGTTACAGCAAACATGCAATACAGAATAGCTTTGGCAGTGTGTGAATCATAAAGGGATGGATTTGTAAAATGGCATCCATTAGGGAAGCCCTCCATAGCTGTCACTCCTCTACAGAGACTATATATCCAATTGACTGCGCCTGCGGGGGAATGCGGCTCGCATGCTCGCTTGTATTCAACAAACGTTCGCATACGCAACCTATGTACCATGACGGGCTGCCAGACAGTTTCGCAGCGGCTGACCAATCACAGCTCTCTTACCGCGTTCTTAAATTGGTGAGTTGTGTTTCAAAGGAAAATGCATTTATGCGCTCTCCACTGGATAAGTGCTCCCTGCTCCTCTACTATATAATAACGTTTTGATTATACGTTCTACTATAATTGAGGGCTGAGCAAAAAAGCCAGATTAAAATCTTCGAAGCGTCTGTGGCCAAACGGTATCCGCAGATTGGAAACGATCGTGCTGGTTAAGCAACATCTGGCGGAGACGGGTTTTGGATGGGTGACCCGTTTCTATGTGACATTTGTTTCAGGCGCTTTCCTTTTTCGGATCCGGCTACTATCGCTACTCTCTGGCAGAGGCCCTAGTGGCCGGCGTGATTTTATTTTATTTTATTTTATTTGGGACATCAACAGCACATAGACAAACAAATTACAAAGAGCAAAGATACAGAATGAAAGCCAAAGTGATAACTTCCTTCTGACAGTCGGGTTGACCACTAGCCCGGCACTCCTCCACCAACCCGCACTGAGCCACCGTGGTGGAGTATGGCTCAATCTTACCCGTGTCCGAGTAAAGGCCTATTACCCCTCGGAGACCGCGTTTCACCGAAAAACGACGCATTTTCATTCGAGTTTTCTTGTTCCGCTCTGGCGCACCCCGACATAGAGACAAGCAATTCTAGGTTAGCTACCCTTTCAAGACTTTAAACTGTCCTTATTTAGAATGGAATAAGGAATAAAATCGTTCCCAAGTTCACCTCACACGGCGAGAATCCCCGTGGCGCCGCCCGCTCACACTACAAATAAAATAAAATTCCTGCTCCTAGAAAAATTGGAAATTCAATAACTCCGCCCCGGAGAGATTTCCGCGCGACAGGAGACTTTAAAAATATGATAGATGATACATTGCACGCAAGCGTCTTACTCCGCTCCAACTTGCTGATTTATCGGCGCAATGGACGCTTCGCCGAACAAAATACTCAATCGAAACCATACTTTTATCCAGCTCAAGGGGATCATTCCATTCGGTTCCGGGAAACATTGTTACTCATAAAGCGTTTGGAAACTTTCACCTCTAATGGAGGGGCTGATAAAAATTGTGCACTAAAGAAGGTTGAATTTGTATACTTCATAGCATTCTTCTGCGAAATTGTATAACTTAAGTTCATGAAGATTGTCATGAACGGCGTTGACGCTTGTTTACGTTATACAAACTTATCCTTTTATTAGTGTTCCGTACCCGAAGGGTGCTAAACGGGACCCTATCACTAGGCCTCCGCTGTCCAATGTACTTTTTTGGTGGTAACGCTTATATAACACGCTCCATCCGGGTTCCCGATTTTCACTGATAGGTTGTTGTTTCCGCCTTGCATCTGAAGTCAGCTTCAGCAACTCAAGAGCACAGAAATTATAGTTTTCGCCTCGTTTTAATAATGTTTTTGGCGCCATTTTGTCGGGTCTCCAGAGCTGTTTGCCTCTCGAGAAGGGTTATTCCCTACCGATTTCCAAAGAACCTTTTTGCTTCCATGAATAATTGCGATAGACTAGCTTCCTCCCACGCAAAATGTCTGTCAAAATGTCTGATCGTGGGCACAAGTGTGTTTCTGCCGGTCCAGGGAAAAGGCGTGACGCCATATTTATTTATATTTTAATCACTCCCCAACTCAATAAAAATCCAGGCAAGTCTAGACTTCACGCAGTTTGTATGTTTTTGCCTCCCCATACGGTAACATGCGTGTCGCCATATGAAACGGTACAATACGGGAATCACCCTCGACAAACACCGACGAAGGAAATATGACACGTGGCCGTGGCTGGTATACAGGTGCTCTTGACACAGGAAAGTAGCCCTTCAAGCCTAAGCGGTAAGGGCGTTGGAGTAAAGAGTGAGTTTGGTTTATCGTGTGATTTTGTCAAGCGGCTATTTGTCTAGGTGTCGTCGCGGCGTTTAGCCCCCAGTTTGACTTTGAAGGTAAAAAACATAAAGCGGGCTACACACGAACACGACATGATATCGGTGGCGATCTAGGGTGTAAAAAGGTGATAAACTGGAGCCGCTTGCTGTGTGCCCTTGGAGTGGTGTACTCACACACAGCAGGCGGCTCCAGTTTATCACCTTTTTACACCATAGATCGCCACCGATATCATGTCGTGTGCGTGTGTAGCTCACTTAAGCTGTATGTGGGGTAGCGGTCGCGAGTTCGTGCCTCCTAGTTCGCTAGCTTTCCGGTAAGCAAGCGGTTTCAACAAGCGGCTCCGATATTCAAAATTGATTAGGGAGAAAGAAAATAAATATACATAATGTTATACCATCGTCGTTGCTACCGTGACCGTGTTCTTGAGAAAAATATAAAAAAAAAACTATTTAAAAAAGAATCAGCTGACTGCATACATAAATATGAGTGAGTAATAGAGTTCCTGTTATCAAATCGGTTTCACAGTGATTTAAAGATGAGTGACTTAAAAACCGCCCCTTAACAGTACTCCATTCTACATTTTGCTTGTCTAACGTCTGGCATTCCTGATAATTTCACTCTTAGTTATTCTGTGGTATTAGTTGAGATTTATTTTCGTACGCGTAAACAAATCATCTCATGCGAGTGAAGTCATCGAGAGTGTATATAGTCAGCATCAGATTTGACTCAATAAGCAAATAGACCTCTACTAGACATCTTAAACAACCACAAATATTTACACTGTACAATATTCAAATTCCTTCCAATGCTTTCTGTGTGACGACGCCAGGAGTTACACTGATTTAAATTCTCACGCCTGCCACCTTACAGTATTTCCACCACGCGTATAATGACGTAGTGCGTTGCGGTATCATATAATAACACTGGAAAGTGCGAGTCGGACTCACACTCGAAGGGTTCCCTCCTTATGACTTCTGGAAAACAATGTCAACAACACAGCGTCACGTCTTTTCCTTTACGAGGTGGCAGAGGCACAATTGTGCCCATGTCCAGCCACTTATATACAATTCTTACTCCATTTTGCGTTAGCATAGCGGCTTGACCATGGCACCCAGACTTTTTAAATCGAGCATAATCGGACAAAATCACAACTATTTACAGTGCCACCATCTCATCTGTAGAATGAGCGATGGCGCCACCATCTCACCATACTTCAAGTCTCCAACTGAACAGCAGACAATGCAGATGTCGGCGGCTGATCGTAGAATTGGGCACATCATGATGTGCCCAAACGTGAAATATCATGAAACGATAAAATCTCTTGAAGCAGACACTGCGGTAGCTTAGGTGAAGACTAAAGGGGGCGAGCGCAGCGAAGCCCCCGAATAGTCTTCGTGTTCGTTTGACATGCATAACACAAAAAACATCACGTAGTGCTGAATAAAAATGATTTTAAAAAGGCATGTTTTCGTTAAAACCCGCCACATCATGATGTGCCAGTAATTGCTTGGACATATCATGAAATGGCGGGGCACATGACGGCACATCATGATGTGCCCGATTCTACGATCGGCCGCACATACAAACTGACAGCGAAGTGAGTTTTCATAGTAGCGTCAGTAGTTTCCGCCTTGGCCATTCTCTAGCTAGATCACTTGGTGGCTGAACATTACCGATGGGATGCAGCCCACTGACCGACTGACAGACGGACGGACGGAGGCTTAGCAATAAGGTCCCTTTAGCTGTACGGGGCCCTAAAAACAACGTGACAACGTTAATATTCGCCGGCGTCAGGGCGGCGCGTTGTTTGCCCCCGCGTGTTGGCGCGGCTGCGTGGAATTGTGGTGGAATGTTCGCAGCTCCGTTTGTCCAGGCCCGGAGTAGGGGGGTTGAGGAGGCATAAAGGTTTCCTTTACGAAGGATGTATCGAGGTTTTCTGATTATGTTTTCCATTACCGTGATGATTATATATTTTAGTTTAGGATCAGCACCGGCATTTGAACTCGACATGTCCTGCGTGTGAAGTAAGAATGAAACCACTAATCAGACCACGGAGTCATGAACACATGAATACATAGACATGAAACTATTACATAATTTGATCATCGAAGTTAGGATGCTCCCAGGTTCACCGATGATTTCATGGAGTCAACGGCAATTTTAAATAAAATTAATTATTCAGTGAAGCCTCAAAAAACTAAGTCTCATGTATCTAAATAATACGTTGTTTGAGTCGCCACCCTAAATCCGCCCCTGCCCGTATATCGCCTCATTATTATTATTATTCCAACAGCATATGAATATTCTAACACCATTACACCGCAGTAGGCGTAACAACTTCAGTATAACTTACGCGACTATTCATAGTTCTGCGAGAGTTTACAAACTTAATTGCCGAGTCGTATGAGACTGGTGCATATCATTACGAAATGTGAGCCGTTGCTTCACGGTTGAAATACTACTACTACAATACGGTGAGTGTTACTGTAATTCCTTCTCAAGATATTAGTGTCTAGTCCCCGATTGCGCCGAGACGGATGGACCGATTTGGAAAATTATTTTTTTGTTTGAAAGGGTTTACCTTCCCATTGGTCCCATTGACACCAAAAAACTCTTCAAATATTATAGGCAGACCTATAGTGATTTTTGTGTTTTTCATAATAACTCGTGCAAATGCACACGATAAGCATAATATTGTGATGCGGAACTGCTGATGAAGACCACATATGGCCACCAGATCTGCTCAATACTAGGTACAAATACAATGCGTGGCTGACGGGCAGGCAACGCATAGACATAGACATAGACATAGACATACGTTTATTCACTGAAAAGAACATAGATACATCAACAAGATAATTTAGAGGTAGGAAATAGACATTACATTATAGAAGAAAACATATTTACTAAATAAAAGAGAAAGATGATGTACGCATGCCTCGCCAGTGAAATGGCTCCAACTCAGCATATGGCTACAACAGGGTTGCAGCGCTAATTTTCAGTCAAAACCATTTGATTTCCGTGCAGGCACCTCTCAACGATGTGATGTATAGGTAGATAAATAAATATACAGTATAAATATGAAGTACGTAATAATAATTATTATTAAGTGAGTACAGTAAGTGACATATTAGCTTGTACATAATTATGGTGCGGCAGAGAATTTAGATGAAACTTTAAGAAACAAGAGGAAATTGGCTGTTTTATACTCGTAAAATGGCAAAGTCGCAAAAGCAGAACGAGATAGAACGAAACGTGGGAATTCCCCTCCGCCATCATGAACACCACCGTCAACGACTCCATAATATAAAAGGCCATGGGCTTACAATTACATTGCGGATGAAAAATGAAAAGTACCTATTATTCAATTATTTTTGGATAATAGTTTAGGTAGATTTGTAATTTAATTACAATAATATGTAGTTTGATTGTTATTTTTTTTGATTGATTGTAATTTGTTATTAGATTATCATTTGTTGTTTGAAAGTAACATGTCATGTATACAATGGATTTATTATGAGTATTATAATATATATAGGTTAGTTTGCCTTTTGTAAGGCTAAAAGATATCTTTTATAATGTTTTTTGAATGTTGTCACTGATTTGAGTTCACATAGAGGAGGCGGTATATTGTTCCAACATTTAGAAGACAGGTACCTAAAGCTACCCCTAAAGGCAGCTGTTTATGCATAGCCTAAACCGGTGCACCTAGAGCCATGAAACTTTGTACAGAGGTTCCTTAGTAGCGTGGGATAGCACTGAGATGGGATTTGACAAAATTAGCTCCCCAATGGGGGGGGGGGGATAAGGGGTTACAGTTTGTATTAAACTCGGTTTTTTCTAAAGTTTACTTTTTGTTTCAATTATAGCAAGTTATAATAGAGCATTCGCCCATGGCGAGCTTGTAGCGATGCTTGTGATTCAGGGGCTCCACGTGAAAAATTTTCATTTTCGTATGAAATACCTCTACGCTTTCAATTCGTATGGGCAAGAATTTGTGCCCAGGGTCTTTGAGTCTGCATTTTGTTTTGTGGCTGTGTGTATGTTTGTGTGGTTGTGTGTGTGTGTGTGTGTGTGTGTATACGGCTTTGGGCTAGCCTCCTGTCACGCAAAATAAAGTATTGCTGGCATAACGTGGGCACATGAAAAAATTAAAAATAAAGTTTCAGCAGTTTCATAGTGAAAGTTGTTGAATAAGATTTCCCTAACAATCGCCCGAATTTAGCTGAACCCCCTTCCTCTTTCACTCTGTTTTTAACACAGCACCTGGAAATCACACGTTTTACGATATCACACGAACCCATTACCTAAGATTTGAGTTGCGCTCTCGCTAAGATTCGCAAGTTCGCGCTCGCTAATGTTCGCGCATTCTTGGGCGGGTAGGGCGGCGCGTATGTTGGGCGGGCGGAATGAAACTTTTTAGTGCCGCCATTACTCACGGCAAACTGCTTATTGTTTATAAATAATAACGTTGCGACGAAGCGCCGGGTTCGGCTGGTTTCAGCGGCGGCAGTGAAATTTTAAACGGGTTATGTTCGTCTGAGGTGCGAGCTGCGAACGCTTAGGCTGCCTTGGTTGGGTAACAATATTGAAAAATACCTACGTCTGTGCAGAAGTTTACATTTTAAAACTACGTTTGTAACAATTAAGCTTGATTCAAAATTAATTCAAAAATGTGTGCTGTATGATATTGCCTGCGTTACACATGGTTTAGGAAAGATTTCTACCGACAGCTAAATGAGCCCTGCATGCAGCTTTATGTGGAAGTTTTTACATCTCCAACTGACTGAAGCTGAGTAAACTGACTTGATTCAGCGTCACTGACACGAGCGTGATGACTGAAAGAAAGGGCACAAACAGTCAAGAACGCCAAATCAGACGTTTTTTGTGCGTAGAACAGCAGACACCCTAACGAAACTGTATAAAAAGCCCTAATCCCATAATTCCGCGTTATCAAAATCACCACCCTGCCCCGAATTATTTTTTTTCCAGCTTCGCAAGTAATTGTTAACCCTTTCGTATCACTGGCAGCCCTAAGCCGGCCGTCGTTTATCGCGGTACTTCACACTCATTAGGGCTCGGGATGGATTGCTGACGCACGCATTCCACGGCCGTCTTACGGCCTTTGATGTAAAGGGTTGAAAGAATTAATCTTGTGGCGGTTTGCGGGTTAAACTTCTGAGGGGATTTAGATGCTTGTGTTATGTATGTTGCCGTATTATTATCTTGTATGTGTGTTTCTGTGAGTGTTTTGTTTTGAACTGAACAGAATGTAAATGAACAGTCTCATACACACGGGGGCGTCAAGTTATGGATGTCGTCGGTCGTATAAACTTTGAAGCAGCAAACATCGCGTACAAAGTAACAAGCTCGCCTTTGTACATTGTTATTCTTTCATGTATTTTCTGTAAATCTGTTTTGTGGAGTACAATAAAGAAATTACAAATTACAAATCTAATATGGAGAAAAATATAAACCGTGTCAAGCACTAATATTAGGTCACAGATGGCGTTCAGAGTTCTAGTAGTAACTCGGTCTCTATAAATAGGAACATAGTTTAGCAAACATAAAATAGTACAAGATATTTCCTGCTCTTTATAAAGTCAATACTCACAATCAACTCGTCTTATATAAATATTTATTTTGTTTTTCCCGTAAAGCTTAGAATTGAGCTTTTTTTTTTTCAATTACGTAAAGTAAGTGGGAATAATTGATGTCCTTGACAAAATAACACGAAAGATAACGATCTAATTAAAAAAGAATTCTTACGAAAACAAGGAATCTTTCTAAAACTTTGCTACGGTCATTTTTCATCCTGAAATCGCTTGTTAATGTTCATAAGGTACTTTGCTGTATTTTTCTCTAGTTTCCTGAACTCCAATTAAAAGTTTAAGCGGGCCATAATGGTTGGGTGGCACAAAGCTACAGTTTAATCCTTCATTAACCGCGGTGTGCGACAAGAAACCGGCAGTTAAGTGCAACAAAGGCGAGAGTAAAACGATGTAAGTTAAGTGTACGTGGAAATAACCGCCCGTTACGGGCAGTTTTCACCATTTTGTTATGTTTTATGCCAGATCTTGCGAATCGAGTGAGCTTGGGTAGATGTTGTGTTAAATAACGGGCTTATGCCTTAACCCACTCGCTCCGACGTTTTTTGTTCTCCATTGTTAGTTTCTTCGGCCTATGTCCTTATGAGACTATAAACTAGCGATATTGATATGCAAATATGCCGGGGGCCGATCGTAGAATTGAAATATCATGAAACTATAAAATCTCTTAAGGCAAACACAGCGGTAGCGTAGGTGAAGACTAAAGGGGGCGAGCGCAGCGAAGCCCCCGAATAGTCTTCGTGTTCGTTTGACATGTACAAAAAAAAACACGTAGTGCTGAATAAAAATGCGCTTAAAATACATGTTTTCGTTAAAACCCGCCTCATCATGATGGTCCTTAGAATAGAATAGAATAGACGTTTAATGCAGATCTTAAATACTATACGCATAGGTCCCACAAAACCAAATGTTAGTATGGTTTGTCTGTGGGTCGGGAGTCGCCTGGGCATATCATGAAATGGAAGGGCACATCATGATGTGCCCGATTCTACGATCGGCCGCCGACATATACACGACGTCCGTAGCCTAATGGTTACACAGTCATGAAGGAGCGGGCTGTAATACCGGTGCCAATGACACAAAATGAGAGTTTTCTTGTGATATTGTCACCCTGTATGGGAAAAAGCGTGACGCATTAAAAACAACACCAAAATCACATAATATCGTTTGCGAAAAACGTGACAAATGCTATTGTGAGGACAAAAAGACACGCTTTTTCTTTTTGGCATGTCGCCACACAGAATTTATGTCACTATACCGTGACTAGGCCAAAATATATGGAACTTATGTATTGCATTGTAGATACCATTGTTTTATGTTACTACACAACATACTTACATAGCGTGACGTTTTTTCCTATAAACGGTTATGGAGGCAAAGATTTGCATCGATTATTTATTATCTACTCTCATGTCATAAAGTTCGAATTACAAACTTAAAATCGAATTCATAATGACGTAGATACTTTATAAACGCAATACAGTAATCTTAAAAAAAATCATAATAACACTACTTCTCGAACAAAATGATATGTAATGTCTAATGTTATTATTAAACTTTTTTCCATAACGATACAGTTCTACTTTTTTGGGAAAGGGAAGGGTCATGAAACCATACAGCCAAGGTGTTTGATAGTCTGTATCGTTGGAAAGTTTTTTTTAGCTATAGTTGCCATCCAAACAGCCACTCAGTGTTTGATAAGTACTTGGAGGCAGGCAGGAAGATTTAAACAAAGAGGTTCATTGATCTGAGGTTTGATATTGTGGCCTATGCGCATGCGCTTTGATATGCTGGGTTTTGGCGGCTACAAAAAGTCAACGTGACGTGACAACGTTTTGTTGTGTCTAAGCACTGATTTATGTGGAAATATGGTTGTGTTTTATCTTTGATTTTTGTAGGAGGGACACTTAAGTATGAGAGTAGATAAAGTAGTGTATGAAACTGCACATCTCTCTCGTGGGATACTATTAAAAACCTCGCCTCCCACTCGTGTTTTAATACCCCTCATTATGCAACAGTTTCATAAACTACTATTATTTATTATTCAAATTAAATTGTAAAGCATTACAGACTAATCCAATGCGCTGAACAAATACAATAAATATTAATTAATAGTATTCCATGATTAATTTATTTTATTTATGATTAATTGCATTCAATTCAATTACAAATTCATTCATTTGAAAATATACAAAATTAATAATCTGAGGACAGCACTGTCATACCGTCATCTCGCAGAACCTGCCACATTCTCGCACTATTATATAAAATCAATATTATTATATAAAATAAGGTGACATTATAACCGTAGGTACCTACCTTTTTGATTTTGCGTAAATAGTTAGCGAAGGATGCAAAGTCAAGCCCGGCAGGTCTTAGGACTAACAGCTATTTGTTGCTGACAACATTATACCTCTACTAAATCGATGGATTTCAATTTTATCTCGTATGCTTCCTAGTTCTAATCTAACACCCTTAGGCTATACGGGTCAACGACTCATCGATTAATCGTTTCCTCCATCCGATTTACCCTCGGCTCAACTTAACTGGGGATTGTTGTCAAAAATTGCATTCAAATTAACTTACTTGAGAACGCTTTGACATAAAACCAAGTCTATAACCAAGCTGTTAAGGAAACGATTAACGGCCGATCCCAATAACCTATCTCCATCCGTGATCTGCAATCAAATCAAATCTATAATCAAATTGTGCATAATCTATTCTATTTTAATCTAAGTTAACTATAACTCTTGTAAAATGTGTTATTTTGTGCAATAAAGTATAAATAAACTCCAAATTCATATGCCAAAATGGTAGAACATAGAGAACTTTATATCTTTTATCATCTGCATTTGTATGTACCTGTGTTCATGAATAAACAAATTGAATTGAATGAATTGAATTGCAGATTACGCGTTACATTTGGCAGTTGCGCTATGGGATTTATCTCAAAATAGATTTTATTTTTATTTATTTTATTTTATTTGGGACATCAACAGCTTATACAACAAATGAGTCACAATGGTTCTATAAATACAAAAATTAAGCCTATAACAGATATCCACAGAAGATACATTAAGCAAAAGCAGAAGATTCTGGCAATCTCAAATTTGCAGATTATGGATATGAGATGGGTTATTAATTTCGGCCGTAAGAATATGGGTGTCTGTTTATGACATTGGGTACAGTCTTCCAACGATCTTTTGGTACTTGAATGACGTTTGCAGGGGGGCGCTAGTTCTACGCAACTTAACGCAACGAACCTGTCATCCTTGACATCAAGCGTTCGAGTGATAAGTAGTAGTTCTAACTGTCGCCGCGCGCTAAAAGGTCGTTGGAAAGAAAGTGCACCTACCTATTTGAAGGCTTCACAAACATAACACGAGACCACTATTAGCACCATAATGGCCTCACTTCATCGTGCACTGAAGTTGTCAAGGCGGGGCCAACGGCTGTAAACAGTCTGCAACAGGGAGCACTTATCCAGTGGAGAGCGCATAGATACATTTTTCTTTGAAACACAACTCACCAATTTACGGGCGGCGGGGGACGAAGGTGGACGATGTAAGAGAGCTGTGATTGGTCAGCCGCTGCGAAACTGTCTGGCGGCTAACTCTTTATTAATCTGTGCTGGCGGTCCGTCATCGTACA
This sequence comes from Argyresthia albistria, assembly GCA_963457715.1. Classification (NCBI taxonomy): domain Eukaryota; kingdom Metazoa; phylum Arthropoda; class Insecta; order Lepidoptera; family Argyresthiidae; genus Argyresthia; species Argyresthia albistria. Next base: position 1,382,171 of record OY735252.1, on the reverse strand, counting down.
TAGATTGCGTATGCGAAGGTTTGTTGAATACAACAAACGTTTGGCGAGCCGCATTCCCCCGCAGGCGCCGTCAATTGGATATATAGTCTCTGGTCTGCAAGCTGCGACTGAAATCTGCCAAATTGCCAGTCGTGTGGCTACAACTTCGATATTTCTTTTGGCTTCGGCGAGCACCAACAGCGAAGTCGCGGTGAAACGTTCTTTGCAATTTTCATGAAATTCTAATTTGTTTCGGTATTCCGATTTTAAAGTTTGGTGTATTATAATGTGTGGGGAATGTAGCTTGCGCAGGCGTCTATGGTCAGATAAACATCATGACTATCTCTAACCTAGGGTAATGCTTACACCTTTTGACTTTTGTACTTTTCTGTAAATCAAGTTACAATTCCGAACATAAAAATAAGTACCTATGCAGACTTACATAACTTATCATAGCATCACGCCTATTCCCATACGAGGTGGCAGTGGGACTATGCACGTTGTTAGCTAGTTTTACAATACTCCATTTTGTTTGGCAGGGGGCAAGCTCATCGCTGCAGCTATGAACTAATGAAAATAAGAAATTAATGCACCAAATAAATTAAAAAAAAAAAAACTAATAGTAATATTTAGTAGATTGCGCCATACTCCACCACGCTGGCTCAGAATGAAATTGATCTGAATTCCATATCTTTGTTATAAGCAGACTCGTATGCCACGAACACTCGCGGGCAGGAAAACGGTTCGGTAGCGAAATATGACGTCATAAAGCAGGGAATTAACTGAAATGGTCCGTGCCCCGGACGAATGGCCGCGCATTAGAGAATTCAATTATGCCGCAAAAATTTTGGTGCGGAGCTTCACTCTGAGGGATCTGGCGCCCAATTCTGTACGCGAATACCACGGCAATAGTTATAGCGATGGCGCAAAATACTGGTTTAGGCTTTCTGACCAGTGATCGGAATAGGCAGAGTGACTTTTGGTACTTACGTCATGAAAGTCATAACATGGATATGCCTTTTTTCCGGAAGGTTACGAACGAATTAGAATTACAATAGTGTTTTAGTAGCTTGAAAAAAAATCATTGTTCACACATACAGGTTAACGATGACACATCTTGGAGACTGAACTCTGATTGTTCGCGAAGTCGCTAACTTTGCATTTTGCCGATGCCGATGGTGCAGTTTTTATGTTGTAAATCTTGCTCCTATTGATTTGTTTCGATTTGCACTTTATACCTAGTTCCATGTAGTCATTGTGAAATTCCGAAGAAAAAAAAAATACATTTAAAAAGCCCGGAATCTCTGAGGCATATCATGTTAATATATACGTTTGAGGTCACTCAGTCCAAATCACTCTACCTACTCCGATCACTGCCTAAGACGTATCGCGCCGGCTACACACAACCCGGTACTTTCCGCTCTCACTATAGCTATTCCCATGCGATTGTTGTACAGAATCCGGCCCATGGGCTTTTGACGCCATAAATTATATAGTTTCACAGAGTTATAGTAAGAGAAATGGAATCAGAAAAAGGATTTTATAGTAATCCAATCATCGGACGTATATTTCGACGTATCGTTATAGAATACGGATAAGTAAAACCTCTTATATCTTAAAACCCCTTCGTCGACACATCTTATCTATCTATTGTTCTCCATTGTTCGGTTGGTCGACCGATGTGCTTCTGAGAGTGAACCAGTTAGGATCGAAACAAATGGAAATGTGTACTGATAGCCCTATACCGTTTCCCTACTGAGGGGTGACAGCAGGATGAGATGATGATGACCTGGTAAACAACATGATAGAACGTCATGCCTTTTCCTATTCGGGGTGGCAGAGGCACAATTTTGGGCAAATATCCTTAACCTCGGAGCTAAGGATATTGATGTTTTTCATCACCGTTGAAACATCCATCAATCATCATATATATCTAATGTTTCAGGCAAATTATGATTAATGGTATGCAAATTAAACATTTCCTGCCAATAAACAAGCGATACTTTTCTTCATTATTCGGCCCATTGACGGTACACAAGTCACACCAGTTTCGCCCCGAAAATCCCGTAACCTATAAATTATTTTCAAAGAAATAAATTGTATTGTTGAGCAACACACAATAAGTTTCGAATTTCATAGTATTCCAGACACAATTTAATTACATATTTCGAGAACCTCTAAGTATTAAGTTAAATATCACTAACTTTAATTCCAATTCAGATGGTCTTCTGAACGCTTTTCAAAGGAATCGAACCATATTGAGCGCACTTACCGAGACATCTTAGAAGTTTCTCAAATTACTAGAAATTTCAACTTTACTGTTGTATTCAAGTCCTTTTCATCGCATAGAAATTTCTTAATTTCACTTGAGTAAATAACAGATTTTGTGATAACTGCAGGTGGCTTTTTTATCGAACAAAATAATCAAATCATGTTTACAATACGTTAGCCAATGAACGTTGACACTCATGATCAACAAGCTTGTATAAAGAATTAACAGTTTTAATTACCATATTTTGCATAACTTTAGATTTACCAAAAGCTGTTTTGGTTACATTCGCTGTATTCAGGTTTAAATGCACCGCTTTAAAACTCGTACTCCAAACTCACCGTTTCGTTACTCGAGACAATAAATCGCCGACCAAACTGACAAACATGGCCGCAGCTCAGTGCCTCTACACGTCATCAGCTTTAATTATAAATCTCCACTTAATTATTCCGCGCTAAAAGCCCGGGGATACCAGGAATTGTTGTTCGAGTTATTAGCATAATGTCCTTGCAACACTCTGCTTCTGGGCGAGAATATTTGGCAGTGCTCGTTGCCCGTGATTTATACTTTCGCGCCATTAAACACCAATTAAAGGAAAGGCGTTTGGGGTAATTGAGAACTCAATTGAGTGTAGGTGCTGGAATCGAAACGCAATTCATGCTCGAAGTACGGTCTAAATTAACGGGGAATATATTTTCTGTCACCTAAATATTAGATTGGGCACTAAACTTTGAATTGATCAACTATTTAATTTCAACGTGTGTCAACTGTGTTTGTCACAACATGTGCCAATGATTCTGGGTAAGAAAGGTTGTAAACATAACTTTGGAGCATTGATTGGAGAGATGAAACTGTCACATAATTTGTAATCAAGTGTTTGTCATACTTTGTGTAAACTTATTCAATGTGTTACTTATTATATAGAACAATCAATTGTTAAGATATATTTGACGTCGACTGTACTTCTTGTTTTTTCAATTGTTTGGTTTCAATTAAACCTAATTTAGTGATTGGTCTATTATTTGAGGAACCAAAATTGGGAGATTGAAAAGGTAACTAATTATTAGGCGATCAATAAAATCATACCCAATAGTAACTATTGCAATTATTACCCAATTACATAAGTGGCTGCACAACTAAAGTACCACTTAGTTACATGTCATATTGACGCTGTCATTTCTCGTGCGAAAGACAGTCAACATGTCTCTATGTCTATCAAATATAAAGTTGTCGGTGGATCCCTCTACCCAGTACAAGGAAATGGCACAACGTCCACGAAAACTCTATTTTTGGAGAGTAATTGAATTTCATAGACCAAACTCAATTTGGGCATGAAGATAAATATTGACATATTATATGCTCAACTTATACCCTCGTCTTCTGGCCAAGGGTGTAAGCAGGGTAAGCAACTATTCTGTACACCAGGTTAGAGTAGGTTTTCCCTGGTGTACAGAATAGAGCCAGTGATAAATATCTAAAAAACCTCGTTAAATGTATGCTAGCGTAAACGTAGCCTACTGTCGATCGATTGGCTATTTCTGTCTGAACGATAAACATTTAGCATTCCATATTTAAGCCAAATATTGCATTGAAATATGAGAAACTATTGTTATTATATTATACATACGTACATACATGCGATTGAAACCCATTCGTATTTGTGTGGGAAAAGTCGACCCAAATTGTTGTTAATACTTTAGCATTTAGGTTAAATTTATGAATTCAGTACTAACCAAACGTATGTTTTGATGCTCGTTTTGTTGCATATCAATCGATTTGAAAGAGTTTATACGCTTTGATATTATGTAATGTGTACTAATTATAACTGGTTTTTTGGTATAGAACTAACCACTAACTTTGACAACTTTAAGTTTACACTTAAATTCCTAAAAAGCTTGATTCTTTGATCTAATCAGGGAATCTAATGTGGAGAGCGCATAGATACATTTTCCTTTGAAACACAACTCACCAATTTACGGGCGGCGGGGGACGAGGTAAGAGAGCTGTGATTGGTCAGCCGCTGTGAAACTGTCTGGTGGCCCGTCATCGTACATAGGTTGCGTATGTGAACGTTTGTTGAATAGAACAAACGTTTGGCGAGCCGCATTCCCCACGCAGGCGCAGTCAATTGGATATATAGTCTCTGGCAGAAAGGAATGTTCTCGCATCAAGAACCCCAGGTTCGAGTATGTTGGGAATGTTCTCCGGAATTCGGTCGAGAATTTATCGAGAATATAAACTCTAACCTTACATTTCCTCCCCACAGTGCCCTCGGCCCGAATCCTCGGAGGACCCGACCTTCACGTGGACATCGGCAGCACAATCAACCTCACCTGCCTGATCCAGTTCTCGCCAGAACCGCCGGCGTACATATTCTGGTACCATGAAGATGAGGTGAGAAACAAGGCAAGGAATCTCCAAATATTATGTACGTTAAGTTGTTGTTGTCGAAAGGATGAGGATGGGCGGATGAAGACGTTAGTAAATGCGGTTATTACATGCGGTGTTATGTAAGATTTTCGAAGATTTAAATTATGTATTCTTAGATCTTGTTCTCAATATAGCTGATAGTAAGCAGACCGTCATGACATGATGTAATAGCTACGTTTCATACTAGCGATGAGAAGAACATAGAAGCGAATCAGTCGGCAGCTGTCTGTCTTGTGTGATGAACCCTTGTAAATGCATACAAATGGGTATATCAGTCAGGTCAGGATGGATTTCAAAGGCGTCACAATCATAATTAATCTTACTGAACTAATCCATAAAAACGATTTTGTAAATATAAATAATGGCTACCGTGTTCTTTGGCTTTAGCGCGTTCAGAATTTCGCAGAGTATTCGAAATCATAAAGGCATTATGTGTATTACCTACAAAATACGACCGCACGTAAACCCTGCAGTGTGTGGCCTAGTATGCCATAAAAATGAGGGATGTTCGTAAAAGTCAATAGAATATGGCTTCTAGAAGGAAAAGTGTGCATGATTGATGTGATGATTGCTTCCATTGTTATTGTATCAATAGCTCTTGGAATTTACGAACGCACTTCGGCTGTCTTTCTCGCTTTAATTTTCTGTTGCATCTTACTTTTTATGAGTAGGAGTATGCCCGATTCCTTTTGCTGTATTCTAAAAAATGAAATAAGTGTGGTAAAGACCACAAACTAATCTCAGTAGCTTGATTGTGCATTTGTCAAACAACCAGATTTCTTTCAAATTCAATTAACATTCGCTATCGCTTTCAGCACTTATAAAATAATCACGTTCTGTCTGTGCAACATCAATTTGAAGCTGGAAAACAGCCTTCATCAGACATCAATTTAAAAGCGATCGGGACCACGCGTGTCATTGACTAAAGCGGACGATTTTGTAAATCTTGCCATTTGAAAACGTAGGCTACTTTTGTTATTGAGCTGCCTCTAATCTAAGGCTCCTTATAATACCTGCTACCGCTCTTAGCTCTGAGACTTATCCTAGAGGTATGTTATAATGATGGTATCGCGGTGTGAAATAAGATAGCTCTCAGAAGGAAATGGTATTTCATATAAGGGATGGAGAGGGAGAGGGAGGAGGAAGGGGAGGGACCCGCTGTTGTGGAGGTTCTGGAGGTGTGACTGCTGCTAGCCGACCCCCAACTGAAGTCTCACGACACATACTGTCCGCCCGCTAAACCATCGAGTTCGAAAGTGCCAGAACAATTTATTAATGAACAGATCGTACACTCCACTTCTAATTCTAAATTCCCAGTGTTTAACCTCTTTGGCGACCACAGCGACCATCGCGGCCATAAACTACTGAACTGGCGATGGCGGCCTTGTCTGCCACAGCGGTGACGGCAATTGGTGGGTTAAACAAGAGGTGGGGTCAATTCGCGGTTTCCGGAAAAAAGTTTTTCATGACAAATATAATTTAATTTCAACAAACTTTTCATGTTAGTGTGTGACCCGGACCGAGAACTAGCTAAATCTAAAAAAAAATATAAAACTGCTAGATTATCTCCCAATAAATCGAAAAATAGAAAAAAGTTAGATTTCTATCTCTCGATAAATGAAAAATCGAGTTACAGCCCATGGCCGCTGTCTTGAAATAATTGTTAAAAAAGCTATCAGTATCTGTTGTTGTTATGTTAAAAGCTATCAGAATCAATAAGTCACTGACGACCAGGATCCCCCCTATTACCCTAAATGTTTACCTTCACCTTCAAACATTTGTTAACATGCATCCTCATAAATCGCATCAACACCCCATCACTAGCAGAACCCGCGTTGAAAACACTATTTAGTGGTCCCAAGCTCTCGTAGCCCGCCGACCCGCCGAGGGAACGCGGCACTTCATTACGATAATACCGCATTCAAATTAAGTCTCCGGGAGCAGCCATTTTGGCACTCTCCGTGGAACCGATATTATAAGGGCCGTTTAGTGCAAAATGTTACGTTGCGCAGCCACTGAGTGGGTTAAATATGGACTGAGAGCCGCTCTGAATAATGCCGCTTAATTTAGATGGGGGGTGATGGTTCAGTTGTCCTCGTTTTGGGTATTTCTTGGAAGCTAAATACAGGATGTTGATTTTTTAATTACGCCAATCTCAAAGGTTGTTATTACACGACACGAAAGCTAAAAAATATATATAAAAAAAAAAAAACAGTAAAAACTTTTTTAATTTATTTTTTAATTCAAAAATATTTAAAAACATGAAAATGTGGTCCGAAAAGCGGCAAGGGAAAAGCATGGGGCGGGGCGGGGCTCAGGGCGCAGAGGGGAGTCTGTTAGCACTCGTGCGCGGTGGCTAGCGGGGGTATCCACAATTTTAGGTAATTTCAGGTAAATGGGCCCAGACTGAAAACCAGCGTTGCAGGATTTCCTGCTGGTGCATCAGGCTGAGTCTAAACCCTTTTGTTGTCGCAGCACGTGTACATGGCAGCGAAATCACTTACAAATTATGTGTACTAGTGGGTAGTTTTTACTGAATTTAATTTAATTTTAAACTATACTTGATTTTATGTAAAACTTTTATATTTTTGTGTGCTTGTGATACAGCGAATAAATTTCTGTTAATTTCTATTCTAAAATTTTCAGATGGTAATTTATGAATGAAAATTGTGCAAGTTAAAACATGTTTTTTGTCATCAGCGATACATAAACTATCGACCCTGAGTCGGGCGTAACTTTACAAATCAACACCCTGTATATTGTATAACGAGCCAACAAAAAAGTCCAACTACCTAATCAATAACCGAAAACTTCTTGAGCGACTTTCAGTAGTATTTTAGTCAGCGATTCATTATTTTTTCGGAACTAATATGTTTTCCCTTTCGCAACGTATCACGTTTAAACGGTGATGGAGAATTGGACACCATCGTAAGGAACCCTTCATGTCTCCAAGCCTGCGGCGATTGGCTAACTCCTTCACTATTGAATAAGTTGCTAAACGTGACAACGCCGTGCCTCTCTCTACAACCCCGTATAACGAAAGGTGAATTAAATAAAGTGCCGATCATGCTGCGATGTTTTGCGATGTCCCGCGCGAGAAACAGTGTCTTTGTACATTCGTAAAACACTGAGGTGTCTTTTGTTTTGAAGAATTGAAAAGTGTAACAGGCGATTAGTTGAAGATTATTCAAAATAGCGGCACGTGATAGACCGAAATGAGTTTTAACGAGATTTTAAAAAGTTGTCATCAAAATTAAAAAATATAAAAATAACCGGCCAAGTGCGAGTCGGACTCGCGCACGAAGGGTTCCGTACCATTATCTATAAAAAACGCAAAAAAAAAAATGCATGGGAGCCCCCCCTAAATGTTAATTTAATTTTAATTAAATTATTTATTTTTTAAGTAAATAATATACTCAATATATTGTGAACATTTTAAGCGTCTACCTGCTACCAATATCAATATCGAGGAAAAATGAGCAAATAAATCACATTTGTTGTATGGGAGCCCCCCTTAATATTAAATTTCTTTTATTTTTTAGTATTTGTTGTTATAGCGGCAACAGAAATATATCATCTGTGAAAATTTCAACTGTCTAACTACCACGGTTCATGAGATACAGCCTGGTGACAGACAGACGGACGGACGGACAGACAGCGAAGTCTCAGTAATAGGGTCCCGTTTGGCACCCTTCGGGTACGGAACCCTAAAAAACGTTTATTCAAGTCAGATTATAACAAAAGTAGTAGTAGTAGTCAAAGTCACAATTCAAATTGAAATAAAGCTCATAATGAGCCTGACCGTTACATCAGTCGCTGCGGTGCGGCAAAACAAGTGAGAAAATTTTCACTGTTTTTTATTATTTTTTAAAAGGCACTATGTATGTTTAAGATATTTTGAATATTTATTTTTTGACACAGGAACCACATCAATATTCCTTTTAAATCCTGTTATATAAAAAAATAACACGTTAAAACATCTAACGTGTAAAAGCAAATGGCATAAAGCCAACTAAGTTACCTGTCACTGGAACCGCCGCGCCCGTGTTTGCCGGAGCCCTGACGATGTAGCGCTGTGATTTGCACAGTAGAGCAACAAAACTATTTTTAATCCCAAACCACACACCTGCCCACCTACCTAGGTATAATGATACCTACCTACCTACATCGTGTTTACACGTCGCTCGCCTAATTAATCTGGAAAGGGATGAAGTTGCCAACTTTTTAAAGCCTGTACACTGGCCAACTTGCCAGCTGAATTTACTTAACAGTGGGAAGTCTCAGAGAATCAACCCTCAGCAGGCAATTTTATTGTGCTCATGTTGATTTTATTTCATAATTTCTTGTGACAAGAAAACAAGTTTATTGAGAAAACAAAATGTCATAAAAATAGAAAAAAGGCACGTTCCGTTTCCAGCATTTGAGTATACCTAGGACTGCGTAAAGCAGCGTCAGATACAATATTATACCCTCTACAAACAGAAGCAGTCTGGCATCTGTTCTAGATTGCGAGCTCGGACCAAGCTCACTAATAGCTCCACTTGTCGCTTTAGACAAATTAATTCACGTGACTAACACTAACTAACGGGCCGTGCTTCGTTCGGTACCAATTTACGACACACTTACGCGCTCAATAGGTTTAGTTTGAAAAGTTTAAAATCGTGACTTTAAAGTTAGAGCAAGCTATTATCTAATATCCCACTTTAATCGCACCCGCTACAAGGCATAACTTAAATATGTTCTAACTAATCAAATTTGCGTGACATCACCACTTGCATGCAATAAATGCAATCGGTCATCCATCACCAGATATGAACCCGCATCGCATCGCGAGTCGCGACGCTTGAAACCACTAGACACGCATTGGACTATGACTATCTTATTTATAGAATACTGGTCTATCTACTATCTATCTATTTATCTATCTATCTTCAGATAGTACGTATACGAAGTATTGTGTGCGAATGCGAAGCCCATTCAAGGATCTTTCAATGCAACTGTAAATTGGCGTCACTTTGCCAAAGGCAGCCTCAGCCTCTATTGAACTATTGATAGAGCCTCAGCTTTGATATCGGATTACCTCGACCCATATTATGTACACCTCTGTAAAATTGTATTGCCGCTTTCCCAATCGGGGTGGTAGAGGAAAAGTCTCAATGCCACATTGCAGTGATTCTACATTCAGGGATAAACGTTACCCCTCTCCCAATGCTTTGTATCTACCATCTTATCTGATCGAAGAGAGCATCGGTGTAATTAATTTCGAATTTAGAGGCGATAGATATGTTTCGCTTTTTAGGGTTCCGTACCCGAAGGGTGCCAAACGGGACCCTATTACTGAGACTTCGCTGTCCGTCGCCGTCGGTCCGTCCGTCCGTCCGTCCGTCCTGTCTGTCACCAGGCTGTAACTCATGAACCGTGGTAGCTAGACAGGTGAAATTTTCACAGATGATGTATTTCTGTTGCCGCTATAACAACAAATACTAAAAATCAAAAGAAATTTAATATTAAGGGGGGCTCCCATACAACAAACGTGATTTTTTTTGCTCATTTTTGCTCGATATTGATAATGGTAGCAGGTAGACGCTTAAAATGTTCACAATATATTGAGTATATTATTTACTTAAAAAATAAATAATGAAATTAAAATTAAATTAATATTTAGGGGGGGCTCCCATATATATTTTTTTTGCGGTTTTTTATAGATAATGGTACGGAACCCTTCGTGCGCGAGTCCGACTCGCACTTGGCCGGTTTTTATTGTATGTGTGTCACTTTCTATGTGTGTGTCTCTGTAACATCCTAGATCACGGGTGAACCAATTTGTTCTGTGTTTGTCATCATAATTTTTTTACCCGGTATTTTTTCTTTCACATTTATATGACCCTCCACCTGAACTGGTGGATTGTGGCACCTCCTACCTATTGGTGCAGGCAGGACACTCATAGAGAAAAGCGAGAAACTGTGTGCGTATGACAGAGAAAAAGAGAGAAAGAGAAGGCAGCTGATAGTGCACGGCACACACTTCTATTATTTGTTTTATCGTATTATTCGCGTCGCCACTGTGTTCGTCTCTTTAGGAATGAGGAAGAATGTGGCTAGTCCAAATCCCCTTTTCAACCCTCGTCTCTATCTGTGTGCCTGTCTGTCTGCATCTGTCATCATAGTCCCTAATTCCTTAGCCCCTCTACATTTGTCTGACCCTCCGCCCCGGTGGCTTGTGAAGCAGGTGATATCGTACGACTCGTCGCGCGGCGGCGTCTCCGTGGTCACGGAGAAGGGCCCGGCCACCACCTCCTACCTGCTGGTGCAGGACGCGGCGCCGCAGGACTCAGGGAGGTATTCCTGCTCGCCGAGCAACGCTGAGGTCGCGTCGGTGCGAGTGCACGTGCTCAATGGTGAGGACTATACTTTTAAGTCTCAGATAAAGCGCGTCGGTGCGAGAACATGTGCTCAATGGTGAGGACTATACTTTTACGTCTCAGATAACGATTTGACGACCTCTGTGGCGCAGCGGTTGCGCATCTGCTTACCATGCGAGAGGTCCCGGGCTCGAATCTCAGCTGGGGACAAAATCGTCGATCGATTGGTGTAATAAAAACTGTCGATCAATGTCGACTGATCGATTCTACCATCGTCAATTGATTTGTGGAATAGCACCCTTACATCTCACAGTGCCTGGCCTCCTCCACGATTTGCTACTATTTCGTCTTGCTTTGGCCATGTGGACAACCTCCATAACTGGGGCGATGGAGCCCCATGTCATGCAACATAAGGTATCTATTGAATAACCGGCTAAAAATAGGCTGGGCACAATTATATTGCTGTAACCTCGTATGGGAGATGGCGTGATCATAAATATGTTGTTGTGGTGATGTTGTGTCCAGCAATAGCAGGCTCTGAGTGTCAACCATTGAGTTGGAAGTTCTGCATGTGGATCTAGGACCTAGACAGGCGATCTAACTATGAATTTTTTTCACAGGAGAGCGGCCAGCAGCCATGCAGACGGGGTCGGCTGGCCTGTCCAACAGTTGTCACAGCATCATAGCGCTACTTGTCCTATGCGCACTCCACGCGCGCTGGAGACGAGACCAGATCGCCAGCTGATCTACGCAATAGACGGCGCGAGCAATCGTGAGCAATAGTGTGACACGCGAGCGCGAGCAATCGTGAAAACCGCGAGCGCGAGCAATCGTGAAAACCGCGAGCGCGAGCAATCGTGAAAACCGCGAGCGCGAGCAATCGTGAAAACGGAACTGCGGATGACCACTAGTGAGTAAAAGATAAACAGTGGCGGAACTCATGTGATCCAAATGTGTTTCGAAAAAATGTTCTTAGATAAAATGTTATACAGAAACTTTCTCGTCTAAAAAATTAAGTGCAAAAACATAGTTTTTGTAGAATAAGGCATTTAAATAAATTTAGATTTAATTTGTACACGTGTAATTATTGTGAATAAGGTTTTTAATGACGGATGATTGCTGAAGTCGAAAATGTTCTAATGTTTTTAAGAAGTAAGAATTGAATATGTATGATTCAGGCTATATGTTTATTGAAGCCAAAATTGTCTTGCAGGCTCAAAGTTATTTCTAAGGCAACAAGTATATTAGTATTGCGTTAGAAACGAAAAGTGAATAAGAAAATCGCCTTTCTCGGCCCTTCATAAGCATATCTTTTTTAACGCAGGGCTTTTACCTAAATTGTTCTCTTCTTACTTCTTCCTTTGTTAATGTTCTAACGTAAATATAAGTACCTATGCATTATTTGTTAAAATATATTGTAAGATATTTACTTCTAAGTAAAAACAAATATACAAATATTTATTTACGTTTGGTCCTGAAAAGGACTAGGCAACTAATAGTCAAAAATTCACGGTTGATGTAAATTTATATTTTCTTAATATTTTTAATCAATTACTTTAATATTATTATGAATTAATTTCAATTAAATTAGCAATTAGTCACAGATTATATTTTAGTAGAATTTTTATTTAAGATTAATAGCTATTTTAATAACGAATTCGGTTTGAAATATTTTTCCTTTTCGGCCAGGAGAGGAACAATCTCTGAGTTTAAAAAGTAAAGTTATATCGTTTACTTACTGCGAGCCACTTGTAAACCGAAGATGTTAAACTTACAAAGGCTATATTATCTTCTTAACTTATTAATTGTATTGAAGTTTATTTTAATATTATAGGATATTGAAATCAACTTTAAGCCTCAATAAAATACGTTGCACTTTTTTAATTGGGTACCTATAGATCCGTCTGATTTTTCAGCTCTCTTCATGATGTAATAGAGCTTATCGAATTACATCAAATTAGATAAGATGGTACTAAATTAAAGAGTGCAATCTAGAATTGAGCCAATTGGTTGGTAGTTGGTTTTGGTATTTCAATTCTATCTAATGGTTTATATCAAATTATCGACGGATGGAGATAATAATATGTATTATGGTAAAAAGTCCCTAATTTAAAGATTTGTTTACAAATTCAGAGAATTAGTTAATTTTGATTGCGCTCGCAGCTGTCGAAAAAGTTTAAAATAAAATAAGTAGCAAATAAGAAAATATACCACGTTATTGTAAATTACCTACCTATTTAATTAACAAAATTACACGAACACGTTTTTGTATAGGAGAAATAAATAAATACTTACTTGTAAATAATATGAAATAGAAGATTTTACATTAAAGTTTATTTAAGTAAGTATTTGGTGTAACTCTATGAAATGTACGATACGAGTCTATGTATGAGGAAACATAAAGTTTTATGTAAGTATACATAAACCGAATAAGTTTGTTTTCAAATAAAATATTTAATATTTAAGTAATTTGCTGTTTGTTTCTACTCATCTGATTATGATATCTCGATTCAAACCCGCATCTTCTGAGTGAGAAGCAAGAGATGATAGCACTAGACCACGGACGCTTAAGACAACATAACAAAACATAACATAGCATCACGTCTTTTTCCCATACGGGGTGGCAGGGGCACAATTGTGTTCACTTTTAATAAACATTTCCTTACAATGTTTCCCATCACCTTTAGAACTTCCGTATAACGTAACTACAGTAACAGGACATTGTTTTGGCACGTCGTCGTCGGGGCGGGACCCGACGTGCACCGAGTATGATATTTGGCGTTTGACTTGGCGATGGCGGTAGAGAAAGAGAGAGCGAGACGAGACCCGACGTGCCAAAACAATGACCTAGTAATGTACTTAGTTATTATGATAAATTACTCATCTCATATGCACATGGCCAGCACAGGGATTCAAACCTGCATCTCCAGCCTAAAAAACAAGTGCCTAGACTTCTAGAGAAATTAAATTAAATCACAGGTAAAAAGTTCAGTGCGGAATTTCCGAAACTCGTGAATTCGGACCGCAGCCATCGGATTCCGGAAGTGGAGGAAACGGAAGCCACCATCACAGTTATGGCGGCAATTATCATTAGCCGAACACAACTTGTTACATAACCGCCTTCTTAGGCATTTTTAAGAACTTGAAGGCGCCGTTTGGAGGTGTTTGGACGTAACTGGCAGGTAGGAATAGCTATAATAGCACTTGTTGGGGCTGAGTGAGTAAACTACTCCTTATTCTGATCCAGACGTTTCCCGTTTGCCGCAAACTCCGCACCTTTACAATCGTCAAATGTACTAACAAGATGCACACCAAGCCAAACTCTTTGTCCAAACACGACGGCTTGTTGAGGTTTGGCAAGCGTATTTAGATAGGCATTACAAAGAGGAAAATTTCGATATTCATAGAGCCCAATTCAATCGACCTATTAGACCAAGTTGCACGAAATTCGAGATTTTGTGCTCAATCATATCTACCTGGAGAAGGTAAATGACGCCAAACATCTTGAGCAAAATGTGACGTGGTGGGGGAAAGTTTGCGCATGTACACTTACGTGCCAAAAAAACGACGCACTTAAAATTCTCAAAACAAATCGTACCTACAGTATACTGCATGAATCTTAGTGCACAATTCACAATACTATATACTTACTTAGTTCAATCGATAGAAAATGAGAAAATATACTGTACCATTTGCATGAGGGCCTGAGCGATAACAGGTGCACAATAACTGTTTGAGACACGCGAAGTAGGTACATTTGCTGCGAACTATACAGATTTAATGGTCTGTGGATATGACTATCAAAATAAAGCTGTAAATTATTTAGCGACATTTATTTATTTTATTTTTTATTATATTTATTTATTTCAAAAAAGAAAAACAGAAAAAGTTTACACAATTTGAGGAACTTAGCTAAAAAAGTGACACCTAAATATTGGAACAACTGAGCCCGAGCTAGGTGTAAACCTGTATTTCAGGCTGCAGTGCTCTTCCAAAAAAATCCATAATTTGCTAATTCGTACACGGTCACATAGCATTATAAAAAATTAAGCAAATAAAGAATGACACTGAATAAAAACAATGAAATAAAAAGAAATAAAAAGATGCAACATGGTGAGTGGGTGAGCCTCTCTATGTGTAGTATGAGTGTGAGTGAGTGTGTGTGAGAGGGTGTGTAGGATAATAAATCAACGTTACTATGTCCATATAGTGTCAGATTAATAAAATATGCATTATTAACATTTTAAAAAGGGAAAATTATTTTGTATGCTGGTAGTTAGGTACTTATCATCAGTAAGTCCTCCGTCTTATCGTAATTAAGTAATTGTAACGATTTATAAACAATCTTTTTAAGATTATAAGTGGTGACGTTATAAATATCAGCTGCTTTATTAATTCTATTATAAATGAAGGGACCGAGGAAGCAGAAGAATTTATGGGCAAAGGACGTCTTTATTGGTGTCTATTAACAAAGAATAATGATTTGACAAAAGACAAGATTTTTTATGGGATACCTACGATTGAAATTCCCTAAAATTACGTTTTTCCACGTACATAAAACATAATAATATCTCCAGCGATAGAAAACTCATCATATACCATCTTTCTGGCTTGCCTTTTTAAAACTACGTTCGGACGTCGAGGCATTTTTTATCCGTGATTTCACTGCACGCAAGTGTATTGGGCAGCGACGAGACGTGAACTCAAAGCGGGAAACTGATCTACCAATAGCGTGGCTAGGCGCGCTCGATGCGATGCTCCTTCCGCACGCCGCGTCCCGCACATACCGTGGTGCGCAGTATCATATATCAGATGGTTTCTGCGCATGCAAGGTCATTTGTTCAAGTTGTTTGGCGTCTACTTACATAGTTTTATTATCACAGTAACAAAATAATCGTTATCCTTCCCATTTATATTGCGCCCGCTCTACCCCTAATGTAAAAGAATATTTAGATGACAAAACTGCATGGTCTTTACCATCTCAGCGCACAGAAATCCAAAGAGGGGCGATGGACTGAGTCAGTACGTCTCTCCTCGGTGTATTTCCTTAGACTTAAGCAGAAATTCATAACATTGTATTTTTAAGGCTCTGATATTTTAAAAAGAGGTACGGGGGAGGTTTCTTGCCCTTCTTTGCTCCATCCCTAAGCCCACAACTTCCGAACGGGCGGTAGTATACAAAAATATTAATATTATATTGACGTTGACTAAGTAATATGTATGATTTTATGGTCAATAAAAATTTTGAACTGAACTGAACTGAAATGGAAAAAGGCGTGTCGATTAGGATATGTTATGTTATCCGAAGAGTTTTTTTTTAATGCAGCCCGGTCCGCTCAGCTCGCTGGCTCCGCTTCCGCTCATTTCTCTTTTTTAGTGGAAGGCCGGCATTGGGTCAATGGTTTCTTCAGTGCACCACCCGTACGAAATCATACACACATTCACATACAGAAGAAGTTCGCATGCTAAAGAAACCATTGACTTATGGGATAAAAAAAAGCTTATGTTCTTTAGTCTGCCGACGCTTCTTGTAAAGTTGTATCAGAAATCATCCACTAGCATGATACAAAACTAGTGGAATCTATCTCAGTCCCACAGAATACTGCCTCTTCCATTATCTCGGGAATATCGAGAGTAATACCAATAGATGGAGTGCGCGCCATGAATCACGAGCGCGCCGCGGTGGTGGTGCGTGACGTCACTCGGATCTCGGTGGGAGCTGTCGAGAGTCGAGACGGATAGTCGACAGTCGACACGGAATGGGGCCGCAGATATAGTGCTGCTAGAATGGTTTGCGTTTCGATTGTAGCAAATTAACTTCAGGAATTATGGCTATATCCTAGCCTAGGATACTCCGAAAAGTGTCTGAGAATACACTGAACAAGTAATGCTCATTGTTTTTATTGCGGGGTGGATAACCGTATTAACTCAACTAATCTCAAAGCGCGTAGTACCATAGAGCAAGTATTAGAACTAGTATTTGCTCCATGGTAGTACGTATTTCTTTGTTTATACATGTACAAACAGCACATAATAATGTGTACAATAGACAATCGATCGATCGACAGTGGAATGAAGCAGTTTTCAGACAACGATCGGTCGGTGCAGTTGCGATCGGCTACGAAATAGCAACTAATGGTATGCTTTGGCTGCTCGATACATCATAGACTGATCATTTCATTAGTAATTTTATCGACTTTTATCCAGTGATTGGTTGACGTACAACGGAGACAGAGGCTGCCATTGTGACCTTAGATTGGGCGAAACTTAGCAGATAGCCCAAGATCAGAACAAATGCAAATCTGTACTGAGAGACCTAAACAGGGATATAGGGTATTATATCCTGTCAACCCTCAGCAAGGGCTGATGATGATGATGATGATGATGATCCATTGATTAGCAAATCAGAGATCGATCGACTATCGACGTAGGCGCAGTGTACTCAAGATTCAGAAGCCCGATTGTTATGCGAATCTAAACGAGTTGAACTCGATCCAATACCGGCTTCAATGATTTATTTTTAGGACACGTCACCTCCTCCATAAATTGTACTCAGCGTTTATTCTGTGTTTCTTTTATAAATAAATCCTAAGCTTTTTACACATAAATTGTGTAACACTTTCTTAATTAAGAAACTCTTTTGGACTCTATATAACATAACATGGCGTAACGCCTTTTTCCCATAAGCCATAAGTCATGGTGGGTCATCTGTAAACTTGTGAGCATCAACATCAAACATTGTAACATTCGCACACAAACAGAAAATGTGCGATACTCGTTGCTAGATTATCATATAAATCAAAAAGTTGTTTTATTTCGTATCAACAGAAGTTAGGCTTTACAACTTGAGCATGAAACAGCAGAAAATGTGTCTATCGTGAGCTCGTAAATTCTGATTCGCTACTATATTTATCGGCTTGCATTTAAAAATATTACATTCGCGCCTTTTAGAAGTTCAAATGATTGAAGGAATTTTTTGGATGCACGTCATTGACACAAACACTACTCATCGGGATGGTGGAGGAAATGTTGCGCCAAGCCA
Source organism: Argyresthia albistria (assembly GCA_963457715.1). NCBI lineage: Eukaryota > Metazoa > Arthropoda > Insecta > Lepidoptera > Argyresthiidae > Argyresthia > Argyresthia albistria. The sequence goes on along the minus strand of OY735252.1, from coordinate 1,364,089 downwards.
GTAATTATTTAGTATTTTTGCTTAACAGAAGCCCATCGGTGTTTTCCAATCGAAATATATGAATAGTGAAATTATACGTCTTTTGTTCACATTAATGTCACACCTTATGACCCTGAACCTATCCCGATACCAAAAATTCAAATCCACCAAAAAAAACTGCCTCTTAAAGGGTTAAGAATTCGTAATTCGTAATTTCGTAATTTCTTTATTGTACTCATGACAGTAAAAATAGCTTAACATAGAAAAAATATGTACAAAGGCGAGCTTATCTCTAATAAGAGATTTCTTCCAGCAAACCATGTTGGGTAGGAGACGGAGAGGTAAAGGGAAGAATTGCGCGTACAATAAAACTATTCTAGTAGGTACCTATAATACATAGATATTATTATTACACATATAAGAACCTATTACTAAGGAATAGACTACATACACAGTTACATAAATACAGCTTAACCATAAATATCGTATGAATACACTAATACATACCAGTATATATCAGAATTGCACTTATAGTTTGTATTACGTTGCTTTGTAAGCCATAAAGTTCTATATTGAATAAAGATTAAACTGCTGCCATAAATTACGCTCACTGATTATTTTTTGAAGATACTGATTGCAGACGAAGTTACTTATTACGAAGTACAATAATAAGTAGCATTTAATACATCCATTAATCCTGGATAAAGATTATTTTCTCTGAAACGAACACTTTTCCAATATAATGGCGTATATTTCAAAGCTGCGAGTACAAAAGTTTCTCATTAACTAGAGAAGCTTTCCACAATCCCGAACATAAACAACAATCAATTTTAATTGATCATAAATATTTTATACTTATTCTTTCATGAAATAAAAACACTAGATTCAGTATTTTTTCATGAAAGAATGAAAGCGCAGTGATTGGTCGCGTTAAATAACACTTCAATAAATACAGTAAATGCAAATCCTGGAGTGAAATGATGAATATTTAAGAGGTCGCCTCCCTTGCACTTGGCTCTGGGTTAGTGCACGGTAGTGCTTGGAACTTACTCTACGGGAGTGCAAAGTGCTGATCTAATTTTTTATTAAGTGTTTTAAGACGGAGCTCTGTAAAATATTGTGGCAGATTTACTTAAAATGCATGACTGGCTGCACTGTTGACGACCTCTGTGGCGTACCGGTTGCACATCTGCCTATACCATAGGAGAGGTCCCGGGTTCGAATCCCGGCTGGAGACAAAAAAAACCCCAGGTCACCCAGGTCTTGGATGTTTACATGTTTGTGATGTCGCTGTTTCTGGTTCCCACGACACAGGGTATCCTAGTGTGGGGCCAGAAGCAATGCATGTGCCTGTATGTAAATGTTTATGTCGTTTATGTGATCAAATGGATATTGAAGCATCTGATTATAGTCGGACTTTAACAGGATGTAAATAAACAGTGGGATAGAAAGGATAAGTTGTTAAAATTCCTGGCTTCAAAACAATAGATTCCACCTAGAAAGCGGAATCGACTTTGAATGTCAAATTTTAATTACAGTACGGGGCCATTGTTTTGGCACGACCGTCGGAGCGGGACCCGACCGACGACGACGTGCCCCGAGTATGACACTCGGGCGTTTGACTTGGCGGGAGAGAAAGAGAGCGAGATGAGACGTACCCACGTGCCAAAACAATGGCCCCGTCTTATCTTGATTAAAAATGCGGCTGAAAAATAAATGGGTACAACAGCGTCACGAGTTTTCTCATACGGGTTGGCAGAGACACAATTGCAGCCAGTTGTTCAATACTCCATTTTACATAACGGTAAGCTCGTCGCCACATATTGCTAAGCCCGGGTCTCTCAAGAGACTGATAAACAGTCGGATAAATTTTATTTATACTTTTTTTACTAGGGCTTTTGACCTAGATAAACAGACAGATAAACGGAAAGAGGAGAGGAATGAGAGAACGGCACTTAAAAGTCGAATTACCAATCTCATAATTAAAAGGATAAACAATGGCCTGTATCTACAATACAGGTGACATTAAATTAAATGACCATATTTTGGGGCATGATGGATGATAGTACCCATCATTATGAACAACTAGGGAAAGTTGTGCTTAATGATGGGCACTATCATTCCCCAAAACATGGTCAATTAATTAATTGTCACCTTTTATGAAAGTCCAAGTCAAAGCGAGATTGTTTTCTACCGTCAGAACGTAAGTATAAAATAGTCTGTATACTGTTATCATTATCACAGTAGTTGAAATGAATGTAGCGACATCGTTCTTGTCGTTTGTCCTTGCCCTTTTCAGGGCCACAAATCAGGCTTACTAGTAAGTTGTGTAAACACTAAATAACTTCACAGGTAAGCCAGGGCTGAAAACTGTCTGGTGACAAGTTGAGCAGAGGCCGTTTATAGAAGCGACCTTGCGACCTTGCCATGTTGAGCCGCCGCCGTTACGTAAAAATAACAACATTGAAAAAACATAACGTCAAGTCTTTTTGTAACCTTTTCCATAATTATTTAATAATATTGGACTTGGGGCTACCAAGCAATATGAAGTATTGAATAACTGGCTGAAAGTAGACAAAATTGTGTTTCTGACACCCCGAATGGGAAAAGGAGTGAAATTATGTTATGTTGTTAGTATTTAGGAGTTAATATCTGGGAACCGAGCTTTGCTCGGCGGTTGGTGGTACAAACATAATAAAACATTATATTCATATCAACAGACTGCATTATATGCTGCTATGTTTTGGAACAGCTGCAAACGAGAAGCAAACAGGCATTTTGTTTCCTCGTGAGATTTCGTCTCAGATATTCAATCCTTGAAAGATTGAATTCTGTACTTAACACTCACGAGGAAAACAAAGTGCCTGGTTGCTTAATAGCAAGCAAGAAGGTTGAATAACAGATGATGAACTTAGATTCGACCTCATTTGAACGAAACCTTTTTGTGTGAATTTTCCAAAGATGCGCCAAAAAGTGTCACGTGATCTGAAATCGCAATGATCTAACTTACTTTTTATTATTATTGGAATTTATGCCTGATGATCATTTCACTAAAGTGAAATCGTCAATCCTATTGCAAGGATATGAGAAAAGCTTGAAAACTCGTATATAACGCGATTTTTCAGTTATTGTATGAGTATGTTATGAGACCTCGATCGATTTTTTACCCCCAAAAACCCGTACATTGTAAATATCATCGAAAACTACAGCGCCTTTTTCTAGAACTTAAAACTTATATCATTCAAATATTCTTCGTTTCAGATGTTGTAGGCTCAATTTCGTGTATTTAGACGACATTCGCAACGCGATCAGAGAGGATTGAGTAATATGTCCCGAAGTCAGTTTTTTTTTTAAGTTTTTAACTTTGTGAATTATTCATAGAATGACCTCATTTTGAACTGTCATTGTCATACAAGTTATCCCCGGGATAGGCATTTCCGCATAACTTTTTGTTGGTAAAATCCAGCCCAACATGTAAAAAAATAAGCCTGGCCTAGCATGGGTTTAGGATATATCAACCTCATCAAAACTCAGGCAAAGAAATTTCGCCGAGAAAAAATTACAACTTAATAATACTTTGTATCTCAGACGAACAATAATTCATACATTTTCATATAACGATGATTGATAAAAGTGTCTAAGAGGCTCTAAAGAAAAATTGCCAATTTATGTTGAGCCTTAAAAGCATAGACTGAAAAAAGCCTCCCCAAATAACTTTATAGCCGAAGTTCAACGAACAACAACTTTACATGCTTGTCGTGGTTCGAGCCACAAACCTCAGATAATAACTAGCCAAGTGCGAGTAAGAATTGCACACGAAAGACCCCGTACCATATTATCGACGAAAACGACAAAAAAAAAACATTTTTTTCACAAACATACGCAAGCCAACAAAACGTTTGTAAGTTTGTGTGTAAAGGTACGATTACATAAATCTTGAGTGCGATATTGCTTATTACTGCTCCATATGTTGTGCCGGTATCTCAAGGTGCAATTGCTATATTTTTCCCTGGCGTATATTGCTTGATGTGACCATAAGTTGCATTACGTCATTTAATTTGAGTAAAACTTCGTGTGTGGCATATAACAGCACTTATTTAACCTCTCAACTGTCTACTCCTTTTTAGCGTAAGGTATATACGTTTTTGTGAAAGATAAATCACGCATAGAAGGCGCTAGTCATGTTTGTGTTGTCTCGCGAGTCATCTCAATAGCTATTTCCCATTAGGGTAGGGTAGTCGTAATGATATCGTTTCTCCCTTTTCAATTACGCCCCAGAATCGGAGGCATATTTTGCAGTTAATTATGCATCATCATAGCCCGGATTTGCTTTGGGTTACATGGGCCAAATAAGGGTACCCTGGGTTCCCGTTAACGTGGGGAGAAGATTTAATATGTCCTTATTAGGAAAAATAGTCTGTAAAAATGTAGTAAGCCTGTGGGACTTTCTTTTCCTTTCTTGTCCCACGTTGGTCCAATGTAGAGATAAGTCTATTGGTAAACATCTATGTTATACATAATATAGGATTTTGATTTAGTGTTCTATTCTACAACTGTGACATATATATTTCGATGCCTTTCAAATTCCTGTCTTTATGGATTATCAAAATTGACGTTCGATCAATAAGAACGCGGTTAATCCAATCGAACTATCATTTATAGCGATTGTTACCGGAAGAGATCGAGATATGTCAAGAGATACAGAACAAAAGAACTGTTCTGTTATCAGGATAAAAAAGATAGATAGCAATAAAGAGACATATAAATGCTTCTGGTCTTAAATAAGGATACGGTCGTGTAACAATAGGGCTGAGTAATATAAGTAGGTATCGAATGAACATCTTGGAATACCAAATAGTAAAAACAGTCATAACAGTATGTTTACACAACGAACTCCCATTATACTTTATACCCTCCACAACGATCATGTCATGTCATGTCATGACAAACCAATGCGCATCTGCACTTACAGAAAAAACCTACCAAGCGTAACCCGCCCATGACGCGGCAGTCTGGGCGGCCAGGGCGGGCGGGCTAGGGCGGGCGGCAGGTCTAGCCGGATAACGTTTTAAGGCTGCAGCAACGGAGTACCGTGAGATTGATGACGTCGCATTATATCTCGAGATTACACGCTACAAAAGGCATACTTTTAACACTCCCCTAACTCTTAAACGTGACAACTCACAACTAAAACCACGATTGAAAATAAACCTTACCGCAATGGGCTAGGGTTAAGATTGATAGTAACTTTCCGTGCAGAATCATTATTGCAGCTAGAGTGAAAAATAAAACGGTAAGGAAGAGCTCAGCGGAGGAATGGTTTTCCGCAGTTTTCATGACTTAGTTATTCTAATAGTTAGCTTTTGTGTTTTAAGTTTCTTTCTTCGAACTTGAAGTGTATTTTTCATGGAAACTGCTGGTAGTTATTTTAATCACATGTAGTATAGACTTCAAAGAATATAGAGCAACTCTATGGTGGGTGACATAAAATATTACGTTTACGTAGTCAGTGGAGTGGACAGTGTGATTTGCAATAGACATTTCACTTGGAAGTGAAATGTCTATATTGCAAATTACAACAATAACAACAAGTACCTCTACTTTGGGTCACATTATTGCTCAGTTTGGTCGGCAAAGGTGTTACTGTAGTTCCTTCAGTAATTAATTATAGAGATATAGATGAACATAGATGAATAAAGTCATTTAGACCTAAAGTGAAAACTTCTTCGTGAGATGGTTTAACTGTAACTTTATACAAACCAGCCAAAGGTTGACACAATCAACCGCACAAAACCACCAAAAACATTGCTTAATATATTTTTTTTCTATCTTTCTGCGCGCCTTAACATGCGACAATGAACACCTACAGCGCTGTATAGTGATCGTATAAAGTTTAATTTTCCAAATCATTAATTTTGATAAGCGCAAGCCCCGTGGCTCAGATAAACGTTTGACTTTACACTTTCCTTTGCCACCTGAATACGCGTTATGTCTCTATCAGGGTGGCTGGGATTTGCAGAGTTATGTAATCTTCCGTCAGTGTTGCCAACCGCAATCGCACTAGAAAATACAGCGGGAAACACAGCAAACAAAACAAAATAACCATCAAGTGCGGGTGAGACTTCCATACAAGAAAAACATATAAACTTTACATGAGAAACAGCCCGCTGATGGCAGACAGGACAGCCGATGCTTAGTTATGATGATAATTATTATTATGATGATAATGCTGATATAGTAACAATTATAAGTTTTGGCCCTTAAAAGTATAATTATGGTTCTGAGAATTTATGACTTTATAAGCAACACAAACCAACAGTATCTCAACTTTTCCCAAACGAGATGGCAGAGACACACCCGTGCCAACGATAGCCAATCAAGCCGATTAATTTGAAATATTTCCTAATATCTACCAATATCGCGAAAATAGTCAAGCCAAGATGTGAGTATAGTGGCAACACTTCTCAGTTTCCTTGTCCTTATCCCGGTCCTATTATATACGGGCCGATTCGCACAAATGTTCGTGACGGCGCAAAATGTCAGTCCAATTTGAAGATGTTAGGTACCCTCCAGATTCTTCTATGCCCAGCCCTCTACCGGAATATAGGCGTGAGCGTAAGTACGTATTTTATGTATGCATGCATGTTCTTGATACATTTAAACCTCGTCCTTTGCACTATTATACGAAAGTAGAGCTCGTAAATGATGAAAATCATTACTTACTTACTTCCGTCGGCGCTACAACCCTTTGTGGATCTTGGCCTCCTCCACGATCTGCTTCCATTTCGCTCTCTCCTCCCTGGCCTCCCTTCGCCAAGATGTTTTCTTCCCAATGCTCTTCAGATCCTCCTCCAGACAAAACTTATGAAAAAATAGAACAATAGATTTGGGTCTTTTGGGGACGCTGGACGGTTGAATCGTTAGGTCTGTAGTCGCATAATATCACTGTGAAAAATTAACCTCCTAGGTCAATGCAATCGAACGCTACGACCGTTTATGCTGTTTTGTTCGATTTTCATAGTAATCGCAATGGACCCAAAACCTATAGGGTACCTACTTGCCATAGGACTACAATCATGAAATTTAGCAACAAAGCAAGGTCTTTTAAGTAAAGAGATAAATCTGAACTTCAAATTTCTATCTCTCTACAATAATATTCACTAGGACTATCCTCTCAGCACCATCTTTCCTGTCCTGCCTAGGTTTGCTGGTAGAAATCTCTCTTAAGAGATAAGCTCGCCTTTGCGCACTTTTATGTTATTTAAGTTTTATTATTAAGTTACTGTGCAATAAAGAATATGAAAAAAAAAGTAATATTCAATTTGGTTTACATGGATGACATACATAATACTTTATTTTTTATGTGGAAACCTAATTACATGTGTTATTTCTCCAAGTGTGATCGTAACCCTTGGTGCGGGAGTCCTACTCGCACTTGTCCGTTTATTTTTATTTGACATCATCAGATGTTGTTGGTTGGTTGTTTCCAGCCAGTATTTATATAATCTTTGGTTGTTTCGTTCAAGCTTTTCTTTGCCTGCACGTTTTTTCTTTGGAAATATTTCCCGATATCTTTATAAAATGTTTATGAAAGAACAAAAATTCTTACAGTATTGACCTTATGAATAAAAAAAAATACGCGTGTAGCACCGTACACGTGTTAGAAGTAAAACTTCTGTAGCTAGATCATTAAGTGGTACCTATACTATACACCTATACCTACCTATACTAAAAGAGATTTAAATTTCCAATTTTGAGATCCAATCTCTGCTTCAAGTTACTTTTAAGTTTCAGACGTCCGATTATTTGAAATTATTTTATACTTGTACTTACTTTTAATACGTCATGTCATTTATTTCCCACCATTCCTTATCTACAATTTGTCGCGCTCGTGGTGATATACTTAACTCATTCAATAGTGTCACTACTATTTGCATCTCGCTCAGATTATATACCATCTGACGTCACGTCTTTAAGCCGTCTCGCTCAAATGTATGCATTGCTTTGCTTGTCTCTGTGCCCAGTCCCTTTATTTAATTGATCGAGTACGTATTTTCAACTATTCCAAGTTAATGTGTACCTGCGGGGCTACCATAAGGCTTGCCACTCACCTCAGTCGCGCAGATAAATGACAAAGAAGATGGCTAAATCAATATATGGACGACTGCCCCAGACATGTACAAAGACTTCTCAACAGCCAATAGCATTTAAATATTCATTCATAAATTTAATTTACTGCGTCTGTATTTAGTTTGTAGAACTTGAAGAAAAAAATTATTAAATATAGGTAAATAAGAGTTGTTACTCAATACTCCGTGATTCCAATATGATTCTGTGACCTTTGCCGTCGCTAGAAATAAGCACCATTTTGCAATAACATGCAACATAACGCCATCTAGCCAGTCCTCTGGAAACCTCCTGTTTTCAACAGTTTTGCTAGTTGGCAATTATGTTGCATGTTATTTTTAACGATGGCAAAAGTCACTAATCAATGGCGGAATCATAGAGTATGAAGTGACAACTCATAATTATTTAATCATTTCCTTCAAGTTCTACAAACTAACTAAAGACGCAGTAATTTATGAGAGAATATTTAAATGCTATTAATTGGCTGTTGAGAAGTCTTTGTACATGTCTGGGGCAGTCATTTTGCCAAATTGCCAACTCCTTTCGCGTCTCAATGATGTTTCTCCATAAAATAGCGCGCATTCATTATGATATGACATTAAATTGTGACAAAATGCGTGGCTGGGGTGACTGGCGTGCCTTATGCTACCCCCGCTAACCTATACATACCTACTTTGCTAGGATTTTTTAGGGTTACTTCATCGCGAAGCGATGACGTAACTCTTATTTAATTTTATTCTTGACATTTCCTTAGTCCGCCATACGACATACCTCGATTTTTATATTTTACTTCAACATTATTGACTGGCATGAAGCATTAACTTTAAAATTACAAAAGCTTATTAAAATCAAAATCGTATAATTTCAACAGTTATAACAACAATTCAACTTTAAAATATGTATTACAAAAATTACATACAAACAAATAAGAGAAACAATAAGCCATTAAACTTATGGCTCTGTAAACTGTAGACCTCGCTTTGGCCGTTTACTACAGATAAACATTAAATAGGTAGGTATAACACGTACTTAGTAGCTAAACTGCTAATTTGTGACTTGAACTGCACTATATAATAAAAAGTGGCTTTAGAACAGTTCTAGGTACCTACTTATTGTTTTCAAGAAGTCTTAATGCAGCCATCCATCACATCGGAATTTGCTTGAAAACTAAATATCACATTTGGATGATTCTAAGTGACTTTATGCGATTACTAGCTACCCGTTGCGCGACTACGCAGCGCGTTTTAGGTACCTATTCCATAGTTACCGGCCACAAAACGATTCGTTCATCATTTTAGAAATCCATATCGACCCGTATGTGACATTGATGAAACTCTTTTCTTACAAACTGTATGGATCGCATCGCACAGCTGTCAAACATAAGTTCCGGTTCCAACAAAGAGGTTGAACGAAGTAGTTTTTGGTCACGTCACTGGTTTTGTTTGCCAGTGTTTGCCCCAGCCAGCGGCGGCGGCGCCATCTTGGCCATACCGGAAATCAAGAACTCGTGGAAGAATGCTTAAAATAATTTTTATTTGTTAACGTTTCATCAGGTTTTTCTCTCACTAATTAACATTCTTTATTGTACGAATGTATTATTATCTTATCTGATTAGTTAAAAACCGTATTGAAAATAGTTGCGGTTTTAAAAGTCTTCAGCCGACCCTGACGTCACCGATTCCAATTTCCGTTACATTTCTTAGCCACTCGTGATAGCACCCGGCTAGTAGCAAGTGAAAAGCAAATATATGAATAACCCACAGTTGAGAGGTTAAATAAATTTTACCCCCGTGCCCCAAGAAGTTTTACTTCAAAAAACTATCATGATTTTTCTTGTGAATAGACGTTACAAATTCTTCGAGATATTCGTTAGTGCCGGTCTTCTTTTTGTTGAATTATTTTTATTGCATGTACCGATCAGTTTCAAAGCTAGCGATTTGACCGGTACCTACGTCCCGACTGGCCACTCAGGAAACAGTTTCAGAAAACACGACTAGTCTCATGTTAATATGTATACGCGTTCATCCCTCGAGCACTTCATGCCGTTTCGAGCACTCATTAATATGTATTAGTGTTTAGACTCCATTCCCCTCCACAGGCGATTGAGTCTCGACCCTCATACAAAACGGAGAGGAGCCAAAATGCAACCGAAAAGTAGCTAGTATAGAAACCTCCAGTGGGGATGACCGAAAGTTGTGCTGTACAGTTTAAAATTGACTGTGATGTTGTTTTGGTAATAACAAAGGAACATGGTTGTATTAATAAGATGATTTATTTTTATATTAAAACTTTTGCGTACCTTGCAACTAAAGCTCAATTGCACTTACTTAAACTTAAGATCGGTATCTTGAAGTTGCCGAAAAATTACACAAACAAAGATCAAAAATTACAAAGTACTAATACAGGGTGACTGCGGGGTCAGGTAGCAACAATGTAAACTTAGATTTGCCTATTAATTAGGAATGTAAAGCTGTTAGAAATTAGTATAATTAATTAATTTATTTTTTATTTATTAATTACGGACGCATAGTTGTAATTATTTAAATAGGTACTATCTTAGTGGCTGAAACCGCAACCATTTACCGAGTTAGAAACAATAAGTTAGAATGACGACCCGAAGTCATCCTGTGTACCATATATTCGTCTCTCTCTAGCACATAAAAAAATGCAATGTGATGTCCTGCTACAAACAAATACATCAAACAGTTCAACTTGTTAGATTCATCTCGCCTACAGTGTTAAAAGAAACTTAAATATTTATCTATTACCACTGTGGCCTGTTGAGAATAGATCCCTGCCATTTTCTTTCTAGTTAAGCCTTGTTTTAAGCATGTGTCAATATAATTTGTTAGAACGCATTGTAACGTTTTGGTTCACACTTTTATTGGGTGGCCCTGAAAAAGATAAATAAAATGATTAGCTATTTGCTCTATTCCCCACCGAGGACGCCTGAATGAACCGACTGCTGTGTCATTTAAATGTATATCTGGGAACCGAGCTTTGCTCAGCGGTTGGTGGTACAAACACAAAAAAAAACATTATATCATCAGACTGCATTAACATCGATTAATATGCTGCTCCGTTTTGGAACAGTTGCAAACGAGAAGCAAACAGGCATTTTGTTTTCCTCGTGAGTTTTAGGCTCACATATTTAATCTTTCAGCCTACACGATTGAATTCTGTGCCTAACACTCACGAGGAAAACAAAGTGCCTGTTTGCTTAATAGAAAGCAATAAGGTTGACCTTATTTGAACGAAACCTTTTGTGTGAATTTTCAGAAGACGCGCCAAAAAAGTGTCACGTGATCAGATGTCGCAATGAGTTAACTTACTTTTTATTGTCATTGGAATTTATGCCTTATTTTCATTGTATACTTAACCCATATATGCCCAGTGGGTAAATAACGACCCATCACCTAGCCACTTATGGTAATGCACCGTGATATCAAACTGTATGCATGTTTTTCGTACTACCCACATTTTTTCATTGCCAAGGAACGTATCTAGAAGTAAGTCGTGTGCGCTTGTGCTAATACGTGTGTTTTCATACAATTATTGTCCGTGAAAAATTACTTCAGTTTTATTTGGCGAAAAGTTGCTACCAGAGCGGAAATAAATGTAAGTACTGTTTTTACTTATTGATATTTGTTTGTTTTATCAGGTGTTATTGGAAGATGAGTAAGTGTGTCAGGTTATGTGAAAACATTTTTTATGATAAAAATTGTTTTATTGGTTGAAATTGACGCGAATATTTCATTGGGTCGTTATCGACCCCGTGGGCAAATACCATGACTCATGTTTTTGTACTGTTTTTTTATCAGGTCTCGCCGTCAGCTTACTGCACATGAGATTCTTGACTGCCTCGAGTCTTTTGATGTTGAGGATGTTCAAGGCTTGGACGTGTACATTGATCCGCCTTGCAGTGGCATTTTATCTGATGGTGACTCGGATGAAGAGGATGGAAACGACGTCGACCGGATGAACCGACATCAGTTGCTAGCACCAGCCGAGCTTGAAGTTCATCGCCACCAAGATGACGAAGACGTAGCAGATGATAATCCTACCCCAAGTTCATCAGTCGCCGATAATGAACGTGCCCGACCTTCAACTTCCGCACCAAAGAGGCTTCGACGAGCAAGAAATGAAGGCGAAACAGCTGCGTTAGAAGACGCTGGTCTTCAAGATGTTGGCACTCAAAAACCACGTCCCCAAGGTGATCGTTCTTTTAGAAGGCCGTCAAGAAGGCCCAATGTTGAAGCCAGCGAGCTACGACCTCGACATTGGGTCAAGCGCGACTTGAGGCCGCAACAGGAACAGTGGGTGCAGCCGGCGCCACGTGCTGTTCTGACGCTCTCTAAGGACAGTGAACCTATAGAATTTTTTGAATTATTCTTTAGTGAAGAGGTTATCAGACACATCGTGAGACATTCTGTCATGTACGCTGTTGGAGAACATCACAACACAAACTTTACTCTTTCTGGCGATGAAATTTACTGTTTTATAGGAATCCTTATCCTCACTGCTCGCTAGATCCCTTGGATCGACTATGGATACACTGGAACACCGCAGAGCTCTAGCCAGATCGCTTTTGCAGAAGTATGGAGATATGAAGAGTCAGCCTGGGCCATCACCTGCGAGACATTTTTCAATTTCATTACCTCAATCGGTCCGGAAACATAAAGCTGATCATATGATTCTCACAGGTCAAGAGAGGAAAAGATGTGCTGTTTGTAAGAACAAAACGAACAAAATGTGCCGCAAATGTAAAGTAAACCTCCATGATAAATGTTTCGCAATGTATCACGATACAAATTAGTAATAAAATATTTTTTTCTCTCTCTAAGCCGTGTTTTAGTTCATAATTGTTTTCTTACAAAATCAATTTAATGGGTCAGTGTATATGCCCCAGGGGTCGTTAGCGACCCACTGAAAAAAAAATACTTCCAGACCTGAAAACTGTCACCATACTTGATAAAAGTGGTCAAAATTGACTAACATATCTAAAAATTACTAAAATCAGTGACCAAAAAAGTTCTGGGCATATATGGGTTAAGTGAAATTGCAATCCTATTGCACGGGTATGAGAAAAGCATGAAAACTCGGAAATAACGCGATTTTCCAGTTATGAGACCTAGCTCGATCGATTTTTACCCCTAAAAACCCCTATATTGCAAATTTTATCAAAAACTACAGCGCCTTTTTCTAGAACTCAAAACATATATATCGATACATACAAATATTCCTCGTTTAAAGGTAATGGCTACCGCTCGGCTTCGCCTCGCGGACACCAATTAGGGATGGTGTCGTGATAGACTATCATGAGACTTTGTCTATCCGCCGAACATAGTGTTGTTGCAGTGCGTCATACGCGTTTACTCAAGTTCTAAACTCAAACCCCTTTATTAATAAAAAGTCACTCCTGGAGTAAAAAGTTAAACCGGGAGTTTTTACTCCCGGAGTGGCCTTTTATTGATAAGAGGGTAAAGGAGAACAACTTCTATCTACCACCAAGTTAAAGTTTAAGTTTTTTTCAATAAACAGGCTCGTCGATGGAACACTCGTATTGAACAGCTTCAGTGATTTATTGTGTCAGTCAGTCCAAAGGCTTCTGTTTACTCCGATCAAACGAAAGTTTCCTGCAGTACATCAACATGTATAATATGAATGGGATTGTCGATTGAGTATGACGCAAACCCAGGGAGCACTGATCCAGTGGATAGCGCATAGGTACATTTCCTTTGAAACACCACTCACCAATTTTATGGACGGCGGGGACGAGGTAAGAGAGCTGTGATTGGTCAGCCGCTGCAAAACTGTCTGGCGGCCCGTCATCATACATACCTAGGTTGCGAATGCGAACGTTTGTTGAATAAAACAAACGTATGGTGAGCCGCATTCCTCCGCAGGCGCAGTCAATTGGATATACGAGTATAGTCTCTGCGCAAACCAAAGCGTCACGAGGGAAGCCGAGGGCAGCGATGGTTCGACGCTGTTATCAGTAGCCCAATCACGAACAAAGATTCGATAGAAAACTATCAAAAAGCCAAATGTCAGTGATTCTTATTCTTTAAGACATTAATTATAATTTCCTGCGTTCTCGAAAACGTTTTACGATCTCGAGGCTCTGGTCAACGGAATCTTCACGGAACAGATTCTATTGTGAGAGGAGAGGACCGTGAGGATGCACTATCGAGAAAAGGAGTATACTGAACAGCAAGTCGATGTAGGCTGGGAACAATGGTGATAAATGATTGTTTTTATTAGGGTTCCGATCCTTAAAAGAAAAAAAAGGAACCCTTAAAGGATTACTTTGTTGTCCGTCTGTCTGTCTGTCCGTCTGTCACGACCCCTTTTCTCAAGAACGCCTGGAGGTATCATGTTGAAATTAATATCGATTACTCAGGTCTATGGTTCCTTAGAGCTGTGAAAAAAATTAAACTTCTAGGCAATCAAATGACAACGCGATATTATGTCATAATATTGCTGAATTTGTATGAACTCGCGTGGAACTCGCAAGGGAATCAAAACCTATAGGGTACTTCCGGTTGGTCTAGGGTCATGAAATTTGGAATGAAGGTAGGTCTTATAGCACAAGTAAAGGGAAAAATCTGAAAACTGTAAATTTCTGTCTTTCTAAAAATATATTCAATTTGGTTTACATGGATGACATCACACTTTAGTTTTTTATGTGGAAACCTAATTACACGTGTTACGCTCTCCAAGTGTGATCGGAACCCTTGGTGCGCGAGTCCTACTCGCACTTGGCCGGTTATTTTTTAATTGATTGATTGATTGAATCACTGACTGAAAGTGGGGGTACAGTGCCTCTGCCACCCCGTGTGATTATAAAAATGCACAACAAAATGTTACGTAAACCACAGATACTATAATATTACGTAACATACATAAAACGCGTGTTTTTAGTTTCAATTTCGTTCTGCGGAAGCCATAAGGGAAAGCTTTTGTGACTACCAAGTTCATAATAAAAACCGGGAAAAATTAAGAAACTTTTCCCATACAGGGAACGAAAATACGGAACCTCGTAGACAATACGTAAATTGCTTGGATTCTTGGTAAAGATTAATAAATATGATTAGTATAGGGTACATACCTTCGAAGAAAATATTCAAACAATATTTGAAAAGGAATCGATTTGAGCCTTGAGGTGAATTTGGCGGTTATAACAAGCTTTATCTACTCTCGTGTCATAAAGTTCGAATTACAAACTTGAAATCGAATTCACAATGACGTACTTTATAAACGCAATACAGTAATGAAATAAAAAATAATAATAATAACACTACTTCTCGAACAAAACTAATGTTATTATTAAACTTTTTTTCCATAAGGATACAGTTCTACTTTTTTTGGGAAAGGCAAGGGTCTTGAAACCGAACAGCCAAGGTGTTTGATAGTCTGTATCTTTGGAAAGTTTTTTTTTAACTATAGCTGACAACCAAACAGCCACTCAGTGTTGGATAAGTACTTGGAGGCAGAAAGATTTGGAATTTTGAACAAAGAGGTTCATTGCTCTGATTGAGGTTTAATAGTGTGGCCCATTCTCCGCGCATGCGATGTGATATGCTGGTTTTGGCGGCAACAAAACGTCAACGTGACGTGACAACGTTTTGTTGTGTCTAAGCACTGATTTATATGGAAATATTGTAGTGTTTTAACTTTCATTTTTGTGGGAGAGACACTTAAGTGAAACTGCACATAACTAGGTATTAAAACTCTCGTGGGATACTATTAAAAACCTCGCCTACGATTTTTTAACACTCACTCGTGCTTTAACACCCCTCGTTATGCAACAGCTTCATAAACTACTATTAAATAAGTACTCTTACCCATTTAGAAGCGAGGAACGCTAATGTAATGTTTTCCATTTCTGGAGCCACAAGAGGGTTGAGTTGCGCCACATACACCGTTGCCCAACTGCAATTTTATTACAATTGAAATCACCTTACAGGGTGTAACAGAAAGGTTTTGTCATATTTCAAGGGGTCGTCAAGGACACAATTCTGAACAATATTTACTGGGTCGGTCCCTAACGGTCTTGAACACAATATGACTATGATACTATGATATTTGACTACAACTTAAAGTGGCAAGTACATAATGTTTAAGCTAAGCTAAGTTAAGTTTGTCTAAAACTCTAAAGCTCCAATAAAAATATTATAATATTCTTTATTCATAAACGTTCAATAAACCTTTCATAGCTAAGATTACTATTGTTTCATACTCCCTTTACGATTCTTTCTGACGAAACAATAGTCAATTATTCTCTAAAAAATAAAATGTCAAAACAAACAACAAGTGTGGTCTCAGATCAATGAAACTCTTTACTTTTTTACTCCTTGAGTGTGTTCATAAACGTCAAGTCCAACCATAGGTTGGTTACCATGGAGTAAGAAAGTAAAGAGTTTCATTGATCTGAGAACCTGACATGACAATCAGCTTTTCATATAGTCGGCCATTTTACTCTCTATGGTTTATATAGGGTCCTCATAGGGTCCGGCTCTTCTTTCATTCTTTTACTTATGAAGTTTTTATTGAAGGTTTGTAGAACGTTTTAGTGCTATTGATCGTTTATGAATAATGATTTTCATGATCAAACCTAACATACCTACGCCCATTCGCTTGTGGACAGAAGAGTCCTTTGACTTTGACAGTGGGTACCAAGACGTTAATTAATGTCTATTGAAAGGGGATTGAAAACTTGATTTCCCCTAATTTTAATGTATTTTTTTTCCTTTTCGGCCAGGAGAATGACAATCTCTTGACTGAAGGGGGTAACAAGCCAATAAACCTCTCATAAGTTTTTATGAATAAGACTGTAAATCTGTATTTGTTAGATCAATTTATTTTTATAGCCAGGACATACAAATATTACAAAATTATTGTTGATAAGAATTAAGATTTTGTGTGGATATTTTATCATTTATCTCGTAATTATCAAGTCATTAACGGGATTAGTTTAGATTTAGATCAGTCAAGCGACCCGTTAAATGTTATTTAAAAAATTCAAAAATATTACCGAAATAGTTTTTTAAGGTATACATACAATCAAATTACGTGCTGGACCGCTAAATTTAAGAAAAATCATTTTTATGGACCACCCCAATAGTTATTCTTCACAACTAATGAGTTGTAATGGAAATGTTACAAAGATTCTATTTCTAAAAGCACACAAGTCTATGCACTCACAAAAGCCAACAGCAGAAAGACGTCAGCATTAAACAAAGGCGATATACCCTGGAAATTGTACAAACATTATCGTTTTCTAAAACCATACCAAATTCCATTGTGAGATGCTAAATCATATCATACGAACTTTCACATTGTCCCTTCCCATGTTTATAATATTAATACAGTAAAACTAATATTTCAAGAAAACTAGATTCCAATGTATGGAAAACTTGGCAAAATAAAAGTTGACTTTTATCTATCAGGATATGTTGGTTAGAGAGGAAAGTTAAATATTATCCTTTTATTCTCTTAAAGTATTGATCCTACAATGAAAATGTATGTAACGATTTGTTCAAAATTGAATATAGTTAATAAATGTAGAAGCAAGTGTTTTGATATTTCCAATGGTTTTCGACTTTCGAGCGAATAACTGGAAAAACCGGCCAAGTGCGAGTCGGACTCGCGCACGAAGGGTTCCGTACCATTATCTATAAAAAACCGCAAAAAATAAAAAGTATGGGAGCCCCCCTAAATATTAATTTAATTTTAATTTAATTATTTATTTTTTAAGTAAATAATATACTCAATATATTGTGAACATTTTAAGCGTCTACCTGCTACCATTATCAATATCCCCCCCCCTTAATATTAAATTTCTTTTGATTTTTAGTATTTATTGTTATAGCTTCAACAGAAATACATCATCTGTGAAAATTTCACCTGTCTAGCTACCACGGTTCATGAGTTACAGCCTGGTGACAGACAGGACGGACGGACGGACGGACGGACAGACGGACAGCGAAGTCTCAGTAATAGGGTCCCGTTTGGCACCCTTCGGGTACGGAACCCTAAAAAGGGACCTTTCATACGCCCCAACCGCCCTGGTGGTACAGGTAAATGAGAGGAATTTATATGACTCTTTTCAGGAGACCTGCCCCTAACACAATCCTAAAGTTTTTTGTAACTCCGTATTTAGTTCCGCTGATTTTCCTATTTTACTGAGTTATTAGCCAGTTATTCAATATAATAGATACCTACTCCATTTTGCGTGACAGTTGGCTAGCCCGTTCCAGCATGGTAGCGAAAAATTAATATATTTATGATTATGATAGACAGGCGGTTATTTCTGAAATTGCTTCTGCTTTCAGCGGTTAACCGCATTAGTGAAACTTTTTGACACAGGGTTTTTTTAGACTAATTTATTTTATTTAATCGTTTTTTGCAGGCATAAAAGCCCATACAATAAATTACACAAAAACATGTCAACAATAAAATCAAGAGAAAATTCAAATAAATACTTACAAAATAAAAATTACAATAATTTTAAAAATATTACACTCTCACACATATTCACACATGCAACCACCCATAACTAGACCCCGCTGAACACGATAATGTCTGGTGTCAACCCCTCCTCCCCTCCCTACCCCGACTTTTCCCCCAAAACGTGTCCCGATCTGCGGTTTTTCTAATGATGCTCCGAAACTTTAGAGATAAAGGATAACTATATAATTAGTCACTTACTATTTCAACGATTTCGAAAATTCGGAAAAAAATAAATAAAAACCGCAGACTGGGACACGTTTTGGGAGAAAAGGGGGGAGACGGAGGGGGGTAGGGATTGACACCGGGTAGAATCGTGTTCAGCGGGGTCTAATTAGTCTAAAAAAAAACGGTTTCAAAAAGTTTCACTAAATGCCCTTAGACGTGGTTCTATGCAAATAAACCGCCTGTCTATTATTAATGTAAAAGCTTTTAGACCTCTGTCCGTACGTTTTTCTGAAAGTGTCTATTAGATCATTATGCGTTACCTATAAGCTCTAGCAACTGTGTTTACTTACCCTACGGGTCTTAATCTCTTGATACAACCGAGCAAAACCGATCCAATGATAAAAATTACCAAAAAAATGCCTGTCATTACGATCAGGGGTGTGACGTCTTTCATAGTGGGTGCTGCAGTTTACACTGAAAGCAATAAAATGATTCTGTTGTTGGCCTCATCAAGAGTGAGTGCGCGGTGCCTCTTGGGCTCAACAAGAGTGAGTGCGCGGTGCCTCTTGGGCTCATCAAGAGTGAGTGCGCGGTGCCTCTTGGGCTAATCAAGAGTGAGTGCGCGGTGCCTCTTGGGTTCATCAAGAGTGAGTGCGCGGTGCCTCTTGGGCTCATCAAGAGTGAGTGCGCGGTGCCTCTTGGGCTCATCAAGAGTGAGTGCGCGGTGCCTCTTGGGTTCATCAAGAGTGAGTGCGCGGTGCCTCTTGGGCTCATCAAGAGTGAGTGCGCGGTGCCTCTTGGGCTCATCAAGAGTGAGTGCGCGGTGCCTCTTGGGCTCATCAAGAGTGAGTGCGCGGTGCCTCTTGGGCTAATCAAGAGTGAGTGCGCGGTGCCTCTTGGGCTCATCAAGAGTGAGTGCGCGGTGCCTCTTGGGCTCATCAAGAGTGAGTGCGCGGTGCCTCTTGGGCTCATCAAGAGTGAGTGCACGGTGCCTCTTGGGCTCATCAAGAGTGAGTGAGCGGTGCCTCTTGGGCTCATCAAGTGTGAGTGCGCGGTGCCTCTTGGGCTCATCAAGAGTGAGTGCGCGGTGCCTCTTGGGCTCATCAAGAGTGAGTGCGCGATGCCTCTTGGGCTCATCAAGAGTGAGTGCGCGGTGTCTCTTGGGCTCGGGAATGGACACAAGCGGCGGTTTCATATGTTAGTTTTAGTTTGACTTAGCGAGAGAGAGAGAGAGAGAGAGAGAGAGAGAGAGAGAGAGAGAGAGAGAGAGAGAGAGCGAGACGAGACCCGACGTGCCAAAACAAAGGCCCCGTACTGTACATTAGTTTATCCCAAAGCACGGTGTTGGAAATCCAATATAATCTCTCCTACAATCCTATAGTTAGTTTTGGGACAGCTTTGCTCTGATAGCATACCTATATAAAATTGTACTTACTTTCGATTCCACGAACCAAGTCAGTGTCTGATTGATTGAACGTGCACATACAACAACAAGAGAAATGAATGGGAATATAGTATAGCTTACAGTCGAGTTGATGAGGTCTGCAGATTGGTACAGTATTTGGTCTTTCAAGTGGATATCGTATAAGTAGAATATCCAGTACCTATTTATTTTTTGACAAATCACAATATTTTGAAGTGACAAGTGACATTACATTTTACTCCGGAGTTTTACCATTTTAGTACGGGAAATAGTGCAACTCATTGTATGGGATCTGCAAATTTTGGTATCGGATAAATTCACTTGGCATAGTTATAAACTATGATTCAACTGGGAGCTTTTCTCGATCTCGCGAAAGCTTTTGACACCGTTTCTCGTCCAATTCTCTTAACCTGCTGGCTGCAGCCATTTTTTTTATTTTTTTTGAAAAAAAAAAAAATACATTAAAATTAGTTTGACAGTGGGTACCAACGTCAAAAATTAGACATTCATTGACGTCTTGGTACCCACTGTCAAAATAATTTTAATGTCATTTTTTTTTTTTTTTATAATTTTAATGTCAATATTGTTCCAAGGACTGGATTGTCCTTACGCTACCGTGGGTGTTAAGAAAATTGGAGCTCTTGGGTATACGTGGCCTCCCTCTCAACTGGTTTCACTCATATCTCTCAGACCGCAGACAAAGAGTTAAAGTTAACGATTCCTACAGTGACTACGCGAACATTAACTTTGGAGTTCCCCAGGGAAGTGTTTTGGGTCCATCACTATTTCTCATCTATATAAACGATCTGTGCCGGCTAGACTTGATCCAAGCGGACTTATTTATGTTTGCGGACGACACTGCCATCATATTCTACGGCAAGAGCTGGTCATCTGCAGGTGCTGTGGCATGTGAGGGCATGAATAGGGTTAATGACTGGCTCAGACGAAACCTCCTTACTCTTAATACAGCTAAAACCAAAATAATTTGCTTTAGAATAACACAAAAAACGGCTCCAACTGCTGACACTAATATAAAGATGCACTCATGCAGAGACATCAATAACCCCTCCTGTATGTGCCCAACTCTCGAACAAGTACATAGCATCAAATACCTAGGGATAATTATTGACGAAAGACTGACATGGAGGAAGCAGATTGCATCACTATCCGGTCGAGTTAGAAAATTAATGTACATTTTCAGACGACTTCGGCAGGTTGCTGATATGAATACTCGTAGGCTCGTCTATATTGCCCTGTGCGAATCCATCTTAACCTATGGCATCTTGATTTGGGGAGCAGCTTCCAAGACAGACGTCATAAGAATTGAATACGCGCAGAGAGCTCTTCTCAAGGTAGCCTTCTGCAAACCATTTAGGTATCCCACTGATTGCCTCTACCAAGATTGCAAGCGTCTTAGGGTACGGCAACTATATGTCATCGCTGTGGTTCTTAAATATCACAGATCTGCTCTCGACACTGCTGCTGATGTCGCAGCTCGTCGAGTGGGATGGAAATGCCCCCGGACACGCACTTGTTTCGCACAAAGGTTCTTCACGTTCCAAGGTCCTTATCTCTATACCAAGATAAATGCTGAACTAAAGATAATGCATCTAAGCAGGTACAGGTGTAGGAAGCTACTTTTTGGATGGCTGCAAGAACTTGACTATTCCAAAACAGAAAGTATTCTCCAAATTTGCAAATAAGTCCTTCTGCAATAATACTAACCTTAATATCTGACAAATTAAATCCTCATACAAACAAACACTCACAAACATTATACACTACTATCTTCACACATTCACTACACTCCACACTAACACTACACAGTTACTCAGCCTGCTTAGTGGCCAAAAGCCCGGTTAACGTCCGACCCCAAGACTCGCAGTCGTAGGGCTGGCAGGTACACCAACACTAAACACTTTAGATTTTTGTTCTTACTTTTGTTTTTTTTTTTTTTTCAGCAAATGCTTTTTAGTACTTATGTTTTGTTGTTTTTTATATAATTAAGTTCCATACAACTTTATTTGTAAATGGTCTGGAAGAGACTAGACCCCACGATACAGGGAATCCTAGTGTGGGATCTAGGGCTTAACCAAAATGTGAATCTTTTATTGGAAATAAAGAAATTCATTCATTCATTAAAAAACTGAGCTGATTTAGCCCGGTAGCCATCCTATCCCACCAGGGGGGGTCGAAGGCACTCTCCGCCGTGCTTCAGAATAATATATGATATCGTCTTCTATTTATGTATTTATATATGAAAGGGTATATTTATTATACTAAAAATGAATTCCTCATTCCTGTTTCATTCGAAAATGATACCACACTCACACTCGAGGCATGAGGTAAAAAGAAGACTTTTTTTTCTGAACCGCGGTGGAGATTACTTTGCATCCCCCCATTTCTTTCCACCAGGGGGCTCGATGGCTACTGGGCTAAATCAGCTCAACTGGTGTATACAACTGATACTGTGCCAAGTGAATTCATCCGATACCAACATTTGCAGGTTACGACTCTATTTCCCGTACCGTATTTCAAAGGAGTTCCTTTCCTTCTTTCATCAGTATACTCTGGAAAATAATTAGTTTTTTGCTGGTATCAAGAGTTCCGACATTGAAAAAAATATGTTTCTTCAAGGTCAACAAAGGAACTGAGACTACATCATCAATCTGCATACGAATGCACATTGAAGAGCCATGTGCATAGCACACCATACGTATTTAAGGCATATTATGCACACATACACAAACCAATACCATAAAAAATATGGCATCTAAGAACTGGTGAAACCAAACGCCTTTGACATCTCTCATCCTAGCTGTCACTCTGCATCGGCTATCTTTCTGTAAAACCTCGTGTTCCACATCATCATTCTTTGAATACAACCTACCTACGTGAAATACAGTCCAATCTTTTATTGAAGACCACAGCAGGATCCCTACTCTACGAGGAAGGACTGGTCCCAACAGAACTAACAATGTTTTTGTAGTAGTCTACTTGCTAAATTCTCTCTATTATTTTGAAATAATCATCTACAAAACATAATAATTCTGTTATATTTTCATTCATTGGGTAACCTCCTATTGTCGCTAAAATACTGGAGTTTCCTTTTATGTCAGTAAAGATCAACAAAGGGGCTCCCCTATTAGAAGGAGAAAAAATCCCAAAATTATACAGTTAAGCAGATCGGTTGCACAAAAGTAGGCTCATTAGAAAAAGTCACACCAAGTTCCCTCTGTTAGCGATGTCTGCCTCCCTGTACCTACCTAGACTAGACGACTCTTCATATTTTGCATCACATCGCCACCGTCATTAGTAGTTTTTGCCCCTTCCCCCCACCCCCGTTATCCACCCCCCTCGACGCCCTGTTCCGCAGATTATCATAATTGCTCCTCCAGCTAAATTAAACACGCTCATTTACATAGAAGCGAGATTTACGCGTTCTTCAAGTGCTTTTACAACGTCATTCTTACGCTTTCTGCTGTACATAACATTATTACGCGTTATGTTAGAGCCTTTTAGGGATTAGCCCTTTGGGAGGGAAAGGCTGGGAGTAATGATCCTTGGCCTTTCTGTGCGGTTTTCTTACCTCTTTGGAATAGAGGACGATGACTTTCCTCGTATATTATTTACTATTATTAAAGTTAATGTAGCCCGTTAATGTCCCCACCGAGAGGCACATGACATTACCCAGACACAGTTAAGATTGAGCAAGTGCGGGTTAATGAACCATAGCACGTTTCTCCGACAATTTCCAGCAACTAGATTTGAACTAGATACACCTCAAACACGCTCTCTCGTGTACCACTATTCCATTACTCCTGCCTGAAACTCGCGAGCAATATTTCATTTCCCCTTCCGAACATAACCGATGAATCTAACAAAGTGAGCGTTCACTTCGATAGAAAACTACGAGCTTAATCTACAAGACATTGAACAAATAACATTTCAGTTCATTCACCACAGTTTTAACGCTTATTTTTGAAAGAGCTGAGTTGGTTTTATGGTGATAAATTCAGATAATAATTATAACAGCCGGCGCTAAATGAATAGCAAGGTTACAAGAACTTGTGCAAATATACAGAGTGCTGCTCAAATAGAGAGCCGCTTAAATGTCATTGTGGTAATGTCATTTCGTTGAGTTGTTGACGTCTACTTAAAAGGAACTTATATGTGATAGATTTTTTTATTCAAGAGGTCAATACTATAAGATTTTTTTGTTGTTTGAGGTCATTTTATAAAGATATGGGAAAATATTTCCAAAGAAAAAACGTGCAGGCAAGAAATATAACTATTATTTTGAATAGACTTTAAAAATTCGCTCGAGATATTCGTTAGTATGGAGAATTGCCGGTGTCCCTTATCTGTCTCAAGTTTTCATAACCTCTGTCAACTATGATCTATATCTGTGCCTGTGTGACATTTATATGTTTGAGTAGGAAGACCCCTATGATTTTACCTCAGATTTTACTTCCCCCACGGAGAAAAATGAGATGCAATTTATTTTGAAATCAAAATGAGATTTATAAATCTTGAACCATTACGAGTTCTGCTTGAAAGGGTTTTCAATTTAATTTTTCGTTCCATCTTTATCTTATAATTTGCGTAACGCAGTCGTTCTCTTCATAAACCCGTAAACGTATAAATTCAATTCAACCTAATTTGAAAATGTATATTAGTTCGGCACAAAAAAATAATTACACGCTCCCGATTATTTAGGTCTATCGCAGTTAAAATGATAATACTGATGAAAATAAAAATTATCAATAGGTAGCAGAAAACCTTGTACTGTGAATACTGTGATAAAAAAACATTTCATTAGCTGTGACAGTAATTATAAGATTTTTTATCTAGTTTTAGCCTGGGCTGCGCTAAGTAGTTTTGATTGAAAACACATGAATCTTTCAAAGTTATGTTCGTAACAAGTGGGTTAAACTGCATTCCGTAGGTCTTCATATCGAAGTTTGACATAGCGACTGCATACTAATAGAAATATTCCTGGATTCCACTGACAAAAAGACCGCTCCATGACAATGAGACGCGATATTCATTATCCGGCGATTATTCGGCTAGAGACTGCTTTTTTGGGAAATCAAAGTAGAAATTCGTCATCGACAGCTTGTTTTCGCGCACTATAACTCTAGTATAATAATAATAAAATAAGAATAAAAGGAATAATTTATTGTTCAAAATAATAACGTTTTACAGATTTTAGGTCCCTGCCTCCCAAAGTAGGAAAACCTGTATCATGGGAGACAGTTACTTCCCAGTGGGTACACAGGTAATTTTGAACAATATTACTACTAATATATTGATAACAAAACTACAAGAAAATTATCAAAACACAATAAAAGAGAGCAGTGAGAGTGTAGTGTAGTTTAATAGAATTAATGTTGAGCGTCACCCACGGTAGCGTAAGGACAAAAGAGTCCTTGGAACAATATTGACATTAAAATTATAAAAAAAAAAAATGACATTAAAATTATTTTGACAGTGGGGACCAAGACGTCAATGAATGTCTAATTTTTGACGTTGGTACCCACTGTCAAACTAATTTTAATATTATTATTATTATTTTTTACAAAAAAAAATAAAAAAATGGCTCGAGTCAACCGGTTTAGAGTGTAGTGTGAGATTTGATTGTTGTTTGTATGTGATAGATAAGTGTGTGAAGTTGTAGGAGGAAAGGTGGGAGATAAATATTATCTATTAAAAGAACGTCAGATGTTGGGTAACGATAAGTAGATGGCAGGCAAATCAGACACATCACAGATATGTAGGAACTGCCAGATTGGTTTACTTTACTTACGGAATACTGCTTTGGGGGAGAGCGGCAGATATAAACACAATATTTGTCCTACAAAAAAGGGCCATTCGGGCTATCTATCAACTAGATGCTAGGCAATCACTAAGGAAAAATTAAAAAATATCAATATTCGTAATTTCGTAATTTCTTTATTGTACTCACATGACAGTATAAATAGCTTAACATAGAAAAAATTTGTACAAAGGAGAGCTTATCTCTAATAAGAGATTTCTTCCAGCAAACCATGTTGGGTAGGAGACGAAGATGATAGGTACGGGGAATAATTGCGCGTACAATAAAACTATTCTAGTATCTATAATACATAGATATTATTATTACACATAGGTACATATAAAAACCTATTGCTAAGGAATAGACTACATACACAGTTACATAAATACAGCTTAACAATAAATATCGTATGAATACACTAATAATAATATTCTTACTGTTACCTGTCAATACATTTATGAAAATATCATGTACACCAGAAAAAACATAGGTTTATTTCAGACTTTAGGTCATAATCATAGTATTAGCACTAGAAATAGAAATAAGATTGCTATGCCCGCGTTCAGACTCAGTAAGGTTGCTCACTATTTTATGGGAGTATGTGTTAGTTTTTATAATAAAATACCTAATAAAGCAACGGACCTACCAGAAAGGAGGTTCAAAAACTATGTCAAAAACGGCCTATTAAAGAAGTCAGTGTAAAAGAATATTTAGATGACAAAACTGCATGGTCTTTACTATCTCAGCGCACAGAAATCCAAAGAGGGGCGATGGACTGAGTCAGTACGTCTCTCCTCGGTGTATTTCCTTAGACTTAAGTAGAAATACATAACATTGTACTTTTAAGGCTCTGATATTTTAAAAGAGGTACGGGGGAGTTTCTTGCCCTTCTTTGCACCATCCCTAAGCCCACAACTTCCGAACGGGCGGAAGTATACAAAAATATTAATATTATATTGACGTTGACTAAGTAATATCTATGTATGATTTTATAGTCAATAAAAAATTTGAACTTTGAACTTTTGAACTTTTAGACCTCCGAACAACAACAATAGCGTAGAAAGAGTGTAAAACAGCAATTCTGTGACAAAGTCCATCTTTACGTTCGTTTATGCCAAACTAGAAGTGTAACAAAGACAAATATTACGTTCTCAGTTACCAAAGACCAGGGGCCTAATGCTGCTCTGAGAATTTCATTACTATTTCATTACTATTCCATTGCAAACACCGAAAATGGCGTCATTTGGTATTCTCCTAAATTATTATCCTCCTTGATTGGGTGTTTGCAATGGAATAGTAATGAAATAGTAATGAAATATAAAGTGAAATTCTCAGAGCAGCATTAGGGCCCTGGTATTAGCCCCTAACTACTCTATTTTTTCAGTGCGTCACATCGTTAGCAGACTTGGCCCCCGGAAGTAGATGAAAGTCCGCGGGGCACGTCATATGCATGAAGAATGCAGAGTATGGCCGACGTATGCGGGTCATTCAGAGGCTGTTGCGGCGACAAGGCAGCCACGTAATTACACATAACTGGCAGGCTTGCTAACCAGAGGTACTCTGTGGTCGAGTCGAGAGGTTGAGGTTGTATGGTGATTCGGGTACGAATCTTGACCGAGGAGGTCGGGGATTTGTTGTGGTGCGCTGTATACATCCGGAATATCTTGAGGATGTTTCGTTCTACTAATTCAAGGCGCTCGCTGATGCAGATTCGATAATCCCTATTAAACAGTGCCTGTAGACAATGTTAGACGCTAAGGATAGCGAAACGAAACGATAACTTTTTATGTATGCGATTTGACATTTGGAATCGCTAGGTGACGTTTGGCTTCGCTAAGGTGACGTCATATTTAAAAAGTTATCGTTTCGTTTCGCTAGCGTTAGCGTTTAACTTTGTCTAGGGAGGCAGATGAATCATGATATTATAAATGTAAAATCATCACAGACGAAAAAGTTCTTGAGGTGCTTATCTTATAGATTCAATTTAACATCAACCAACTATGAGGAAAGTTGTAGAAAACAACATCTTCTACCACTCACTCTGCGTAGACTTTCAGCTGACCTGACTTTCCTATCTGCCATAGCACAGAGTATCATAGACGCTCCTGATCTACTAAGCAAACTGCAGATTGTCGTCCCGGCCACTAGATCCAGGAGAAGAATTAATCTCAAACTGAATATCCCAAACACTAGCATTTACTACAGGCAAAACGCATACATGCTCAGAGTAGGCAAATTATACAACGATAACTATGCAGAACACTGTGATGTTTACCATGATAAGGCATCTACTTTCCGTAACTTTATTAACAAACAATTCTTCGGCGAAAGGAATAACTCGAATCAGTAATATTGAATTAAACATGGCAGCTCTGTTATCAATTTGTCTAGTACGTTTTATATTGTATTTTATTCTTTTAATCTAACTAAAGTAATTTGGTAGATATATCACTTATTTAAAACAGTGTGCACCCTAGTTTAGTTACTAGAACCTTATATATAGCAAGTATTCATTATCATATATGCGAAAACTCGTAATTGGCTTAGACATAAGCACTCTCCTCTTATTCAAATAACAATTATAAGCTGTAAGTTTTCCGAATAAGATAAATAAAATAAAAATAAAATAAAACTAATCTGTCACAAAGAGCATATCGAGACCCTAAGGAACAAACCATAGGGTTAATTTTAACGCTTATTTATAATATACGATTTTAAAATGAATGTAAAATCTTACTCCAAAGAAAGTAAATGTTAGAGGTGACTTAGAACTAGTTTTAGAAATTTCTGTGTGGCTATTTTAAACCGAGTATGAGACCTAGATTAGGTATGACAAAAATGTAAAGTTAATTAAAACACCCTTCGTAGGTAGACTTTGTACATCGGCTTATACAGAAAAATGTCCTCTCTATATTCCTTTAAAACGGGCTAAGGAAAAAACTTTAGGTCTCCTAAACTCGGGATGAAAGCTTCAGGTAAATAAAAAAACGGTATTCAGAGCCTTCGAGATGTAGTTCTGCTATCTATCTATGTATATCTGTGCAGGGCATACTTACAGGTATTGCTTTCCTTTGAAATGAGAAAATGCTGAGAATATTAAAGAAAAGTAACTGATTTTCAACTTATTTAGACCTAAGAAGTATACATACTTCAAAATAGAGATACACATAGGTTGTTTATCAATAGTGAGAAACTATTAAAAACCTTTATTAATCTGTGTTAAAAATAAAGAATTTGTGTGTTTGAAAATGTCCTGAAATATTCGCTCTTTTTAGGGATAGATAGATAGATAAATAAATTCATTTATTCACTGAAAGGTACACACACAGACACATAATAAAAAAATACAAAATAGAATAAAACCTGGGATAACATAGGAAGAAAAACACATTTTAATAAAACAATTTACAAATAAATAATCATTTTCACTATGTGGTATTGTGAATGTACCGCGACAATGAAATGGCCCCGACTCAGCAATGTCACAGACGAATCTGTGACGCTGGTATTCTGCCAAACGGTACCCTATGTCCGTCTGTCTGTCTGTCCGTCAGCGGGTCCTAGAGCACGAACCGTAAAGCTATAGAAAGTTGAAATTTTCACAGAATGTATATCTGTTGCCGCAACAACAACAAATACTGAAATACGAGAGATATTATAAATTAAAGGTGGTATAAATTAAACGTGTTTTGATACACCCACATATTTCAATATATTGGTATATTTCGCGTCAACTCACATCGCTGGGATTCCGACTCGCACTTGACCGATTTGTATTAAATTAACAACTACATTACACGCGATGTTTGTTTCATCGGGGTATAAAAGGCGTCCTAAAAAAATATATAAAAAAATGGCAGACGAATTTCTTTTTCAACAGATTATGTATTCTAGTTATCATTAATAGTAAAAAAAAAACATCGTGGAAAAAATAAACTTTTCTATCAAATAGCCTTCAAAGTAATTAAAGCTGTACCTTTGAGAAAAAAATCACGTTTTCCATTTTCTGTTTGCTTTGTCCGATAAACTTTCATCGTCAATAGGAAAATCTTATTTGGAATTTTCGAGAGATCAAAGCAGAGGGTCCTGGCTGATGCCTCGGTTAATTAAACCAGGACAAAGAATCAATTCAATAAATTATTAATATGCCTGAAACAAATCAAATACTTGGGGGGAGGTCTTGAAATGAAGTCTTTGAGGTTGAAAGTTAGAACAGGTTCATTTGAGTGCTGGGGAAATGTTTGAGTTTCTAGGAATTGGCTAACGTCATAATCGGACAAAGATAAACATCCTGACAATGATCTTTTGGAAAAATACAGCTCTAGCTGACCGCGGCAAACGAAAGCTAGGTATAGCAAACGTTAATTTGACATAAGCTGAGTGTCATAATTCATAACTTCTTTATAGCACGCAAAAAAAAAGTTAACAAAATAACAGAATGATATAAAGTGTACAATGGCGAGCTTAATGGCTGCGTGTCCTTTCCATTGCAGTCTAAAGTCCACACGGTGGATTCTAAACGCGGATTAACGCCGTTATCCGCTTTCAGAACCCACCGTGTGCAAAGGCTCTAAACGGGGCAGGGTATTAACGTTCGCTGTTGATGTCCCAAATAAAGAAAATAAAAATAAATGAAATGAAAGTAGATATCGAGAAACTAACGCCAATTACTATGTCGTAATATTCGTACTAACTCGAATTGAAAATAATCATACCATGGCGTACTGTGTGTTTTCCAACGATCTTGTGGCTTGCGGTGACAGGACTAACGCTTTTTGACATGGGTTAGTCCGTAAAACCCCATTTATATTGTTCTCCAAACTGCAAAGTTTCATACATCGTATCCTAAAAACCCCAAAATAAGTGTTAATAATTCTAATATTGAATCACGATATTTTCCTACTTCATGTCCGATTAACCCCAAGATGGTTAAAGTACAGTCGGCCACTTGTTTGTCTTGGTATGGTTATAGAGAAGGTTTTCTAATAAAAGATATGAAATATTTTTATAAAGATTAGTTTAATAAAAAGAAAAAAAAAACACATTCAAAATAACAGAAGTCCACTATTATCTTCGATCATATATTATGCGATCGAAGGCTATTAAAAAAACTGATCTCTGTAAAATGAAAGGGGTAGCCAAAGTCATCATCACGATGACGTATCATACATGTATGTGTGTTGAACTTTTAAAATCATTGTTATATACTGTTGCTGACTGTACTTTTTACAATCCTCTATGGCCAAGTGCGAGTTGCATTACCATTAAACAAAAATAACTAAAAACAGGTTTTGGGGTTTATAGGACATATTTTTGGGTTTTTACGGACTAACCCTTTGACATTATGTTGCGAAGAACTAGCGCCCGCTGTAAACGTCACGAAAGATCCTTGAAAGACTGTAAGTTACACTCTGAGATCCTAAACAACACCAAGGGAGCACCAAGGTTCCATTCAGGAGCTTCAACTTTCAGCACCGACATCCAAGCAGGTCACTTATCCAGCTCATTAAAATTTGTAATTCAATAAAAGACTCATTGCAAAGTTCCCGCGACACCGTGTAAGGATATCGCATCGATAAGAAACTACATTTGAACCCTGATTCTTGATATCTAACTGCGTCTAAAGAACGGAAACTGTATATTCGTCTCCGTCAATTTCTATGAAGTTGAAAGGAGATAGTAAGAGGTCTCAACAGACAGATAAACTTAGGGGCATCTAGATGGGTTAGAGAAACTAGGTCAAGCGTCGAACTTAGCACATCAGAGAGGGGACTGAAGAGAGAGGGGGGTTGTGGGGAGAGGTGGGACAATTTATGGAGTTTATCATACAGTATACCCCGCTGCTGGTTTAAGTCAAAAAGTTAATTCAGGAGGAAGAAACTCTCATATTTTACTTGGTGGATGTGAGTTTTTTCTTGAGATGGTTTTACGGTGCACCAGTAACGTAGCACTTATAGTGCCTAGAACTTGTACTTGCACGGTTTTATGTATTTCGTGTGTAGGCTCTGTTCATTATTTATTTACGTACAACAAGTATAAAAATAAATAATATTTTTAAACAAAAGAAGGTTAGGAAGGTTAGGTAGTTGACAGAATAATCCGAATCTGACATCTTTGTCAAAAGATATCCTCGCTACAGTATGCCCAAACTATAATCCGCATAGAAATGATCTTCAAAGGTCTGCAGAGGTCGTATTCCGACTATTTAGGAGCCGATATGAGATCGAGGATCGAGATCAATAGATAGATAAACAGTTTTACTATATCCCGCCCCTATATAGATATAACTTTCGTCTCCCATACGTTCAAAGTAAGACTTCCATGTGCATTATTACTTTGGGAGAACTGTAACTTTGTCGAACATTGAACTTAAAAATACTCAAATACAAATAAAAATCTGTACGGCAGTGAACCTGCCTAGTCAAGCAACGACACATCTTTTTCTAGAAGCCTTCATAATATTTTCGATCCTCTTGTGGACAAATTCAGAGGTCCAAAGTAGAAAAGAAGCTAAAAAATCTACAGAAATAATGATTTTTCGTCTTTGATTTTGACAAACTTAAATTACCTTTTCGCTGAAAATCAGCCTTTACGCCCCTTTCACCCAGTTTCCTGGGCGCTGATAAAAGTTAACAGGTTGGTTAAATCAGTTTCGGCCAATCAAGTTCCGTCATTTTGAATAATAGCGGTTCGTGATTGGCTGAAGCTGATTTAACCAACCTGTTAACTTTAATCAGCGAGCGCCCAGGAAACCGGGCATTTGTCTGTCATAGTCATAGTCAAGCGAAAATATCGATCGTTCTTGCAATCTCATATTCAAAGGACGCTTGTAAGGACTTCCGAGAAGAAAGTCGCACAACTCAAGATAAATTGTTAGCTTTTCCCCACAACAAACAAATAAAAGCGCAGACTATAATGTCTTACCATTCTACAGTCCGGCAACGGTTATTATGCATTTGAAAAAATTAGTGACTCTAACTAAGAAAAGAAAGAGATTTATTTTCTAATTCAGACGCCTAGAAGAAAGATCTTCTCACCAACATAAGATTTTCAGAGACCAACAATCTTTTACTTTGTTAAAAGCTTTTATTTAACTTGCAGTGTATTTCATACCGTTATACAAAAACCCGCCACGTCACTGCCACGTGCGATGCGGTCTTATACAGACAAACAAAATAAATTAAACTTGTGTCACAAACTCACAAGACACGATACTTCTGGTCGTGATGTTAAAATCTCATAGGATTATTTCTGCTGACGGTAACATCTTATTACGGTTAGGGGCGTCGAAGCGTCAGGTGGAGGGAGCGGGGTGAGTTTGGGAGATTTCAACACCACACACAAAGGTATCATGATTAATTATTTTCCATACTTCTTTAATTGAAAACTTCATTATTGTCATTTGATTCCCATACATTGATTACGCAGAATTATTGTATAAGTCCACGATATTGCTATTTCAGCTGTTCCGCATATATCTTTATAATTTTCGCAACTGCAAAAATGCTGCAAATGTACAGTACAGTAACAAGTAACAAACAAATCCTACGGCGGCGGCGGCGATGTGAACAGCGGATGCGAGCGGATAGACGTATGTATGCATGCTGCCTACCATGCGAGAGGTCCCGGGTTCGAATCCCGGCTGGGGACAAAAAAACCCCATGTCTTGGATGTTTACATGTTTGTGATGTCGATGTTTCTGGTTCCCACGACACAAGTGTGGGGCCACATGCAATGTACGTGCCTGTATGTAAATGTTTATGTTTATGTTATTGAAGTAAAACTTCTTGGGGCACGGGGGTAAAATTTATTTAACCTCTCAACTGTGGGTTGTTCATATATTTGCTTTTCAATTGTTACTAGCCGGGTGCTATCACGAGTGGCTAAGAAATGTAACGGAAATTGGAATCGGTGACGTCAGGGTCGGCTGAAGACTTTTAAAACCGCAACTATTTTCAATACGGTTTTTAACTAATCAGATAAGATAATAATACATTCGTACAATAAAGAATGTTAATTAGTGAGAGAAAAACCTGATGAAACGTTAACAAATAAAAAATATTTTAAGCATTCTTCTACGAGTTCTTGATTTCCGGTATGGCCAAGATGGCGCCGCCGCCGCCGCCGCCGCTGGCTGGGACAAACAAAAAACCTCTTTGTTGGAACCGGAACTTATGTTTGACAGCTGCGATGCTATCCATACAGTTTGTAAGAAAAGAGTTTCATCAATGTCACACGGGTCGATATGGATTTCTAAAACAAGCAAAGCAATGCATACATTTGAGCGAGACGGCTTAAAGACGTGACGTCAGATGGTATATAATCTGAGCGAGATGCAAATAGTAGTTATCACCACGAGCGCGACAAATTGTAGATAAGGAATGGTGGGAAATAAATGACATGACGTATTAAAAGTAAGTACAAGTATAAAATAATTTCAAATAATCGGACGTCTGAAACTTAAAAGTAACTTGAAGCAGAGATTGGATCTCAAAATTGGAAATTTAAATCTCTTTTAGTATAGGTAGGTATAGGTGTATAGTATAGGTACCACTTAATGATCTAGCTACAGAAGTTTTACTTCTAACACGTGTACGGTGCTACACGCGTATATTTTTTATTTATGTCTCTTGTGCCAAACGGGTCGGAAGAGGCACACTATGTGCCCACGTGTAGTCAGTATGTGATTATGTTAAATGATAACAATCTTAATTAGCTAACACCTTATCATCCTTCTGTACTCCAAAGCTGCGGCAATGGGCTAGCCCCTCCGTCACGCAAAATTAATATTTAATAAATGCTTAAAAGTGGGCACAATTTATTGTATTTCTGCCACCGTTCATGGGATAAGGCGTTAGTCGTTACACTATGGTAATTATGTTCATAATCCTGAAATAAACGTTTAATTTCATCATGAAATGGTTAAGAACACTGCGACATACTGAAACGTATTTTTGCAGAGGTGCAGACACGATGTATCATAGATTTTATTATCTCTGGCACCGTGCCTGACAATCTCCCCGGAAGACAACAGACAGTGTGCAATGCTGTGCATCTTTTATCAGTACAACCGTACTGGCCTAATAAGGAGGGCACTGTATTCCAGTTCCATTACACTGTATCCTGGTAACACTCCCAATGTTTTCAAACAGGGTCGTTGGAAAACATCTCTTTTGTATTTAAGAAATTGAACAAGAGAGCATTTCTGGTTCCTCAGGGTCTTTCCTAAAGCATAAAGACTGTTCTCATACGGGATAACAGAGGCACGATTGGGCACGTTTAGCTTTATATTCAATTCAACCCTCTATTTTTGCGTGATATAGAGTTCCTTATCAAGCGAAAACGCGGTGTCTACTCACGGTGGTGCAATCTGTCTTGCAACTTGTCGCTGCAACTTGTTGCATGCAATCTGCAACCTGATTGCATGCTTTCCTCCAAGATTAGCTTGCGACCTGCAACCTGCCTACTCACGACCTCCACGATTGCATGCAACCTGCAACCTGCCTACTCACGATGCAATCTACCTGCAATCGGTTGCAAGGCAACAAGTTGCAGCAACAAATCGCGAGACAGAGCCCTTTAGTGTAGTCGTGAAACTCCGCCATCAAGTAGCACTGAGCCAGCGTGATGGAGTATGGCTCAATGTTACTCGTATTAGGGTAAAGGCCTATGCCCCTCGGTGGGAACATGAATGGGCAATATTTATTTATTTACGGGACAGCAGGAAACAATCGTGCTTACCGAAATAACCGAAAAATAGGTGACCCATCGTAGTACCAAGCAGCTGTTGCAACACCCAGCCATTTTCCCGCCAACTCGACGGAACAATACAGTATAATAAATTAATAATCGAGTACCAAATCGATATTCATTCGCAGTCGAACAGTGAAAAGCCTGGGTGAAAAGGTTCGCGACATTTGCCCCCACTTCCCCGCTTCCCCGCGGGCCCTGCGCCTAACGAACAAGAGAAAAAAATTGAGCAGAGGAGAGGAGGGGCCATACTTCATTATTGGAGAAATTGTCCGGAGCCATTACTTGCGGGTTGTCGGGGGAAGGGCAAAGAGTGGGAGCGGATAGAGGTGAAACAAAATCAAACGTAGCGTCCGTCACACTTTTCTCCACAAAGAGGGACAGGTGTGCCTAAGGCCTAGGTACCTATTCTTAGAGAGGGAGGAACGTTTCACGCGTATGTCTGTGTGCGTCACTGTCTTTAGCACTCTATCCGCAATTCAAAATTCCTTTTTACGTGACAGGGGGACCAATCACCAATTCACCGCTGATAAGGGGTTATGACGGGTTTTCAAGAAGTTATTCACAGGCAACGTGATTCGATCCCGCATCTTCTTCGTAACAGCGGATAACCACTGGACCACGAACGACATTGTCACTTTATGACTAACATTTACAAACACATTTATATTTAGGCACGTACTAGCTTGCTTTATACTTAGGCCATGTGTGTGACTTCTAAAATTATAGCAATCTATACCAAAATGGTCGAATGTTCCAGCGTCATTTTTTCACGTCACTAGCAGACCCTTCGAACACAGTCTCTTGTTAGGTCTTGACTAGAAATATAGAATCTAGGTCTATCTAGATCTAGGATTAGGGTATACCATAATTTTTATTGTTATTTAGTTTCTTCAACATGGCAACCATTTCCATTTCAATAGACTTTATTGGGTTTTATTTTAGCTAAAACTAAGAATTGTTTTTTAGGCGTTGGTAATTTTGCTATTCTCAATTGAATCGTTATAAAAGAGGGGGCAATTCAGAGCCCGGTACATATGCACCTGGGCGAATACGGTCGCTCACGACATCCCCCATCTCAGTTTGCCAGCATTTAGTCCAATCGCCCTTGAGGTTGAAATTTTCCCTAGCTAGGCTTAGCGCGAGGCGGCAGGGAGCATGTCGTGACTTCAGTCTCTGGTGTTCGGGCTGGAGGAACTCCTGGCGGCATGGCAGGGCAACGTTGTTGGAGATTTTGGCATGTTCTCTCATTAAAGCCGCTCTCTTACGGATGTTTGGGGGGGCTATGTTTGAGAGGACCGGGAGCCAGGGTGTAGGGGTGGAGTACAGTGTACCAGATATACACCTCATGGTTTTGTTTAGCTCCACGTCCACTAGCGCGGCGTGCGAAGACGAGGGGCAGAGCTGTCGTACGTAGGCATGCCGCATTTGCAACCCATGAGCATTTAAATGTAGTGTCGTGCGTGAACGTGCACTGTGCAGTAAAGAAATTATGAATTTATGAATATTCTCAAATATCTCTATTTTGACAGAAAACTTGCACAGAAAGTATCTCAATTAACTAAATTAGAGTTTTCACTTCATACACCTACACACACTAAACGCACAATCACACATCCTTTCCATCCACTACACTACCATAATAATACTCTACATGGTCAACACACACTAAATAGATAAGTGCTATATTGCTTTGTATTGTAATAAAATATCTTTTTTCTCTTTTTCCTTACTTTAGTTTCATTAAAATTCTAATTTAGCCTTAAAGTGAGAACCGTACTCAAAAATGTAATATTTATTGATAACCTACTATTGGGAAGAAACTGTCTCTCAAGACACAGCTCACGCTAATTTGAGGGACAGGGCATTCCATCTATGATGTACATTTGCTTGCAATTAAACGAAATTTTTACTTTACTTTACTTTTCTCGGCGATTCCTGTCGTAGCCATGTTTGCTTTCCAATTAATAAGAAAATTAATATACTCCTACACATTTTCAAAGTTAAATTCAATTCATCCGTTTATTGCCTTAAATCACAGTGGTATAAGGTTCATTTTACTTTATTAGCATTCTGGTCACAATCAGCACAAAGAGTCACAGCTTTCCATGAAAATTATAATTAGATCTCAGATCTCAGATTTCTCAAAAAATGAACAAAACAATTACTTTCGCAACAAGTTTCTGAAAAAAATATTTACCGGTGAAGTCCATGTCTGAGTCGCACACGAAGTGTTCTTTAGTAATAATAAAAATAATAATGGAGGAAAAGACCTGAAATCTAGCTAGGCTGGTCTAGGATTTTTATAAGCGTGACGTTGCAGTTTCTGGTTTCCACAACCATAGGTCGTTTAAACTACACAGGGAAAAAGTAATGTTTACGGACAGAAGGACGGACAGACAGAAGGATGGACATCTTTTTAACTGACTTCCAAAGGAGGAGGTTTACAATTCGTCGGGATGTTCTATTTTTGCGCCTAGACGGATGGACCGATTTGGAATATATATTTTTTGTTTGAAAGAGTTTACCTTCCCATTGGTACCATGGACCAACAGGTCATGATCTGATGATGGGATCCTGGAGAAATCGAGGGAACTCTTCAAATATTATGGGCAGACTTATAGTGATTTTTGTGTGCATTTACTCACGGTAACCATAATATTGTAATGCGGAACTGCTGATGAAGACCAGATATGGCCACTAGAACTGCTCAATACTAGGAACAAATACAATGCGTGGCAGACGGCATAGCTTAAACTGGTGGATCTAGAGCCATGAAACGTTGTACAGAGGTTCCTTAGTAGTGTAGGGTAGCACTGAGATGGAATTTGACAAAATTAAGTCCCCAAGAATCAAATAGGGTTTGTGGAAGTCGGTTTTTCTACAGTTTACTTTTTGGTTCAATTATAAAATATCAATTTGATATCGATTGTGATACAGACCTGCCAACTTAACTATGAAATGACGGGTGTCGCTAGCGGCTTTCTAGTATTTGGAAATAGCGTCCGAGCATAGAATGGCATTTCAAAGACGCTCGTAGGTCTGAATTGTGACATTTCACAGAAAACTTGGTAGGTCTGTACTCGTAAATCCCGTGAAGAAACATCCTTCAAAAAATTAAAAAATTCAAATGGATTGTTATGTCACAGATAATAGGGAAAAGAGCTACCATTCGACACCCTTCGGATACGGAACCCTAAAATGTTTTACGCGAATCATCGAAGCACAGGACGGTCGCGGGCGCGGGCGTGTCGGCAGAAACTTAGTAATAAGATCAACTTCTGTAACTTTGTAGAGTTGTTGAGGTATGAATTGCGAACTTGGATGAATTAATATTATTTACTTTTGTAAATAAATTAATCTTAATCAACTAATTATGCTTACAAGAACTTAAATATCACAGCTGTGTTAGAGAAATCTTAATACTTAATGTTGTAGGTTACAGGTTTGATGACGTTTTTCATGTCACTGTTAAAATTCAAGCCATCACATATTTTTATTTTCCTTCTCCAACAAAGGCTATTGCAAAATAAATTATTACGAATAGTTATCAACTTATCAATTAGTTAGGACAGTCCTCCAAACAACTCAACTCACTCACGAAGGTCACATATTTTCTTTTATGGGATTTGACCCCGATGAATTGGTGGTATCCGTTTTTACATAACGACGACATTTCGGGTCTAAAAGGTTACCCAAATAAAGTCCCCCTCAACATAAAAAAGTTTACTTGATCGCTCTCATGAGTTTATATAAGCTTATTCCCTTCGTCGGGTCTGCAAAACCCTAGTCACGATTTGTGCAAGTAAATCCCATGAAAAAGTTGTCAAAGTACCTGAAGACAGTCCCCCCCCCCCTCTTGCCTGTAACCGCACACCCCCTACCCGTCGCCGCCTATCGCAGACCGGAAGTAAAGTGACTGATTCAATGAGGGACGGACAGTCCGGAAAATACTTTTATTCACTTTTGCTAAATAATAAGGTTTACCCGAAATCGTAAGTTGGTTCCTCAAATCATAATTACAGTTAGACCGACAAAGATATTTGAAACTGACTGTCTACCTCCAGTAATGTAGTTGGCACAGGAAGAATAAGGATCTAGTTATTTACCTCACTAAACTCCCCAAACAAGACTAGGCCATCACGGATTCACGGCATACAACAAGAATTTATTTTAACTTATTGAGTCTTGAATCGGGACTCTCGTGTCGACGCAAGTCGTAACTAATTCTCCTCTCTTAGTTTGCCGATGGTCGATCTGCATAATCAGTTGTTTTTCCCTGAAGCTACGGGCTTTTTGCTCTTTTATGCACTTTCTAAGTTAGTTCTGTTTTTTGAGTATTCGCACTGCAGGGCGGCATCTGGCATAAGTGTTTTAAAGAGAACTCATGTTAATTGTCCGTTTACTCAATTAAATACAACATAACTAAAGGCTATCTTTACTTAGCAAAATGTTTTCGTGCGACTGGTTTACAGCCAGGTTGCTAGGTTTATAATTATCCTTCCTTGGCACAGGCACATCTTTTGTTAGAGTAAGCATGAAATCGGGACAAACTAATTATAATAATATCTTCTCCACGAAACTCAAGAGGCGTGTAAACGTGATCATGAAGTGATATCAGGCAAAATAGGCTCATCAAAGTATTATGCTCATATTCTGTTTAACAAAATCTGCTCCATATAAATATTACGGGTATTTCTTGTGTGGTAATCAATCCGTGATGGTAATAATATTAACTATGTAATGAAGAGTTAGATATGAAATATTATTGCAGCTGTAAAAAAAACCTCTCTGTTTAGCAAAAGAGAAGTATAAATAATAACTTATACGGATGCGGTCCAGGGATAATGGGAATAATGCAGATTCACGCACTTCACAAATAAACAGTCTTTTCTTAGTTTTTTCACCTGGAGACAAATTAGTGCGCATACGGTCGGGCGGAAGCGCGGGAGACTGAAGGAGGTGGGGGGAAGGATGGAAAGAAAGATGGCGGATTTATACTTCCGGTTAACCAAACATTTGTGATCAATTGAGCGTCTATTTAATTTCTGTATTTTACGTTACACTTTCCTTTTGCCAAATAATGAACATTAGGTTAACCGTGGATGATTTTTCCACTGTTCGCTATCTGAAACGTTTTCAATTTGTGGCTTCCTTCCGTCGATCTTTCCAAGGTTCAATTATAACTGTCTATCCAGCAGCCACTTTGCTGCGGCAAAGGTTTCATTATTGCCCGTTTCTCTCTCTGTTTCCCACAAAACCAAGGCTCGGATTTATGAAATATTCAATAGACCTTTTCCTGGATTTGAAGTGCACGGAAATAAGATCTTCAACTGTCACAAAACCAAAAGTATCAAATTATGTTTGCCACAAATCAATACTCGTGATCGTGACCAAGAATTAAAAAAAAAACGGTTGGAAGAGGCTATACAACGTACAATTAACGCAAAATGAGAAACTACTTTGTTAGGGACATCATTTTGAGCAACTTTAATTATGAAACCGATTTGACCAGAGCAACTTCATTTTTAACTTCCCAGTTGATTTTGGCCTAAGTGGATCAGCTGATTTGTATGGAGAAATCCATTTCTATATTAATAATTCCGTCGAG
Organism: Argyresthia albistria; assembly: GCA_963457715.1. Lineage (NCBI taxonomy): Eukaryota > Metazoa > Arthropoda > Insecta > Lepidoptera > Argyresthiidae > Argyresthia > Argyresthia albistria. Next base: position 1,322,701 of record OY735252.1, on the reverse strand, counting down.
GGGTACGGTAGACTCAATCAAAACCTTACCTGAATAATAAAACATAAAAAAATATAGATTTCGAGTCGACAACATATATCCGCAAAATTCGGATTGTCGAGTATTTTGTTAAATTCTAATGTTACTGAACAGACAAATCGCAGGCGCCATATTGGCCACGTAACTTAGAGCCATAGACAATGGTCTCTTCACACATGTCTTCTAGGGTTAGAAACCGGTAAACTGCGTTTATTTGCGGTTGCATTCATGTTCCTTTTCTGTATACGATTAGTACATAGTGTAGATGTAGCTTAATGGTAGTTTTAGGCATAGTTTCCCAACAAAAACATGCCGAAGGAAATGTGTATGTATGTAGCTATAATGGTCGTTTTAAGCATGGTATCCCAACAAAAACGTGCGGAACGATAGTGTGGATGTAGCTTTAATAGAAGAAAATGCCGATTCATAGTTCACAGACAAAATACCGTGCCATTCATTTCTGTCACAGAGAAAGTAATCACATTTCTGTTGGCAGAAGCCAGAATCATTGAGGAAGCCGAGAGGAAGCCAGTGAAAAATTGAATTGAGTGCAAGAAACATAATATTATGCCGAAAATCGTAAGTATTTCATTTGTGCCAGGCAAGATCGCATTCTTTCAGCGTGGTCTTTCATAACATTTTGCATTTGCAGCCGAATCTCCTTGCATTTGGATTGTAAGTAAGACTCAATAAGTACTTATTTATGTATGATAATGTTGTTGTTATTGTATGATAATGTTGTTCTTATGTTGTTGATGTAATAAAAATGTTGTTCTTTATTGTGTAATTAACCATACTTACCTTCCAAAGTAAATAAAAAGACTGATTAATACCATACCATAATAAGGTGATAAATATTTAACGAAAAATGTATACATACAGGGTGACATTTAATTAGCTGACCATATTTTGGGGAATGGTAGTACCCATCATTATGAACAACTTTCCCCGTGAAACATATAGTCGCAAATGAAAAAATTTTTTCGTCTTCCAGTACATTGCCCCGATCAGCTGAATTCAAGTTACTATGGGAGACCCAAAAAAATTGTTTTTTGCGACCATACGTTCCTTGGGGAAAGTTGTTCATAATGATGGGTACTATCATTCCCCAAAATATGGTCAGCTAATTAAATGTTACCCTGTATAGATAAATTGTATGATAATGTTGTTCTAATGTTGTTGTTGTAGTAAAAATGTTGTTCTTTATTGTGTAGTTAACCATACTTACCTTCCAAACTAAATAAAAAGACTGGGTGCTTTATAACAGAGAGGTTTACCGAGAGTAAACCTTAAAAACTATCTGTTTTGTTAATTAAAGTTCGTTTATTTTAAGGTTGATTTTAAATTAAAGTTATTTAAGTAAAAACATTTGTAGTTTTAATTTACAATATTTATTAAACACAATGAACGATGCTAAACGAATCTATGCCTTGCTTTGCCTTTAATATTCCTTGAGAACCGATAACTACAGAAATATCTACCTTCATTTTGTACCCACATTCACATTTTACCCGAGCCCGAGCGAAGCCGGGTTTTCATCTAGTATATCAATAAACTTCATCAAATCTTTCAAACCCATTTACATATTAAAATCTAATGGATCATTCCCCTGTCCCAAAAATCTGTCATAATCCCTCCTTTGTCTAGCCAGCTCGATGTACAATAAACATAAATACGGGGCTGAGGGTAAATTAAACAAATTGATCACACAACAGAGTACAGGGGGCAATTCTCGCGATGTTAAGATCATCTCCATGGTCGAAATATTTAATCGAGATGCTGAATATCTCTATCGAAAACAAAAAAGAACTATTGTCACGACCCGGGGTACATCTCATTCTCAACTCGTTTTCGATCGAAATAAAAATGAATCAAGAAGACCGTTTTCGACGGAGATATGCGGTATCGAACATGATATCTCGACTATGGAGATGAAATCGGAAGCACGAGAATTGGGGGCCAGGGAGCCGGCTGTAGGATTCTGGCCCACTCCCTGCTCGACAAAACAATGGGCAAATCTGTTATTTTAGGTCGCCATTTCCGTGTGAATAAATTCCAGGAACCATTCCTGTGAGAGCCTCTCAAATGGTATTAAAATTTTCGTCATTCTTTGTGTTCGCAATAAATTTGTTATTGCGTATGCAAAATAAAAGAACTTTAGTGAAATAAACGATAATGGAACTCTTGTTTGAACAAATCTAATAAACTTTTTACGACGACTCTAAAAGCCTTTTACCGTTAAAATATCACACACGTTCAAACTTTTCTCATGCTCTTCACCTTGCTTCCTGTAGTAAGTTATTTGTATTTCCGTATTTCCACTCAGTTTTGTCATAAAAAAACATAAAAAATTGAAACCAGGAACAGAGATATAGGTATAACATGGTTTATTTCCCTCCCCAGCCAGGATTTGAACCCGAGACCTCTCGCTTATGAGACAGAGCCTCGGCACACGCCACAGAGTTCATCGGAAGGGGCCAGTCCATCACCACTCTGAAGATATGAAAGTCCTAGCGGATTGTTTTACATATTATCTCTGAAATCCTCACAATATTTTGCTTTCGGGTTCGCTTAATCAGTGATTTATATTATTGTTTACTCAAGTACCTCCGGAATAACCCGGATTCTCATTTCGATGGTATTTTGACTAACGGCGGGCATTTGCAACAACTCGCGTGCACCTGCGTCAGGGAGGGAAAGGGAGGAAGGGATATTTCAGGGAATTGCTACAGGTTTTTCATGCTACGAGCTGTCTCGAAAGAGATCTCGACGAAGGTTTCCTCGGTGTTTCCATCACCGCTAGAATGACCGTTTTCATTACTAGCTAGAGAAGTAAGCATGAAACCCTCAGAACAATAACTAAAGCAGTGAAACCCACCAAAGGCCCTGTCAGGAGACCGTATAATATTTGTGAACAAACTCCATAGTGAAAATACAACCCTACCAAGTGACATTGCTCGTTAGTTTCATATAGACGTGTGTTACTATGAGTTCATTGAATTTGACAACAATTTCTACGGTCTCCGGGCCTTTAGACTGATCTCTATCCTCACGTTTCTACTTACTCTTATTTAAATACGTACCTTATCTACCGCCAATCTTCACGTAAACTCTGTTATTACGATACATGAGCCAGCCGAGCCCGAAATTAGACCCCCACAGTACGTGCGCTAATATAAGCCCGGTATTTGTCATGGGGAACTCCTCTCTCTCTTTACTTTAATCTTTTCTGACACCACTTCCCTGTCGTGGACTAGTTCCCATGTAAGAATGCTGAGGCGAGGAGCCTAGAGCACCTAGTTCTTAGTTTTATACCTTATAGGTTTTGAGTCTCTTGAGGGTACTATATAAAGTAAATTTATCCCATTAATTTCCCCACCGAGGGGCACAGGCCTTTACTCAGATAAGCGTAAGATTGAGCCTTATTCCACAGCCACACTATAAACATTTCAACAATTTTGCAGCATAAACCATCCTATCGTATGATTTTTTTTATTTTATTTTTATTTATTTATTTACTGGCATCAATTACAAACAGAGTTTCATGTGATCAAGACACCACTTAAACCACTGAGGTTTGTGTGTGGTGTTATCTACTCTACTGCTATCTCTCTTCTGAATGTGTCGTCACGTCACTAGATGGCGTGAACATGGACGGACGGACGGACAGCGTGAACCTTAAAGATAAGGGTTCTCTTTGATCGAAACCTTAGAAGTCAAATAAGATAAGATAAGATAAACGTTTATTCAGACGTCATTTTACACAAAACAGAACACAGATAAAGCAAAGGTAAACATTTCACAAAAACAAACAAACAATGGTAGGTATTGTATGTATGACGACGGTGAAACGGTTCCGGCTCAGCATATTTGCTACAGGAAGACCTATAGCGCTGGTATTCTGTCTTAGCAGAGACTATTATATCCAATTGACTGCGCCTGGCTGCGGGCGAATGCGGCTCGCCAAACAACCTATATATATACGATGACGGGCCGCCAGACAGTTTCGCAGCGGCTGACCAATCACAGCTCTCTAACCTTGTCCTCCGCCGCCCGTAAATTGGTGAGTTGTGTTTCAAAGGAAAATGTATTTATGGCGCTCTCCACTGGATAAGTGCTCCCTGTGTCTTTGCAATAATCTTACAGGTTCTCTAGTTATAAGACTCTGTAGTCAACCCATTAGCATGCAGCGGGGGTACGCTCGCGGCTCGCTAGGATTGCAGATTATTGCCGATACGTGGGGCCGCGCCGGGGCCTAGTATGGGCTTCGGCACGTCTGTTCTGCCGACTGCCAACTGCGATGATCAACGAAGTGCCGTGTGCATGGCTAGTGTAGAGGTATTGTAAACTGACACGACTACAACTATGTTCGAGGAATACTGACCTGTCCCTTGTGTCACCGAACGCTCAAAGCCAAGATAGGCTACATGAGCCGTATGAGCGCACACCAGCGAAGCTCTCAATAGCTGAAATGGTCGCCGAGACCGAAATCAGTCGGGACATCATCATCATCATCATCATCATCATTGTAAACTGTAGCTCAGCGGCCGATTTCGCCAACAATCCCTATCTATTAGGGGACAGTTTATTTCATTTTTGGGCCACCTGGCGGTTGTTTCACTGTGGCCTGAGTTAAAGGGTCATCTAGGCTACTAAAGGACCCCCTGAATATAAGAGGCCGGCCTCCGAAACAATCGCTAGACGGATAAGAAAAAGAGCCAAGTTTCCTCTAACTTTTATTGAAATCGGGTAAGATGCTAAAATAAAGTATTAGTTCCAATTAGAGGGCGCTACAGCCTTCCAATGATCTTTTGGCTTGCAGTGACAGGTGGAGAACTGTTTTTGAAGTAAAACTTCTTGGGGCACGGGGGTAAAATTTATTTAACCTCTCAACTGTGGGTTATTCATATATTTGCTTTTCAATTGCTACTAGCCGGGTGCTATCACGAGTGGCTAATAAATGTAACGGAAATTGGAATCGGTGACGTCAGGGTCGGCTGAAGACTTTTAAAACCGCAACTATTTTCAATACGGTTTTTAACTAATCAGATAAGATAATAATACATTCGTACAATAAAGAATGTTAATTAGTGAGAGAAAAACCTGATGAAACGTTAACAAATAAAAATTATTTTAAGCATTCTTCCACGAGTTCTTGATTTCCGGTATGGCCAAGATGGCGCCGCCGCCGCCGCCGCCGCTGGCTGGGACTTCAAACAAAACCAACTAGCATGACTCAAACTACTTCGTTCAACCTCTTTGTTGGAACCGGAACTTATGTTGACAGCTGTGCGATGCGATCCATACAGTTTGTAAGAAAAGAGTTTCATCAATGTCACACGGGTCGATATGGATTTCTAAAACAAGCAAAGCAATGCATACATTTGAGCGAGACGGCTTAAAGACGTGACGTCAGATGGTATATAATCTGAGCGAGATGCAAATAGTAGTGACACTATTGAATGAGTTAAGTATATCACCACGAGCGCGACAAATTGTAGATAAGGAATGGTGGGAAATAAATGACATGACGTATTAAAAGTAAGTACAAGTATAAAATAATTTCAAATAATCGGACGTCTGAAACTTAAAAGTAACTTGAAGCAGAGATTGGATCTCAAAATTGGAAATTTAAATCTCTTTTAGTATAGGTAGGTATAGGTGTATAGTATAGGTACCACTTAATGATCTAGCTACAGAAGTTTTACTTCTAACACGTGTACGGTGCTACACGCGTTTTTTTTTTTTTTTTTTAAGTTTCTTTCATTAAGTTGCGTAGAAGTGACGCCCCCCTGTAAACGTCACTCACGCGCCAAAAGATCGTTGAAAGACTGTACAGCTTTGCAACCATAGAAGCAGCGGTTGATGCCTACCATGCGAGAGGTCCCGGGTTCGAATCCCGGCTGGAGACAAAAAAAACCAGGTCTTGGATGTTTACATGTTTGTGATGTCGCTTTTTAGGGTACCGTACCCGAAGGGTGCCAAACGGGACCCTATTACTGAGACTTCGCTGTCCGTCTGTACGTCCGTCCGTCCGTCCGTCCTGTCTGTCACCGGGTCCGTCTGCACGAACCGTAATAGCTAGAAAGCTGAAATTTTCACAGAATGTGTATATCTGTTGCCGCACCAACCACAAATACTGAAATACGAGAGATATTGCAAATTAAAGGGGGCCCCGATACAAGAGACGTGTTTAGATACACTTACGCATTTCAAAATGGAGATCTTGACTGAAACTGTTTATTTATTGTCATAGCAACCATGTCATAGACACATATACTACACATTTAAATATGATAGCATATTTCGCGTCAACCCACATGGTTGTGGTTAGCCGGTATGATGTAGACTCTCAATCCGGAGGTCGTCGGTTCAAATCTCGTGAAGGCATAAACTTTTTAAATTTTCTTTTTGTTTATTTTTTTATTGTTTTGAGTGCTTTTGATTTGTTGTACGATGGTACGGTACCCTTCGTGTGCGATACTGACCCGCACTTAACCGATTTTTCTGGTTCCCACGACAAAGGGTATCCTAGTGTGGGGCCAGAAGCAATGTATGTGCCTGTATGTAAAAAAAAATGTATGGAAAGATACTTTTATATTAATAACGTCCTATGACTATTTAAGTTTAAAAAGCTGAAGACACTAAAGTATACGTACCTAATGTTAAATTTACCCCCGCAAAATGCTCAAAAGACCAAAAGCTAATGAATCCTGGATAATGAACTCAACTTAGAGTAGAGACAAGAGCTTAAAATAATTACTTAGAAATTGAGTATAAGTTCAGAACAACATTTAAAAGATTAGTTACAGTTCCAATCATCCAGTTGTTCGATTCAATATTTAAGCTTTCCTAAGCTTTCGTGGGAACTTTGATCACAATCTCGTGGAGTCGTTGTGGTTCTACCTTCAACATAAAACATGGTTTTCAAAAAAAATAACGAAGATGGTCTGACCAATTTATATTTCATGTATTGTGTGTGTTCTTATTGTTGTATGCATATATAGTTTAAATAAAGGGTGAATGAAAACAAAAAATAAATTTTTAGGGTTCCGTACTCGACGGGTGCCAAAAGGGACCCCATTACTAAGCCTCCGATGCTGTCCGTCTGACTGTCTATCTGTCTGTCCGTCAGAGGGCTGAATCACCCGAAGCGTAACAGCTAGTTTGTCATTTTTACATAATGTGTATAGCTGTCCTGTCTTACGAGTCAAAATATACACCACGCCCAGTCGCTTCTGGACAAAAGACTCCTTTGACTTTGACAGTGGGTAACAAGACGTCAATTAATGTCTTCTTCTTCTTCTTCTTTTTATTAATGGCGTCCTAACCTCTTTTTAGGTTAATTTTGCCAGTGTCAAGTGGTCAGGTTCTCATTTGAGAACCTGGAAATTATAATGTCTTGAGATGATTTGATGACTATGATGATGATGATTTGTCGCTCGTTAGCACTACCCGGGAAGGACGTGAAGGGCTGTGGGTTCCAAGTAATTCCTTCGGACGTGAGCGACTGCCTCCCCGGATGAGAACTTGATTTCCCCTAATTTTAATGTCAATTCTTTTTCCTTTTCGGCCAGGAGAATGACAATCTCTTGACTGAAATCTCTTACTGTTAACCGTAGCTCACAAAGGGACCATAGCTTTCGCTTCAGCATATTACCTAACCCGGTTTCACATCCCATTTTGTTTAATCATAAAGAAACTGTAAGTACTCCATCCCTTCTTAGATTTCTTGACGGCAGCAGTCGTAAATTCTGCCGGCTTCTAACATATTTTCAGTTATTATTTGAGGCAAGTTTTCTATTAAGTGCCGCGCTCGGGCCGGTACTAAATCTCGCACACTGTGCTTCTTATACATCCATCCATGTGCACTTATTAACGATCAGGGTGGCAATTCTACTACGTGTAATATGCTCTTATTAAACATGCAAGAACTTATGGCTCGCCTCTCACTGTACAATTGTACAAGAGCTATGAATAAAGAGATGATTATGAGAAACGAATCAAATAACATCTAACCTATCAGGGCGTGGCGTGCGTGGAAAAGATGAAATCGTAATTCGCAGGGTTCGAAATTTTTGACTAAGAAACATATTGTCTGTCTCATTCCTATTTGGTTTGCTGGAAGAGATTTCTTATTAGAGATAAGCTCGCCTTTCTACAAGTTTTCTATGTTTTTTATTATCCTATGTAACTGTTTCGTGTTCCAATGAGATGATTAATTTATCTTAAGTACATTATCGGACACTCCGTGTTTCGGATGGCACGTTAAGCTGTAGGTCCCGGCTACTATCACTACTTCGTAAAAACCCCTCCACCAACCCGCACTGAGCCAGCGTGGTGGAGTATGGCTCAATCTTACTCGGATCCGAGTAAAGGCCTGTGCCCCTCGGTGGGGACATTAATGGGCTACATTTACTTTACTATGTAACTGTTTGTATGCAATAAAGAAATTATGAATTATGTATGAATTATGATTTGAAAGTATTTCAGTCCTCCATATGTTATGTGCCGTGCGGCTAGCCCCTTAAAGCTATGAAAAAATCAACCTTCCAGGTCAACGCAATCGAACGCTAAGACCAGGCAATGGACCCAAAACCTATGTATAGGGTACTTCCCGTTGGCGTGTCATGAAATTTGGCACAAAGCAAGGTCTTAGAAAAAATCTGAAAACTGAAAATTTCTGCAAAAATATTTAATTTGGTTTACATGGATGACACCATATTTTTTTTATAGAAACCCAGTTACACCAATTATGAGGTAACAATATCCAAGTGTGATCGGAACCCTTGGTCCGCGAGTCCTGCTCGCACTTGAACGTTTTTTTAACCGACTTCCCAAAGGAGGAGGTTTACAATTCGTCCTGATATTTGTTTTTTTTTTTATGTATGTGCCCCGATAGCGCCTAGACGGATGGACCGATTTGGAAAAATATATTTTTGTTTGAAAGGGTTTACCTTCCCATTGGTCCCATTGACACCAGGTCAAGATCTGATGATGGGATCCTGGAGAAATCTAGGGAACTCTTCAAATATTATAGGCAGACCTATAGTGATTTTTGTGTTTTTCATAATAACTCGTGCAAATGCACATGGTAAGCATAATATTGTGATGCGGGACTGCTGATGAAGACCACATATGGCCACCAGATCTGCTCAATACTAGGTACAAATACAATGCGTGGCTGACGGGCAGGCAACGCATAGCCTAAACCGGTGGACCTGGAGCCATGAAACTTTGTACAGAGGTTCTTTAGTAGCGTGGGGTAGCACTGAGATGGGATTTGACAAAATTAATTCCCCAAGGGGGGGGGGGATAAGGGGTTACAGTTTGTATTAAACTCAATCTAATCAAATAGGGTTTGTGGAAGTCGGTTTTTTCTAAAGTTTACTTTTTGTTTCAATTATTGTTTATTAGAATCAATACCCTGAGCTCGCTCATCTCGTAATTTATATGACGCCATCTTGAGGCGGCGAGTGCCTAGCCTAAGAATAGCGGGAAAATTTGGCGCCGATTTCCATAGACACAAATTAATAATATTGAAGAAGAATGTACGTACGACACATGTAAACCGATACAACAGTGTTTGGAGGAAGTTATTTACAGAAAAATACTAAGAGCGACTCCTTATTTCTCCATACTTATGTGTCAAATTAAATTGACATAAGACTCTACCGAAAGCGGATATTACGTCACGACTCGTGACGTCACGAGGTAAGCCGCGAGAAATTGGAAATTATCTTAATTTACGAATTTTCCATGAATTTTCCTTTCAAAAAGGGGAACTTTCTTTTTTTGCGGATTTGGCTAACTCCATACTGCCGCACGTTGATGCAACAAACGAGGTTGAGGCTTTATTATTAATCTGTGGTTGAGGTCTTGTCCGGCTACAATCAATCAAGGTTCTTACAAAACAAATATTGAACAAATAAATATTTGTAGGTATAGCAACTTGGAGGGATCGTAACTTAATACAAACAAAAAGTTTTCATCGCAATATACATAGACCTACCCTCGCTATCTCCCTCCACTCTCGGTTTATTTATAATTGAATACCTCCCAAACTTGTTAAGCGATTTGAAACAAATCATTCATCCCTGAATCGTAGGTAAACATGAAACTTGTACAATCGCTTTATGGACACAAATTCTGTTTCAATTATACGATTATTAAACAGTCATGTTTATACCTAACTATATTGTTGCTTATAAAATCGGTCAAGTGTGACTTGGACTCCCAAAGAAGGGTTCTGCACCACCGTACAAGAAAAACTACTTATAACAAAAACACATTTCTCGTGGGGCACCCTTATTTTTTTAGGGTAGCGTACCCGAAGGGTGCCAAACGGCACCCTATTACTAAGCCCACACTGTCCGTCCGTCCGTCTGTCTGTCTGTCCGTCAGCGGGTCCTACAGCACGAACCGTAATAGCTAGAAAGTTGAAATTTTCACAGAATCTGTTACCGCAACAACAACAAATACTGAAATACGAGAGATATTACAAAAAGGGGGTCCCCATACAAAAGACGTGTTTTGATACACCCACACATTTCAATATGATGGTATATTTTGCGTCAACCCACATCGTTGTGGTAGCTCAGCTGGTATGTTGTAGGACCTCAATCCTTAGGTCGTGAGTTCAAATCATCGTGAGGGCGTAATCTTTTTTATTTTTCTCTATATTTTATTGTTTTGAGTGCTTAAGTTTTGTTGTACGATGGTACGGTTCCCTTCGTGTGCGATTCCGACCGGCACTTGACCGAATTTTTATTATTTCAAGTGGTTCATTGTATTGTTTGTTGCTTTTACGGCAACAGATATTTTACATTCTGTGAACATTTCAACTCTCTACCTATTACGTTCGTGAGACAAACCCTGATGTCTGACGGATAGACAGACGGACGACCAGACGGACAGCGGAGGCTTAGTAATAGGGTCCCATTAGGCACCCTTCAGGTACGGAACCCTAAAAATGTAAAGTGAAATATGGGACAAAATTTCTCCTAAATCTCCTCATAAAAGTGTGTCGAAAAACAACGACGACATCACAAACATATCATAAACATCCATGACCCGTATTTTTTCCTTCCCCGGGACCCAAACCCAGAACCTCTCGCATATGAAGTCGAACCTCGACGACCACGCCATAGAGGTCATCCTTCACGTCAGAAATGAATGGAAGTCCTATAAATATAGTGGATCAGTAGGTTCGAGGGCGTAGGGCTCCGATGTAGGGCCCGGGGGGTAGGGCTTGGGGCGCGGGGCGCGGACATTTCCCGGCTCGCGTGACAAAGCGAGTGACACCCGCGAGAATGTGGGGCCACGGACACACACTGCTGTCATAAGCCCTTACAGAAACACCAAGGTATCTGTAGAACGGCCGAAACTACTGACGCCACTTTGAAAACGTCGATTCGCTGTAAGTTGTATTGTAGCAGGGAGCACTTATCCAGTGAAGAGCGCATAGATACATTTTCCTTTGAAACACAACTCACCAATTTACGGGCGGCGGGGGACGAGGTTAGAGAGCTGTGATTGGTCCGCCGCTGCGAAACTGTCTGGTGGTCCATCATCGTACATCGGTTGCGTATGCGAACGTTTGTTGAATACAACAAACGTTTGGCGAGCCGCATTCCCCGCAGGCGCAGTCAATTGGACTAGTGCTGGAAGAGATTTTTTCTAGAGATAAACTTCGCTCTTACTGTGGCCCTACCCAACAGCCACAAGACGCAATCCCATGATAGATCCTTGGGTGGATGTGGCCGGCAGAAAAATGCTACCATCAGTCATACACCTCCCCTCACCCCTCTGTGATGGGACCTCGTCTGTCATAGACCGAGATGCTTTAGGGTATCTACGCTGATTGACTTGTAGGCCCGTATAAACCGCTCTTAGCTGTGAGAGATATCTCAAGCTCGTGAGAATGCTATTTGGTGACGGCGAAACCATAATTTTGATATACAGTCTTTTAACAATATTTCGGCCTTTCGGTTGATGAGATGAGAGACATTTACAGGGGGATGCCACTTCTACGCAACTGAATGCAAGGAACTTGCCATCAACACAGACCTTTCACTCCTCATTACCGAGCTTTGCTCGGGGGTTGGTGTACAAACACAATAAAATAATATATTTCATATTCATTACACTGCATTAACATCAATCAATATGCTGCACTGTTTGTAAACAGCCGCAAACGAGAAGCAAACAGGCATTTTGTTTTCCTCGTGAGATTTAGGCACAGAATTCAATCTTTCAGCCTACACGTACTCTAAATCTCACGAGGAAAACAAAGTGCCTGTTTTCTTAGAGTATGCTAGGAGGATGAATAGCAGATTATGAATTTAGATTCGACCTTATTTAAACGAAACTTTTTAAATGTCACGTGATGAAGTCGCAATGAGAAACTATAATTATTTTTTTTCATTGGAATTTATTCCTTATTTTCATTGCACTAAAGTGAAACTGCCAATCCTATTGATTGAGAATAGCATGAAAACTCGGAAATACTTACTTTACTTTATACACTTTATTGCACAAAAACAGAATACAGACACTTAATAATGAAAAAAACATGTACAAAGGCGAGCTTATCTCTAATAAGAGATCTCTTCCAGCAACCCTAGGATGGACCGGATTAATTAACAAAAGATAGACCTACATATGTGCACAACGATAAATATTAAATTAATAGACTACTTAGCTACTTACTAATAAGTACATACATACATAATACGTGATTTTTTCATATATGAAACCTAGTTCGATAGATTTTTTTACCCCCAAAAACCCCTATACTTATTGCAAATTTCATCGAAAACTACAGCGCCTTTTTATAAAACTCAAAACATATCTATCTAGGTACATATCGTTACATACATAAGTACCTGCATAGACACATACAAATATTCCTCATATCATATGATGGTGGCCCTCGGCCAGTCTCGGCTAACTTCGTAAGCCTTCGACGGGCCTCGGATCCACCAATAGGCTTGTGGCCAAGGTAATCCAATAAATCTAGGAACAAGTCTTAAGCTGAAGCATTATGTATCTACAAAATGGCTTTACATTCTCAGAATTGTATATTTCCAGCATATATATTTTATAAAGTCAATTTTGTGCAAAAAAAGACAGCATATGATGAGACTTTTACATGACGTCATTCTATTGTTATTTCAGAACTCAGGAACAAAAGTTCCGTTTCGGCAGAACATAATAAAACCGGCCAAGTGCGAGTCAGACTCGCGCACGAAGGGTTCCGTACCATTATCTATATAATTGGAACAAAAAGTAAACTTTAGAAAAAACCAACTTCCACAAACCCTATTTGATTAGATTGAGTTTAATACAAACTGTAACCCCTTATCCCCCCCCCAGGGGAATTAATTTTGTCAAATCCCATATCAGTGCTACCCCACGCTACTAAGGAACCCCTGTACAAAGTTTCATGGCTCTAGGTCCATCGGTTTAGGCTATGCGTTGGCTGCCCGTCAGCCACGCATTGTATTTGTACCTAGTATTGAGCAGATCTGGTGGCCATATGTGGTCTTCATCAGCAGTTCCGCATCACAATATTATGCTTACCATGTGCATTTGCACGAGTTATTATGAAAAACACAAAAATCACTATAGGTCTAATCGGTCTAATTTTCCAAATCGGTCCATCCGTTTAGGCGCTATCGAGACACATACATAAAAAAAAAAAAAAAAAACATCCGGACGAATTGTAAACCTCCTCCTTTGGGAAGTCGGTTAAAAAAACCGCAAAAAAACACGTTAATTGTATGGGAGCCCCCTTTATATTAAATTTATTTTGTTTTTAGTATTTGTTGTTATAGCGGGAACAGAAATACGTCATCTGTGAAAATATCAACTGTCTAGCTACCACGGTTCATGAGATACGGCCTGGTGACAGACAGACGGACGGACGGATATCTTGAGATTTTAAGGTACTTTCCCTCCAGGGCCCATTCGTTTGTTCCACCCTGTATATGTGTGATCTGTAACTGTATTTTTCATGAAATACCCAAAAAGTTTTGTTCAAATTATCATCTTATGTCAGAATAACTTTGTAGCTAGTTGAAAAATAACATTTGAATTGATTCAAAGCTTGCCGCGCTTTTAGGGCCTTTAGTACCTACTAAACGCCGCCGTAAGCAGCACTGTCTACAACCTACTCCTACTGGAAAACGTGAGACACCCATCTACAATTTCCGTACAATGAGGTTCACTCACTCATTATGTCAATGTCATGCAGACTGCAAAACATCATTTCAACGCACCAAAGAGTATTTAATTAAAACATCGCTGGCAGCCAAACTTGAAGTGGCCAAAAGGAAAAAATTAATTTCTGTGCTCTGAGATTTGTATGAAAACAAAAGTAATTAAAGACTATTAATTTTATAATTATTTTCTAAAAGTTCTACATAATAAATAGAGACGTCGTAATTCATCAATTAATATTTAAAGTCTTTGTAGAAGTTTGGGGACGACATTGCCATATCATTTAAATTTAGTTTCATTAAAAGAAGGCTTACCTACCAAAACAAAATGGCCTTGGTATAAACTTTTCAAGCGTGTTGTGAAGACGTATCTTGTACCGAGACCACTTTCAATTTGTAATATCTCTCGTATTTCAGTATTTGTGGTTGGTGCGGCAACAGATATACACATTCTGTGAAAATTTCAGCTTTCTAGCTATTACGGTTCGTGCAGGCGGACCCGGTGACAGACGGACGGACGGACGGACGGACGGACGGACGGACGGACGGACGGACAGCGAAGTCTCAGTAATAGGGTCCCGTTTGGCACCCTTCGGGTACGGAACCCTAAAAAGTACCTATTTTGACTTGAAAGGCCACAAGCCCATTAGGGATTGGTCATCATCAAGCGTTGGTTCCACCTGTCACCGCGACCCAAAAGGTCATCGGAAAGCTTTGGTTCAGACAACCTGTTTATTATTAGAAAACTTTATAAACGAACAGCTGAAATATTGGTATTAAAGCAAGAAGTTTGAGATAGGAGTACCTCCAGACAGATTCCAGACACATCAACTAAAACTTACTAAACTAATTAGAAAAACTAGTTTGGAAACAACTTTTGGCAACATGACAAGAGCTCTGCTGCGGATTTCAAGCTGACATTTTACTTGGATCGGTTTGGGGGGCAATTCTCTCTTCTGAGATCATCTCCATGGTGGAAAGAATGAGAGCAGGAAATTATCTTACTAACGTGTCTATGAACACCACCTATATCAAAGTACAGAATCATGCGTCCAAGGTAATTCCACAAATCTAGAAACAAGTCATAAGTTGAAGCATTATGTACAAAAAGGCATGACATTCTCAGAATTGTATATTTCCAGCAGATATATTTTATAAAGTCAATTTTGTGCAAAAAAACACAGCATTTGATGGCACTTTTACATGACGTCGCTCTGTGGTTATTTCATAGAACTCAGGAACAAAAGTTCCGTTTTAACAGTTCATAAAAAGTATATATTAGGACTTGACAGGCCACAAGCCTGTTCCATACTTTGTATGGAGTTGCCAACGACATTTTCGTTTCCCTTAAGAATCTGACACGCGCGTCCTAAAGCGCGATCCCCACTGGACAGACAGCGAGACATGACATGGACAAGACAAAAGACACAGACAGAACGAGAACGCATGCATGCAGTTGCTATATAGTTTCTCTCTCGTTCTGTTCCATGTCTTTTGTCTCTGGTGTCTTTGTACAAGTTCCGTTTCATAAATAATGAAAGTTGCTCAGAATGATGTCCCTAACAAAGTAGTTTATCATTTTGCGTTAATTCACTTACACCTTGTATACTCCCAGTACCCCAGATAAATATCCTGGGATTCATTCAAATTATTTCAAATGCACTAAAAGAACATCTGACGCTGCTATTGGCATCAGTAATTCTCAAAAGTGCCACAAAAAGGACCTCCATTACTCAGCCTAATTTGCTTAAATTGCATCATTTATAATTACATTACGCTTCTCACATTTCGTCTCTTGGAGAATGAACAATTTGCAGCTGAGCGAGAGATTGCATGATTCCTCTTATGACGTGTTTTTGAGAAAAGGAATAAAAAATTCGGTCAAGTGCTAGTTGGACTCCCACAGAAGGAACCCTGGAGCACCATGGTATAAGAAAATGTATAAAAAATACTTTTTTTTTTCTGTTAATTTCATTCTTTTTTTTCTTTGCTGCAGCATAATATTTGATATGTAGGTATCATACACATTATGTTTTAATCATATCAGTCCTCTCTCGTACTTATTACGGTTCACAGACAGCGGCGTTAAGAAGGTCCCGCGTGGCACCCTTCGGGTAGGGCACCCTATAGGTAAGTATTTCACTGGCACCCTTCGGGTAGGGCACCCTTCGGGTAGGGCACCCTATAGGTAAGTATTTCACTGGCACCCTTCGGGTAGGGCACCCTATATAGGTAAGTAGGTATTTCACTGGCATCCTATAGGTAAGTATTTTACTGGCACCCTTCGGGTAGGGCACCCTATAGGTAAGTATTTCACTGGCACCCTTCGGGTAGGGCACCCTATAGGTAAGTATTTCACTGGCATCCTATAGGTAAGTATTTGACTGGCACCCTTCGGGTAGGGCACCCTATAGGCAAGTATTTCACTGGCACCCTTCGGGTAGGGCACCCTATAGGGAAGTATTTCACTGGCACCCTATAGGTAAGTATTTCACTGGCACCCTTCAGGTAGGGCACCCTATAGGTAAGTATTTCACTGGCACCCTTCGGGTAGGGCACCCAATAGGTAAGTATTTCACTGGCACCCTTCGGGTAGGGCACCCTATAGGTAAGTATTTCACTGGCACCCTTCGGGTAGGGCACCCAATAGGTAAGTATTTCACTGGCACCCTTCGGGTAGGGCACCCTATAGGTAAGTATTTCACCTTTCTCAGTCCTTTGTCTTTTCTTACTTTGTCTTTACTTACTTTGTCTTTTCTTACTTTGTCTTTTAAGTCGCCTTTTCAGAAAGCTAAATTTTCAATTCGCGTTATATTATTTTGGCGGTTTGCGGTATGTGTTGTAAAGAAAAAAATAAAGATCCAGTGAAATTTAAGAATATCCTGAAAAATCTGGTCCTTCTGTTTGTTACACTGCTTTTCTCTATAGATATAGATTATAGAACAAAACACAAATATTCTTCCTCATTGTTTATTTCTCTGTACGCTTCACTGAAAGTTTGATATTGGATCGGAAGCCTCGCTGTTTGAAGAGGCCTTGCTAAGTTAGATGTAGGTATCCGTTTCGCATGAAAACTTACTATACTTTCAAATAGAAAGTTGTAGCAGAAAACATAGTAGGTTAGGTAGTTATACTCTTTAGTATAGCAAACTAGCACCGCACGAAAGTATAATTAAAATTCATAGCTCTCTATACATTACAACATAACATAGCGTCATGCTTTTTCCCATACGGGGTGGCAGAGGCCCAACTGTGCCCACTTTTAGCCAGTTATTGATACTTCATTTTGCGTGATATGGGGCTAGCCCATTGCATTGCATTCGCCAAACCTATGGAGTAATGAAGGTTTCCTCAAGATAAAAAGAAAAGCTCGCCTTTGTACACTTTTTCTGTTTATTTTTTGTCCTGTGTGTTTTTTGTTTGTGTGCAACAGAAACAATGTTTATGTTTTTGTTATGTTTTCCATCACCGTTAGAGCGTCCGTGGTATCTACTCAATATAAATGATTTAGGTACCTACCTAATTTATTTAATGGCGGCGCCATCGTTATTAGGTTCACGCGAGTTCCAGTTCACATACAAACAATAACCTCACGCCTTATTCAAGTAGAGGGTAGACAGAGACTAAAGATAACAATCACTTTCCATTTCAAAATCCCCATCTTAGCACGGGAGGACTCAGCATCCCCTCGGCCGGATTACCGTAACTGCTCCGCCGCCGGTAATAAAGCCCACATTATTACGAAACAGAGCCTTAATTTGAACCTCTTTGTTAAATTGTTTCAAGGCAAATTCAGACTTGCACGTGGTTGTTAACCTGGGATTAAATTGAAATTGAAATTGAAAAATCGTTTATTCAACAAATACGTAACTGGTTCGCCGACACATCTTTTATAACAATAGTTTGCCATAGTTCGGTCGTTCGAGCGGTGTGCTTCTGAGAGTGAAGGGGTGACAGTGCATAACCGACACATAAAAGTAATAATTTGTAATTTCATAATAAGGTCACAAAATAAGAGTCCTTAATTGGCCCATGTTCAATCATATTTTTAAGTTATAACAACGTATATCGTGCTGTGGACTCAGTTCCAAAATGAACAAATAAACAAACAAACAAATTGTTGAAAGGGTGACCATAACCAGCACAGTTAATGATCGCAGACCGTGATCTGTGATCGATCGCTGATTTTAAGCCAGCCCCAGTAAATAGGTGAATCGATTATAGAAACAGGAACGTCTGTTGTTACCTTCTATCGCCAGATCGCCACAGGCGCTACTCTCCTGTTACGTCAACATAACATATCTATCATAGCATCACGGTGGCCTTTTCCTATACGGGGTGGCACAGGCACAACACAACTGTGCCCACTTTTAGCCAGTGATTCAATTTTCAATACTGCATTTCACGTGGCAGGCTAGCCAGCCCATCGACGCAGCTAATATGCCATAAATTATGGTGATTCTATTTTGCACTGAAGAGTGACATTGCCCTGTTATTGGCACATATTTTAAAATTATAATTGCACTTAACGGTTCATTAATTCGATAGTAACTAAATAAAATGTGTGTTGTTTTGACAGAGTTTACTGCAGATAGTTTACAGAATAAATTAGTACAGTGCATTAATAGTTAGATTTGAGTTCAGTCGTTACAGCCAGCTTCATTATTGCCTGAAAAAATCTCAATTTCATTGCATAAATCCAATTTCTGATTGTTGACATGGACATGGTTTAAATTCTTCGGCTTTATTGCCTAGATTTCGCGGAACTCTGGAGTGTACGAATCCGACTCGCATTATTTTGCATCGAGCAAACCACTGTGGGAAAAGAACCGTACGCTTATTTACCAGCTTCTCAGTAAAATAAAAGGTTAATTTTTAAACCAGCTCCTTCAGTGACAAAATAAGGGCGGCCAGCGATAAGGGCGGCCAGCGATAAGGGCGGAGACCACGCTTTATTAGTCGCTTGACAGTAATTTTGATCGAACGACTTCGCAGAGGCATGCAGAGGCTATGCAATTGCATACAATTTACCCAGCTTTTTCAACTGGCACATTTGGATTTGGTTAGAGTGAAATGAAATGACGTAATGAGGCAGAGGCCTTTACTCAATAGTGATTTGATTGATTGATTTTTCAAAGTTCTTTATTAATGTAAGATAACAAGTACACATCCTTAACACTGTCGAGGGTATACAAACAAGAAAAATTTAAGTTGTTTTGCAGGATAAATGCCTTTAGGAAAACTTATAAAATTATACATAAAAAAAAAAAAAAAAAAACTTAATTACTTAATAATCACTATTGATTTTCCGCACTTTCAAAGTATGCACACTTGTATGTGTTACATTTTTTGACATCAATACCTAACTTGATAGGTACCTACACTACAATACAAGTAGCAAGGACATGAAACAAATAATAAGGGTTAGAAATAAACAAGGCACGACTTTTTTTATACCAATCTGGGTAAATATGTCGGTGTTATTTTGCAATGAGCTCGCGTATTAGGCAGAATAACAATATCATTCGGCGCAGATATTATACCTTCTGTTGCTGGGCCGGCCGGCGCGGGAGCCGGTCCACCCAGCGACAGCGAGGTGTGCAGTGCAGTACACTGCTCAGCTCACGCACACACGCACCACGTACGATGAGCGAGAACCAGTTCGGACAATGCCGACCGAAGCGACGACGACGCATGGCTAGGCTAGCGCCGCTCGTCGCACCCAAGAATATAGTGATGGGGGAGGCGGTATCGTTTATAAGTATCGATGTACTTTAAATCTCGCCATCGAGTACGACCTATGCTGGATATCAAATCATTTGCATGATTAGGAGTTTTGTTTAAGTACAATGTTTTAGTTTGTTTTAGTATGAAATCTTTAATATTTGGTAGTAATATTCGAGAGTGAAGGGACTTTAAATTTGTATAGAAGGGAGTGTTGAAGGAAATTTTAAGGGCTTTATTTTGGATAGTTTGAAGCTTTCTATAGTTAGACTCACAGGTACTGCTCCAGACTGGTGAAGCGTACGTAATGCAGGGTCGAACCAGAGTGCAATATATACGGAGTTTTGTCGTTGGACTTAAATTGCTTTTTCTATTGAGAACAGGACTAAGTGCGTTTAAAGCTTGAGTGCCTTTAAGATAGAGCTTATTAATATGCTGAGACCAGTTAATCCTATCGTCAATGTGGACTCCAAGGTATTTGACAGATTTCTGCCAAGGTATATGGTGGCCATCTATTACCAGTTTTTTGCTTGGTTGTTTCCGTTTTCGAGTAAACATGATAGCCTCCGTCTTAGAAGAATTTAGTTTAAGCTTCCATTTACGGAAATAGTCTGAAAGCAGTTCTATTGATAGTTGTAGTCGATCAATGATGAGATCAACATCGCTAGCCGTTGTGTAGGATGCTGTATCGTCCGCGAAGCAGGCTAGGTGCGTGCGGGTCTGTTTAGGCATATCGTTAAGATATATTAAAAAGAGAGTGGGGCCGAGGACGGACCCTTGTGGAACCCCTGCAGGGACTGGGTACAAATCAGATGTGTGATCACCTATATGTACCCTAAAATGCCGGTTATAAAGGTACGCCTGAACAATTTTCGCAAGATCTAGATGTACGCCGATATCTAAAAGTTTGTGTAAGAGCCCTTCATGCCAGACGGTATCAAAGGCTTTCTCAATATCTAGGAGAAACATTCCTGTAGAGTTGTTTGTGTTTATGTTATGTACAACATGCTCACAGACTCTGGCTAATTGCTGGATGGTTGAGTGACCGCTACGGAATCCAAACTGTTCGTCCTTAAGTTTATGGTTGATGCATTTATTGAGACGGTCTCTGATGGAGCGTTCCAGTAGCTTGCCGAGAGTTGGTAACAAGCTGATAGGTCGGTAATTTGATGGTATAGTGTCATCTTTGCCAGGTTTTTTTAGTGCAATCACCTTACCAGTTTTCCAGGATTCTGGAAAGTATCCGAGTACTAAGCAGCCATTAAAGATTTTAGTTAGAAGGACAACACATCTCTGCGGAATATTTTTTATGAGTGCGTTGTGAATCGTATCAACTCCAGGAGATTTACGAGCCTTTAATAGCCGAATGTGCTTCCATATTTCTTTAGGAGAAACAGGATTTTGTAAAGTAGTTATAGTATGATCAATTAATCTGTTCATCGAAGTAGAAACATCTTTATTTCCCGGGGTAGGCCAATCTAACGTGAGGCACATGTTTTCATAAAAAGCTTCCGCCAGTTCATTACATTGTTCCTGCGTGTTGTTTGTTATAGAGCCATCTTTTTTGGTCAAGGGAGGCATGGTAGATGGTTTTATTTTGAGAGATTTTACCACCCTCCAAAGATCTGCACTAGGGTTATCCACGTTTGAGAGTTTCCTGCTCCACTCAGCATCATAAAATTTCATGATCGCATTTTTTATTCTAATTTGGAGACTATTGATGTTCAACCTCAACTCTTTTCTGGTAGCGATGTTGAGGTTGCGCTCCTCCTGACTACGAAGACGATTTTTCTTTTTAATTAATTGCTGAATGAAGCGAGGAAGTTTTTTAGGCTTGCTGACAGACGTAGATACAGGTACATGTTTATCCCTAGCAGATACTAAGACTTCTGATAGATTATTAACTGCATTATCAACAGATTCTATGGAGTTAAAGGTTTTGCAAGAGAGTGAAATATTTTGATTTACAAATTTTCGAAACGCAATCCAATCAGCATCGGCATACCTATAGAAAGTGCGATTAGTTTGAGTGTAGGTTCCATCCAGCGAAAAGAATACAGGGAGATGATTAGAGGATAACGCGGTTATGGTTTCTACGTCACTGATATTGGGTACGTTATGGGCGATTATCAAATCGGGTTTTGTGTGCTGGTTTTCTGGTCGATAATGCACCAAAGTCGGTTTTAAGGGAGCATGTATTATAAACTTTTTCTTTAACATCTGCTTGAATAGTGTCTTCCCGTTGCCGTTTGAACCACTCATGCACCAGTGGGGGTGCCTTGCGTTAAAGTCCCCCGCCAGTATCACTCGAGGACCCAAATTTAAAAGCAGATCCAAATCTAGTGGGAGTAAGGGGAGGTTTGGCGACTGATAAATGGATAATACTATGTAATTTAAACCAGATATGTTTATGGATATGCCTACTGCTTCTATGCTTTTTGTGACTGGAAGTGTTAATGCTGAGTGAATAATATCGCGCTTTACTAGTAACGCAACGCCTTGTCCACGGCCACTGTTATGCTTGTCTTTGCGATAGCAGACATATCCCGGGGTATTAAGGAAAGCAGAAACAGCCAGCCTAGTTTCCGAAATAGCAATCAAATCAGCATGTAAGACGTGTGATGACAAATCAAGCAATTCACCTATCTTGGTGCGGACGCCATCGGCATTCCACTGAATAATGCGCAGCTTACAGATATTAGACATATTTACCCAAGTGAGAAACAATAAGTGTGACTTTATCTAGCATGGTTTCGCAGGATAAGAATTCCCGTTTAACGAGCTTGATAATCGATAGGATTTGTAGCATTTCCGATATGACAGGATCCACTGGTTCTTGTTTGTGTGGTTGATGGTGCGTATCTATGCGCACGTTTGTTTTGGCAGCAGGTTTTATGTACGTATCTGATTTCTTGCCGCTGGTGATATCAGCCCAAGATCTTCCATCGTCCGGGCGAATTGCAGATTTTCTTGTGGTCTTCTGTTGGAGAGCTTTCTTGGTGTCAATTTGTTGGAGATACTTTAGTCGTTCCTTGCACTGACGGTAATTTGCTGGGTGGGTCTCGTTACAATTGCAACATAGTGCTGTGGTTGTGCGGTCCTTCTTAGGGCAATCTTTGGTCGCGTGAGGGTCAATGCATTTAACACATCTCTCCGGTAGGTTGCAATTTCTTGATGCATGACCAAATCTTTGGCAACGATAGCACTGCGTGCCGGATGTGTTATTAGATTTGTACTTCTGCATTTGAATTGAGCAGTTACACAAATACTTCACTTGTCGAAACTTGACGATGTCCGTTCCAGGTGGTAGTTGGATTAGTATCGGTGGAAACATAGATTCCTCTCCAGAGGCTCGCTTCAGTTTGGTAACGACAGCATTCGGGAATCCGAGTGAATTTAATTCTTCTCCAACATTGTCTATTATTGTAGCAGGTAGTCCGTGGATAACAACCTTAGCCATTTTCTCTTCCTTCCGCGTATAGGTATGAAAGGACACATTATCTTTCGTAAGTCCATCTTTTATAAGCTGGTGATCTTCATTTGTGTAACAAATGATTGCTACCTTGCCATTCCCTCTATATTGCAAGTGGAAGCGTTTAGCATGTGTTGATATCATTGAGACTATAGATTGGTGTGTCCACTCTTCCTGAAGTACAACAAATATGGGAGGAACCTTATTGGATCTGGCCCTCTTGTTGGTTGCCGGTGGTACTGGAGTATCAACTGAGCTGTCGTCCTCGACGTCATCTGCAAGATTTTTGTAGCGGTTGCTAAGCGGAATATTCTGGTTGGCGGTTGGCATGCGTCTGCGCGCTACACGCTTCGGTTTATTCCAGTTATTAGAATGGGTATCATCTCGCGTTCTTTTTGCCGCAAGGCTTTCGGTAGATGAGGTTCTTGTCATCAAGTATTTATCCATATCGATAACCTAATCACTATCGATACTCGATACTCGATAAAGATACTCTGGTATCCCCATCACTATAACCGCGGTGCTTGTGTGAGTTGACACACTAATTCGTTGTTGTGGATAATACTAGCACTCTAATAAGACGCGTGCGTCTGCTGCGAGAGCCAGCGGAATACAGGTTTACTCAATAGTGGGTGCAGGAGGATAGATAGAAGATAGAATAATATCATCGTTTGAGTACCTACCTACGTGAAAATATTATTGCATTCCCAATGGGGCAGCCAGAATTAAATTACCGACCTCAATATGAAAACTTGCATAACATTAAACAACTACACAGAAAAACTGACATACTGATATTGCCGCAGTAAGCTATTGCGTTCAGGTAGCTTAAAAAACCTTAGTGATAGTATTAGTATAATATTATACTGTGGTGATAGTAAATAAAATATCGAGAATATTTTTTATTCAGCTCTTACATAGCGTCACACCTTTCCCCTTACGGGGTGGCAGAGGCACAAATGTGCCCACTTTTACCCAGTACACTTACCTATAGTACTCCAAAGAGGTATGTAGAACTCGTCTAGTGAAAACCAATTTGCCTGTCACCTAACCACTCGAACGGATTTCCATGTCTCGCACGAGCCGGCGAAAGTGAAACTTTCCATTGCAGTGCATCTACAGTATTCCAGCTACATTAATTACTGTTTTTCCCACTTCCCCAACCACCGGTAAACAACCCATTCATACCGTGCCTGCTTTATAAACCCACAATCGTACCGAGCCTCACTTCCCCAATCGTCGGGACTCTTTGTGCCCTTAATTAATGATCTCGGATACTGTATTAGTGTCCGCAAGCCTTAATTAATTTTGATTAAGTAATCTACGGGCGAGGATTGCCCCTTCACAGGTTTGTTACGGTGCATATTTGTTGTTTACATTACGGACATTACGGTATACGCTGATTTCGTACTTAGGTCGTTTTCTAGCTATGAATGTATCTCATGTAGAAGATGAGTTTCTCGGGTTCGGTAATGGGCTCGTATTTCGTAGATGTAATTATTTATTAAGTATATTTGTTCTTTTAAGTAACATAGGTTGTAAGTAACTATCTGGAGAGAATCATATGGAACTCGTCAAAACTCTACTTTCCTGAAACTTTTTTACAGTTTCCTAAAACTCATTTTGGAGAAAAAATTATCGGTTTCTCAAAAACCCATTAATAATCTGAGTGTGCCTTCAGTTCGTTAGAGACCCCTGCACTTGAGTCTCACTTCGTCCAGCAAACCCGGCCCCACTCGAATGTCTTACTGGCCCACTGAACAAAAATAACTTTCCGACAATGAAAATCGTACAATTTTAGAACAACGTTATTTTCTGGCACCCAAATTAATATCACAGTGCCCAGAAAAACGGATCTGACGCCTTTAGACATATCATAAAAAGCGAGGGAAGTAAAAAAAAACATCCCGACAAATTGTAAACCTCCTCCTTTGGGAAGTCAGTTAAAAAGTAAGAGGTAACCGCTGTCACCGCTAGTAACCATGGATAATTTTGGGAACTAATGTAGGCAATGTTTGACTTTTTTATAACAAAAGAATGGATGAACTAGGGAATAACCCAAAGTTTACACATTTACATAATTTACACATAATCCCTGTACAATTCTTTTAATTTTATTTTATGAACCTAATCGTTTATTATTGATAACAATTAACATCACGTTAGTAAAAGGGATAATTTTCACCAAAACTAGTCTCGTAATTTCTGAATCTATTATTTCGGTTTCAAAGAACTTAACTTATTTAGGAGACATAAAATTGAATTGGTGACGGTAAATCTCGCCCTAAAATCGCAGGTTATAATTTGTTGAACTCCGCACAGCCCGCTCTCGCTCGGGTTACGCAACTTTTGATGGGTTTCGGGACCTCACTTTGTTATATTACCGAAAACTGGTTAAATGAGTTCAGAGCACGGTTTTATCTGCCGTGCCAGAGATACCCTGATTGTGTCTGTAGCTGGGCGGCTTTCGTCCATTTTCAATAACCTATCTATCTATCTATGATGAGATGAGATTGATGAGGATAGATAGGTTATTGAAAACGGAGTATGATTCATACCGAATGGTATACACGGTTATTTTTTTTTATCACTACGGATATTTTGGGGATTGATAGTACCCATCATTATGAACAACTTTAAATTAGCTGTTTCATTAACCTGTACAATACGGTCCTTTAAAACACTGAAAACCCGGTAACATAATGAAACGTGCCTTTTTCCTATTATTTCGTTACATTTCATCATAACGAAAGTACCAAATAAAAGATTTTTTTTTGTATGAACAAAATTACTCAAAGGATCAAGACAAATTATTTTTTTGCCCTACTTTATAAGCACTGCAGTTTACTACCGCCATATTTAAACACTGAACTTCAATTTCCGTTTCCGGTCGAATGGAAGAGATGGAGAGGTTCGTCGAAAGTACAATTTTCTGAGAGAACCTTAATTGTCAGTTTTTTCAACAGCATAAACGGAACTGCAGTTTCGGTGTATAGGCAAGGCATACCGGAATCTGATGCAAAATGGAGAAATACAAATTGGATGTGTCCAACACTGGGGAAAAATGTTCGAACAGGAACTTATGTACTTACTGTCTGATTCCGAATAATAGACGACACGTTGAAATATTCTCGAATTTGAAATTGTCATGGTATCACGTTTGTATGGAAAATTCAGTGGGCGCCATGCCCCTAAATCTCTGTCAGGAGCGGAGACATCTTTAAAGCTGTGTTTTGTGAAAAACATCCTCACACATGTTGTAAATTCCTGAAAGTGAAAATTACCTATCAGATTTCCACTTTAGATATGCGGTGTCTGCGGCTGGCATAACTCAGGCCACGCGCGCTCCCCGAGGAAATCTGACGGCATACTGCCGACTCTTACACAGAAACATAATTTCTTTGAATTCCTTAAATAATACATGTGTTCGGAATAAAACATTGTGGTTACATGCCGCCGACAAAACTTAGTGCCACTTGCTAGAACGACAGTTAACAACTATCATAAATAAATAAACACTATATTAGAGGTGACAACTCCAAAACAATGCGGAATCTAATCAATGACTTCTTATGACTTCATTATGACTTTGGGCAACACGTGAATCCCGAAGACTATAGTCGCCAAAAAGTATCTCACATGATACCGGTAGCGTATTGTGGGAGCCTGCATTAAAATGTAGTGAATGGTGATGCTTTTTAGTTGCAAGAGTATCGTAATGGGAATTAATGCTGAGTTTTCTAACGCTGCGCACCCCTTCGGGGCGTGGGGAGAGGAACTATGAGTAATTTGGATGAGATCATACCACGTTCACTGCAGTTTGCATTACTAATAAACATAGCAATATGCAGATATATTTACAATTCATGAAACGCTATTTTCACGCTTAAACTGTTTCAGCAATGAAGCAAAATAAATATTCATATTCACACGGCTAGGGGACTTACGATACGGTTGAACTGTCTCTTTCTCCGTGTTATATGGCTTTGGCTCGGTAAATAACGTAAATAAGGTATAAAATGTATGTAATTTAATGCCCATTCTTGTGATACTCCCAGAAGTTGCAGAGTAACGTGGCCGTCCCTGAAATAGAAGGAATGGTATTATGTTTTGGGTCTATGGGATAGGGAGACCGCTATGGTTCGGATAGTGGGAGAGAGGGAGAGAGGGAGAGAGGCTTGTGCCCAGCAATAGGACATAGCAAGCTCGTAAAATAATAATAAATAAAGTGTTATTTGCTGATGAAACTCAATAACCGGCCAAGTGCGAGTCGGACTCGCGCACGGAGGGTTCCGTACCATTATCTATAAAAAATAGCAAAAATATTAATTTAATTTTAATTTTATTATTATTATTTTTAAGTAAATAATATACTCAATATATTGTGAACATTTTAAGCGTATACCTGCTACCATTATCAAAAAATGAGCAAAAAAAATCACGTTTGTTGTATGGGAGCCCCCCTTAATATTAAATTTACAGAGAGATACAGCCTGGTGACAGACAGACGGAAGGATGGACGGACAGACGGACGGACGGACGGACGGACGGACGGACGGACAGACAGCGAAGTCTCAGTAATAGGGTTCCGTTTGGCACCCTTCGGGTTCGGAACCCTAAAAATTAACGCCTAACTTTGCCGGTAAAGTCGCTACGTTGATGTGTGACAGCGAATTGATAAGCACGGACAGCTCAAATAAAGTGCAGCTCAATCTGTCATTTCTTCAGCAACAGACGGTGACAGGCCGTCAAAGTTTTAGTTGTCGGTTGAGCATCGGGGCCTCTGTGTATTAGAACGACGCCTTTTTCATTTGCGATTTTGAGCTTATTGGGGAAAGTCTTATCATATTGTACTATCATTCCTCGAGAGGAACAAAATGAAAAAAACACTGTGTATACTCCGAGTCAAATACATCTAAAGAAGGGTTTGGGCGGAAATCCACGCTACGCCATTTTCATTCATCAGTTTTGATCTGTTCCACGAAAATTATGTGCCGGGTTAATGCAGCTCACAGATCATTAGTAATCATAATCATAATCATAATCATAATAAACGTTTATTGCCAAGAAAATACTGGATAGTAACTAATTTTACATTGAATAATTTTGCTGGGGCAATAGGAAGTGGCTCAGCCCTTGCTGACACAGAGCCGGGACTCTGTGTAGCGCTGATTTTCAGCCTCTCCCTCTTCCCTTAGGTTTGGAGCGGGGTAAAATGTCATAGAGAGTCACCAGGAGAAGTTAAACTTATGCAAGACAGTGTTAAAAATTAGATCACTAAATTGTAACAACACTTAATGTAAGACTTAATGTAAGTAAGACTATGACTCCGAGAAAAGGTTGCAAAGCAGGCCGGAGCCGCGAGCCAGCCTCGTTAAATAATAAAGTCGAATTTAAACTAAGTGTGACAATGTGATTGCAGCATGAGGGCGCTCCATACTCCATAGTAATTGCATTGTAAATTCGTAACACGACCCGAACCCGCTCAGGAGATTTCCCCCGAGGTTTTCTGAATATGTATAAGTTGTGTAATAATGGAGAATTCACTACGCCTGTCAACAAGACTAACGTACAATGCAGATATTCTTTAGCGGTCCTTCCCTTTGGACTGTGGCCCTTCAAGATGAGTGGGCGACGTGATTTGTACGCGACTCTCGGTTAATAATTACTAATCACCCGATTAGTAATATCCTGATATAAAAAAGCCGGCCAAGTGCGAGCCGGACTCGCGCACGAAGGGTTCCGAACCATTATCTATAAAAACAGCAACAAAATCAAGTCTGTTGTATAGGAGCCCCCCTCCCCTTTAATATTTATTATTATCTGTTGTTTAGTATTTTTTGTTATAGCGGCAACAGAAATGCATCATCTGCGTGAAAATTTCAACTGTCTAGCTATCACGGTTCATGAGATACGGCCTGGTGACAGACGGACAGACAGCCAGAAAGACAGACAGACAGACGGACAGAGGAGGCTTAGTAATAGGTTCCCGTTTGGCAGCCTTCGGGTACGGAACCCTAAAAACCCGCAATATAATGACCTAAAGGTATAATTACTTACTTATTGCACATATCAGTATTTACAAAACAAATTCGACAATACAAGCACAAAGGCAAGCTCATCCCTAATGACTGATGATAAAGCGAGGCATTGCATTTCGAAAATAACATCAATAAAAATTGGAAATCAAGGTTCCAATTCAATAATTATTATAATCATATTTCATGCGAGTTCAATTACGCGAAGGGTGTCATGTCGGACAGCACTTGCGAATATTACGCGTCGTGTACAAATTTATGTAATTTATTAATGCAAATGTATTGTCATATTACATACGTAGGTAATTTTTGGTAGCTACCTTGTTTTGTTAATGCATTTTACATCCCTTTTACCTCTACTCGTGATACTTTTTGACACCCGCAAAGAGAGGCGTGTTACTTATTCCTGTAACTTACTCGTAGATGTAACTTGTAACACCCATCTTTTTCGTTAGGTGTTGTGGTACCCAGTTTAAAATTAACCTACAGTTATCTTTTGCTATGCAATAATGCAGTCCTAAATAAACCATTTGTTAGTTCGTCCTTCTTCTTTCTTGCCTTCTTGGAAGTAGAAAACATATCTACTTCTTAATATTTCACCTCAACTCTATGTTCCTTTTTACACGAATTGCACTCAGTTACTTCACAATTCGGCACCATACCTATCATGAATGAATTTGTTGTGTTTTACGTCTCGCTCGGCCTCTACGTCGTCGCTTCATCCACGCCTTGTTTCTATTGTCGCTACGATGCTCCACCCTTTCCGATCGTCTTACAATATACATTTTGATTTCCCGTTCATATCATCATCAGGGTAACTTGCAGGAATCTCAAACTTATTTTCTCCAAACGAAGCACATTTACCACCAAAAGGACACTTTGGTCACAAACTCATTGCGTTAGCTGAAAGGAGGTCCAAGTGAGGAGGAAGTATTTAATGTAATTACAGGATCAAATAAATCTCCCGAAGGAATTGTTTTCGTTTATCTGCAGAGAGCGGCGGGCGGCGCGGGTGGGCGCTGATTTAATAGCGGACCCTGATTCTGGTGACATAGTTACCGAGTAGCAATAAAATTAATGTAATTTTACCATTTTTAGTTTCACCGATGTATTCTCGAACAGGAAGATCACACTTGTGATAGACGCGTGTCACCCTCAGATGAATGAAACTCACGTTTTGATGATATATTTGTTTCGTTTCGCTTTGTTTGATTTGCAAAACAACGCACTGGCAATACAAACGGCTTCTCTATGTTCTCATTGCTGTCAGTGAGCATACGTGTATTTCGCCAGATTTCGCGACCATTTCTTTGCTGTTTTGACCCCCTCCCCCCCCTGCGTGAACAGTTTAGTATGAGCTTTTAAAAAAGAGATGGCGTGAGGAGTAAGATTTGTACTAAACGCCACGGTTTCAGTTAAAATACTTTTAGGTGGCGCTAATCTTAGATTAAATCCTATATATCTTAGCGCCATCTCGTGGTATTTGCAATTTTTCGATGGTGCTGGCTGCACCAAGCGATAATGGTGTCGAACTAAAGAAGCTTCCGCAGCATTTCCGTTTACGTCGGTGTCATATTTTGTTCCAGGTGGTCTATCTGTATTAGTATAATATTATAGTATCTGTGCTAATACTTACTCAATAACCTCATGTTCCTATGCATGAAAGAGATGCAGGAAAACATAAACATATAAGAGAGTAAACGTAGAAAGCTAGGTACTAAAAAGTCATCTCGGCTCCACGCCATCTCGGCTCCACGTCATCTCGGCTCCACGTTGATATTTATAGATATTTTATGTCTACCAAAGTTGTCTTGATTAACGTGCTAAGCTAACTGGCTTTTCACCCCTTGGGCTCTAACTTACCTGCCCCCCCCCCCCCCCCCCCAGGCAAAGTTACATAGGTACATGGAAGAAATTAAAACATAAAACATAAACATTTACATACAGGCACATACATTGCTTCTGGCCCCACACTAGGATACCCTTTGTCGTGGGAACCAGAAACAACGACATCACAACATGTAAACATCCAAGACCTGGGGGTATTTATTCCCAGCCGGGATTCGAACCCGGGACCTCTCGCATGGTAGGCATATGTGCAACCGCTGCGTCACAGAGGTCATCATCAAAATTGTCTAGACTCTAGGCAGAAGTTAGATCAATATTAAAAGTTGTGAATCCTAAAATAGACAAATACTGCCAGAATACGACAGTTTTAGTTCGCGCCCTTCTGAGACTCTGCAGGGTCTGAACTGAATATTGCTGGTGCATGAATAAAAGTGTTTAGCCAACGCGACGAAATTCATTAATTCCGTAATTTATGGAATGGGGTGAACCGGTACAATTAATTGTAATTTTAGAAGATTGTGTCCAATAATGCAATGATGAAAGTTATGGCTACAACGAAACGTTTCACTCAGGCTATGTACTTACCTATAGTGGCAATCCTACACGATATACAAATGCAATACGGCGTTTTGTGAATGGCGTATTGATCTGAAGGTCCAAAGGTCGGACTTTGAAAATAAAATACTGAACTTACGTCCTGGATCATTAAACCTACCTGAGAAATTACAGCTTCATAGTATGTAAAGTATATATGTTTTGTCCATACAAACATCCCCCCTCTAACTCTTTCGCCTGCATTAAAAATCCAGGTGGCTAAATTTCTAAAATCCATCCTTTGGACCTACAGATCAATCCTGCCAAAGAAAATCTTTTTTTCACGAAACGCCGTCTAACTTATCGTAGAACGGAAACTAATAATACCCTGAGTTTTACGAAACTATTTTGAAAAAGTTGTCACTTAAATCTCCTAAGATAGTCATTGATTGCAGTTGCTAAGCATTTGCATAAATTAAATATTTCGTTTCGTGTAACTCGTTAGTGAAATACACGCATTCCATAAAAAAAAAACATGCAACCCTAACATTCGGTTTGATAGATCAAAAAGTATTTAGTTTTAATAAAAACGTATCACCCCTATGCGATATGAAGCTGTATTACAAAACCTGATTCAAGTTTGGAAACAAAACGAATTGTAGATACTAGTATTGGAAAACGTAGCACAATGGTTCCATGCGCGACCGATAACATTGTTACCAACAATTGAATCATTTCATCATTTGTCTTTTATATTTTTCCACTGATTTTTCCTCGTCGTGACCCAAATCCTAACAAATACAGTGAAATAACGCACGTATTTCCTGCAACAAAAGATGGTGTTTGAGATACGGCTGTGAATCTTGACGAATTCGCACCTCTTCGTGTAAAAATACAAATCATGGCAATCGAATAGTTCGTTACGGCATTTTGTATCGATGTTTTGTCTAAGGCCCCATGGGGCTTTTAGGGTGTACAGGGTGTAACAGAATGGTGATGGATGCCATCTTTCTGAGTATTTATTCTCGCTTTAAAGGATAAATCGACCGTCTTCGGTATATTTAGACCATAGACCATAATTTAATACTACTTCAAATGAATGTCAAACTTATAAGGCGTCAAAACTAATTAACTATCATAAACCTGATAGCTGGGGCGGCAGTTTCTCACGTTCGTCGGAAGGATATACTTGATACCTACCTACCCCTTCATGTCACGTCCTCCCGGGTAGTGCTAAACAGAAACAAATCAACACTGACACTTCCAGGTTCTCGAAAGAGAACCGTTCAAATACAGTGAATCTACAAAACACGTGACTTTGGTGAAATTAACCTAGGTTGCGCCATTAATTAAGAACTTCAATTGGAACGGACAGCTCTTGTCTGGTTGCCTCTCTCTGCCATAAATGTATTACGTTCTATATTTATCCCAGTTCAGTTATCGACTCCCCTGAAATCAATCTGACAATATGTCATTCCAAATACAAAAGGTTTATGGAGCGGGAGTCAATTATTTATTCATTTTAGTCGGCCGAGAATAAAACAATTGCACACTACATTTCTAGCCAGAAACTCTTATATTCGGGTCGAGCAAAATTACGTAATGAAAACCGACCCTTCATCATATTTCTTTTCGTTGAATATATTCATGGACAAGGTCTCAGAAAAGATTATATTAAAATACAATACTTACAGAATACGTGGAGCGCCGTACGGTTGATATTGAAATTAGTAAGTGATAATACTGATAATTTATAAGAGATAAATGGTGTGCTTACTTTTTCTTCTGTTCTTCTGTTCTTCTGTAAGGGGGTTGAGGTGCCTGCACGTGGCCCACATGTGCGGGGCCACGTGCAGGCACTTCAACCCCCTTACAGTGCTTACTATTTTCTGAACTTGTGATTATTTTAATCATTGTTTTAAGATTGTGTTAATTGAAAGTATCCCTCCCTAGTTAAATGTATTTAATCCCAAGTATTCTCTAGTTGTGCGATAAATAAGTAATCAGCCTAAATAAGTTCTGAATTAGACTTGGAATTGAATGGAAACAATTAAAATCTTGGTTTTACGTTTGCTGATTTTATCATGATCTTAATGTACATTATGTTCTTGTTGTCATTTCAATCTCCTTATAGATTCTAGCCATTCAAGTAGACTTTTCAAACTAAAAATGTTTGTTGCTCTTGATCGTTATCGGTACAAACAAATTTCATTTGTCGACCTAATGATAAAAGCCATTGCTTTGTTTTAACATTCACCAAACTGAAACCACTAATCTCTGAATCTAACCACCAGAGGGCGGGGCAAGCATCGTGTTTTTCAGTTGTGTGTGGCTGATCCATAAATAGGAGGTCCGAAACATGCAACACTGGAACCGTCTCGTCAGAATAAAATCTCATCTTCAATCTTCAATTCAATTTTGTTACAATAGTGTGGTGGAAGCAGTACATTTTTTTTTTCAAATGAATTCCTATATTTTTGTTGCAACCAATGTACAATACTGGGAATATACAAATACAAACTACGCACGGTATACTCTAATAGAATCTTTACATGTCTATGTGTCTTAACCCGGGTCTCTGAAGAGACGGATAAACAGTCGGATCTGAGGAATGAGAGAACGGCACTTAGGGAAATGAAGTATTGAATAAGTAGGAGTTAGAGGTTTATGAATTACCCTAGCCCCTTAGCGTGATGTTATGATCCTTTATCGTATTTTTAGGGTTCCGTACCCGAAGGGTGCCAAACGGGACCCTATTATTGAGACTTCGCTGTATGTCCGTCCGTCCGTCCGTCCGTCTGTCTGTCACCAGGCTGTATCTCATGAACCGTGGTAGCTAGACAGTTGAAATTTTCACAGATGATGTTGCCGCTATAACAACAAATACTAAAAATCAAAAGAAATTTAATATTAAGGGGGGCTCCCATACAACAAACGTGATTTTTTTGCTCATTTTTGCTCGATATTGATATGGTAGCAGGTAGAAGCTTAAAATGTTCACAATAAGTATATTGAGTCTATTATTTACTTAAAAAATAAATAATTAAATTAAAATTTAATTAATATTTAGGGGGGGCTCCCATAATTAGTTTTTTTGGGGTTTTTTATAGATAATGGTACGGAACCCTTCGTGCGTGAGTCCGACTCGCACTTGGCCGGTTATTTGTATTTCAGCAGAGCAAAAGTAGGCATAATCGACCCTCTGCCACCCTGTAAAAGAAAATCGCGTTTTTATTTTTATTTTAATACATGGCGTCTCTATTCTACAACCTCCTTGATAGAAAGGCGATGAAAGTTGATCACCCCCTCCGGAAGAGGGCGGTAGCGGCGGAACCTACGTTTACTACGGACTGAAATCTTCACCAACTCACCTGTTCACTTAGTACACGCAAATGCAACCCTTATCGAACTGAAATAAAGGTTTTTAAGACGAAGTGAGTTGCAATCCGTA
Source organism: Argyresthia albistria (assembly GCA_963457715.1). Classification (NCBI taxonomy): domain Eukaryota; kingdom Metazoa; phylum Arthropoda; class Insecta; order Lepidoptera; family Argyresthiidae; genus Argyresthia; species Argyresthia albistria. The sequence continues at coordinate 1,287,394 of OY735252.1, read as the reverse complement.
CGTTTGCATTAAGATTTGTGCATGCAAGGCGCTCAATTATTTACAGTCGTACGATTTGAGTTTGTGGAGCCTTTTTTGCGCTTCGAATGGCTATTTCGTGATTTTTAGCAGAGCCGTGAGTCACGTACGGGTTCGCATGGCAGTGGCTATAGCGAGGGCGCAAAATTACAAATTACAAGATATGGAACATATAGGTACTGATTCTATACTGAAAATCCATCTTGATTATTTTGGGAGTATTTAGAAACCCCCATAAAAATCAAACTACTGGACCAATTTTAATAAAATAAAAAGAATCGACGCGAAATTTTGTCTTCTTTGATATACTTCATCCAGATCTTTTAACAAGTATACTACGGTTTTCGGATAAAAAGTGAAAAACGGAAAAATTACCTATATTAAAAAGTTTTTAACTGTGATTCGGAGGGCTTTCGAGGTGGAAAACTTGGATTTGTAACTACCCATTTCATCCCTACCAACTCATAAAAATAAAAATAAATGTACTACCTCATTTCATGTAGGCAAAACTACTAAAGAGAGAACTTTCTAGGCAAATATTTCATTAATTATTATTATTTCATAATATTTCAACAACAACAACAACATACGTAATGATTAGAATTAGATAGAACAGTTATTATATCGTAAAGATAACAGAATCTTTTTTAATGATGATAAATAAACCAAGATTAATTTGGTAATACATGGTAATACGTAATGGAAGGATATACAATTTTACCATCGGCTTTTAGGGTGCTGAATCCGATTCTTAAAATGAAAAAAGTAATCCTTATAGGATCATTTTGTTGTCCGTCCGTCCGTGTGTCCGTCTGTCCGTCTGTCTGTCTGTCCATGTGTCACAACTTTTTAAACTAAGAACGCGTGAACGTATCAAGCTGAAATTAACCAAGGGTCTGACTGCTATAGTTAATTTGCATGCTTTAAAGTAGACTAAATTAGCTACAATTTGGAACCATAGCAGGCTCTAACAGCTATTGGTTCCCACAGTACACTTCGTCGAAAGTAGGCTCGTCACCCTATTAACCGCTATTCCATGATCTTTGGCTTAAGCCGATAACTTGTGAACGGCTAAACCTATTTTGACAAAAAATATCCAAGAACTATCGCAGAAAAATCTATAATCATTTATAGAAAACCGCATCAGAATCCGTCGGTGTATTTCATCTGTCGGTCGTTCTGTATATACCTCTACCGCTCACACACACAACATACACAAACATTCACACACACAACTCAATTCGATGATAATAATTTAACCATAGGCTAACTAGGAATAGGTAATTTTTACTTTTTTCCATTTTGTATTTGTTCATTCTGTAAACAGGTATATTTAGGCCGCAATTAGTTCATAGATTATTCCTTTGATCTTAACTTACTGCGAGACGGTCTCTGACATATGCCCGGTTTCCTGGGCGCTGATTAAAGTTAACAGGTTGGTTAAATCAGCTTCAGCCAATCACGAACCGCTATTATTCAAAATGAAGAAACTTGATTGGCCGAAACTGATTTAACCAACCTGTTAACTTTAATCAGCGCCCAGGAAACTGGGTGTTAATGTCATACTTTGATTAATATTTAGAACTTACCTATAAGTAAACCTGTAATTAATATTCTTGATTAAAAAACACTTTGAACTATGTATGTGTGTCCAAGGCACTCTAGTGGTCAAACGGGTAGACTTATGAAGCGGTTTTCCAGACACTAAATTACAGTAAGTTAATTAGAGGAACCAGTTTTCACAAGACTAACTAAAATAGCAACTTGAAATGCAATTAGTAGCCTTGGATTATTTTCAACCGGCATCTTTTGAATTTAAAGATTTTCACATCTTTAAATTAAAAAGATATCAAAGTTAACCAGATGCATTTTCTGATACAAAGTTGTACAAATAGACTAGATGACATGGCAATTTAGATAAATAGAGGTAGAGGCTGCTATAATAGGCACATGTCTGAATATGTGTTTCGTTTTTCCTGGTATTGCCATTGAATTGTTGTCTTCACGTCGTCGCTCGGTCACCACGGCGCTCCTACGTCACTGTCTTTTTGTCCACGCCTTGTATGTATTGTCGCTACGTCGCTCCACTCTTTCCACATTGGTACATTACCCGCAATAATAAACCGCTCTCAGCTTTGAGAGCTATCTCAAGTAAGCGAATATTACACATTCGATGTGGCGAGACGTTTCAGAGCTGGGAGCGGTTGATTTATTCGAACAATGTTTTTAAAAGTCACAAAGTTTATTGCCAGTAACTGTTACAAGGTGGAAACCTACTTAAATAAAACAAAACCTATCATGATGAGATCTCATCATAATCTTCACGCTCAAATTAGCTTTATATTTTGGGTTAGTTTTAGGCAGTTGATAATAATATTCATACTCGATAGGTAGTTCCTATCCTATGTATTGCGAAGTGTCTATTTCTGGTAACTAAAGTGCTTTATATAGCGCTAATCATTTAGGTTTAATTTATTTTTTGAATAGACCTAATTATTATAAAACTTTGCAAGAACAGATGCACAGAGTCATCGTCACGGTAGATCGTTGACATGAATATTACCGAGACGTATTCTGATGAGATGTTATTGTTTCATATCATTATTATACATATATAGTCATGGTGATTGTAGTATTGTTTACACTCTGGAATGTTCTATTCAGTATGCCTCCACACACGTGTGTCATCACTTTTTTGCGAGAGAAACAGGCTGGATGCACAACCGACACATCAAAGTTTGGTGTAACAAACAGTAGGTATACACTTTATAGGCTTTATTTGGTCAATCAGTTGAGATAATCGTCTGACTTGTCTCTCCTCGTCGTCTTATTACATATTATCTCAGTCAAAAGTAGGTATATCATGTCAGCTCAAATAAGTCCAGTAACACGCCAAGATGGCGATGATCAGGATGATCCAGGATTCCTTTGGCAGTAATTCGTCCCTGAAATTAATGACGGTCCCGAAATATCAATTTCAATTAAATGCAAATGTTTGCACTCTCGGGATTGTTCAAGTTGACTCAAGTTAAAACCCCAAACTAGCTTTCTTATTTATTCAGCCCATAAAAGTAAGACCGATTTGCTAACGCGCTAAAAAATTCTGTCAAACCGCAGAGTGATGTATTTGGAGTAAAATAACAAAGCCAATAAGCAGACTCTACAGGCTTAGGAGCGTGACTGACCTCAGTCACCTCATACCTTAGACAAACAAGGTCAGGGTTCAAGTGTATAGATAGATGCCTTTACCTAAGGACCAAAACCGCTACTAAGAAGGCGCCTCAGTGACTAAACTCGATGATGACGATCTGTCTCGAATAATCTCGAAACTTTGTGCAACGACTTGGATTTTTTCTGTAATGTAGTGCGAAAATACTTTAATAATAAATTAATAATATTAAATCTATTTTGTGCACGCTATTATTGTTTCTGTAGCTCTATTCTGTATTAAAGAAATGGGATTAATACATTAGTCACTCTCGCCTTTTTATTCTGTTAGCAGATTAAAAGCCCTGCACGCGGTTGCGGTTGTTTGATACTTGCATTTGATTGAGGTTTGTTAGTCTGTCCCACAAATATTTCTTACCTCTAAAGTTTGTGTTGTGGTTTGGGCGAGTTCTGTGTAAGCCCGTTTACACGTAAAGATGAGATTTATTAGGAGTCAAATGCTATGATCACTAGTTTAACTTTAAAGATTATAGGTAGCTTAACTATGTAAATAAAATATTAAAACACAGGCACGTACATTGCTTCTGGTTCCACACTATAGGACACACGTGTCGTGGAAACAGCGACGTCACTTACATTAACTAAACATCCAAGACATGGATTTCTTTTTCCTTGCTCCCCAGCCGGGATTTGAACCCAGGTCCTCTCACTCGGGACTCGGGAGACAGATCCGCGAGGTTGTCGACACATAGCACACGTTTTCTCGCCCGTGTTTATTGAAAAAATTGACAATTTACCGCAATTTTTGGTTTACTTACCTAAACTGTGTCTCTGCCACCCTGTATGGGAAAAGTCGTGTTCCTGTTTTTGTATAAGTTTCATTTTGGTCAATTTATGGCTCTACACTACAGGCCTGCCCGCCTATGTATAACTTATTCTTCTTCGTGTGCCATCTCCTATCGCAGGTCTGCTATCAGTGCGGAAATAAATAAACTCAACACCAAACAATAAACCACAAGAATGTTGCACACAGCTCAAACACGCGTGCCTATAGGGTTAATTTATCAATGCTAACTTTTTACTGTTTTACCATGGGGACATAAAACAAGCTGTTATTGGGGGTCATAGAGTCCTCTGTTTATGCCAGGTGCCTTTTTACGACGGCCAGCGTACTGTTAATCCCTTTTTATAGGTTTTTATAAGCCCAGAGGCGGGTAGGACGTAAAACTTGCATTTTATTTTTTGCCGCAGGATGGAGGCTGAAGTAATTTTGCACTCGTTTCGCTACGCTTGTGTCAAGGTCGGAAATAATTTTTTCAACCGACTTCAAAGAAGAGAAGAAAGGTAGGGATATACTGAATTAGATGGGCCAGAAGACTATGAAGATACTAATTTTGTGTTTAGGGTTTTCTCAGGGCCGGCCGGATGCACTAAGCATATTTGTAAATAATCTACTTGTAAATCGTAATAAAGAACTTTTATTTGATTTGAAGTCAAATTGTCTATGTCTCTAGCTCAGGAAATGCAGTATGATGTTTAAGCACCAGGCTGTGCGTTCTGTCATTGCTGTACTGAGGTTTATAGGGACAAACAAGTCTCTACAATATAATTATAATTTATAATACCATCATACCTAGCTATATTCGATTCTAATCATCTTCAACTAATAGTCAAATGATGTGATTGTGGTAGGCTAAAGTCTCAATTCTAACGTCAATTCAACGAGTAGGTGAACAAGGACATGAGCACATGGTAAGTGGACATGATCTATGACCTATCATTATTATTGTGGAAAGAGTATACCTACCTACCTAAAAGTAATTCTAGAAAGATTCTCATCTGTTCATATTTCACAATCGCGATGCCTAGCTACTACAACATAGGTACTCAGCTCACTCAGCAACCATGTAGAATATGATGCTGCGGATGTGTAAATTATAAACTTGTATGCATTCACTGTATATAAATGTTAAAATGTAAGTATTAAATAATATGGAAATACTTGTATATGGACTCTGCAATATGTTAATATGTTATTGTGATTGAAAACAGGACAAACTGTCTACTGGATATCTTTACAAATATTTTTGTTTCTTCGGGTACGTATGCTTAATTCATCTGGGTTAATTCACCTAGTTGCATTAATTACTAAACTTAATTCACCTTGTTCACCTGAGGAAAGTATGAGTTAAGTTTTCTAAAAGTTAACTTAATTCACCCATGCATAATATGAAATTTAAGTATATTTTTCTTTGGAATCCTAATCACTTCTCCAAATCCTAATCAAACTCAGAAAATCCTAATCAAATTCTCGTATATTTTGACTATATGTGTAATCTAGGGTTTTTATTTTAGAAAACGTGTTTAGATAAAAAATCTTGATAGAAAAAATAATACTTGCGCGTCATATCGAAGACCAAAGAATGACCGCTCAGTGACATGAATGAAGTAGGTAATACCTATAGTAGGAAGGAACGCGTTAACTTGGCAATTGAGAGCCACAGACTTCAATATCGATGTAGAGAGCATTGATCTTTACTACTATCAATTACTACCTCTGTACTCATATTTTGGATAGCGATGTATCGCCTTTCTTGGTAAACATATGCGACATTATTATTGCTAGAGTATCGGAGTACCTATGTACAAGTCAATATAATGTAGAATGAACGTGACATAGCTATCCATCACTAGCGTTTGTCGTATATATTTTTTTAAGCAATTAATAGAGGAATTGAGGTACCTATGTAATGAGATCAGATAAATATCAGATATCTAAAGTAGAGCGTCTTCGTGTCGCCGCCGCCCGCCGCGTCGAATATTACGTACGGTCTTCGATCATATATGATCGAAGCGTACGGTACGAATATTGACACACCCATATCGAGTGTTTTTGTATGGGAATCACTAGATATAGCTATCGATATCAATATATCGAATGTCCGGGAATCATATCCCAGATTACGTACTTAATTTAAATTGCTAAAACGGTTGTGTAGATAGATAACTCTATATGTGAGAATGATAAAATACTTAAAACATGTCCAACACGAACTTGCGTCATCGTGATATTTCTTGTGTTCGTTTTTACCTACATTACATATTACCTATCTAGGCACCGGTAGATGCAAAAAGAAAATTAAGGGGTTAGATAAAACAAATGTATTTATTAAGTATAAAATGTATATTAAACATAAGTATACCTAGGTGTTCCAGTCAACATGTGCCGAAAGTAACTTATCTTAATAGTAGAACATTATTGCAAAAATACTTTTCACTGTCATAATTTTAGTTAAAATGTCGGAATGTCAAGTCCATACAGCCGCCCGTTATACTTCCACCGGTATGCGATTATTTAAGACCTACCTTCCTTCAAGATGGATAATAAATACGTGTTGCATACCTATCTTGATTGAAGGGTGAAAGATACATCTTCTATCTCGAAACACATAACTTTACCTATTTTAACACATTAACTAGATTCTTGATCCTAGGCACCTACTTGACAATCTGCATAATGATGTAGACTTATTATCATTATCGACTTTCTTACTCAACTAGGTAGAAGATTACCTGATTACCTTTTCTGAATAGACATATTGTTACTGCACTTTACACAAAAAAGGTCAAACAAAACACTGTAAAACAACGATCTTCATCTAACATTCTCAATTTGGAAGTTTGTAATAAAAATGTAGTTAAATATATGTGTAGGTGTAAACCAATATGCGAAATTAAACTAATCTAGACCTTGACAATGACAAACGAAACGCTATACTTAATAGGTTATCTTTATTGGCATTGAAACACTATCTTTAAATCTACCAGTCCAGGGTCAAATCTTGCGCCGGCGATGTCGGGTCAAAAAGTCCATTCATCCGTTACGTAATTCACAAAACACGCAGTGTCTCTAACACTAGCCAAACAGGTATGTGTACAACACAGTGACGAGGATGCCCAGAGCTACCGGGAACTTCCAAGAGCTCAAAAAACTGGTCTCCTCCTTAGTGTCCTCACTCCAGGTTTTGGTCTTCTTCGCGACTTCCACTTTATCAGCCTCAACCAACTCTCCCACTCGGAATTTCTTCATTAAATCCTTGGCGTCCAAGCTGTGTCCAATGTCGTTAAAATCTTCTGTCGCATCTTTCCCTGAGACATTAATCAGTACCTCGTGTCCACCAGGATGCTCGTCTAAGAACTTTGAAACATTGTACACCACGTTATCGATTATGAAGACTGTGTCTTTGCTTTTGTCCTCTTCGATCTCTTTTCTGGTAAACCTTTTTTCGGCGGCCATTTTGTTTTAAATATTTTAGGCGCGAGCGAGCAACTGACTCGGCGGGCGATTAGATACTGACTTTATGGTTCGGTCGGTGCAAAAGTTTTATGTATTCGTTCGCGCGTCTCTGATGATAATACATTATGCAGGTTATTAAAATATTAAAGCGTGTTTATCTCTCAAACAATACTTCGCTGTCATCGTGTATAGTAGCGATTGGTGTTTTATATCGTGTAACGATGATAAGCTAGTTTACTCGGCTGGTGTGTACTTATAGGTATTATGTGATTGTAGAAAAACATGAGTCATAATAGGTAGGTACAAAAATAATTCCAATATTTGTTTCAAAAATACATATTATGAGATTAGGTAATCTCTAATCTACCTTATGTCAAGTGAATCAGGTTAGTAACCCGACGCAAGTATTTTCTTGTAAGGCACAAAAGTTTACTTTTTAAAATACCGTTACTCTAAGGTGCTCCTAAACGGGCCATATTTTCAGTGCAATATGTGGCTGGCCCAGGTAAGTATATTCGTCAACGTATTCCAGAACTTGTTGGTTTACACTTATTGTCTGTTTTATGGAGTTGGTCGTTACTTTCGTCTTGCTAGAGTTAATTTGCAGTCCGACATTCTTGCTCTCTGTGTTGAGACTTTGAATATTGTATCTCTTCGAATAGGACCAAGTCATCTGCAAATCTAAGATGGTTCAGTTTCAGCCCATTTATATTTATTCCTAAAGTTTCCCAATTGAGGTTGCGGTATATGTTCTCCAGCATATATTTATTTATCTTAGACGGTACTTATTTTTTCAGCAGTCAGTGTTTTTGCATTACGAGTTATAAGTGTAGTCACGGTCAAATATAGTCGCACCGTGGCAGAGCGGTCATAGTTTGTATGACGTTTGAAAAGGGATGAATTTACTAGCCTTGATCCAAAGGAACTATTCGATGAAACGCAGAATATGTTTTACACGAGACTACGGCTGCAATTACAATTACAAGAATTAATGACAGTGGCCAGCCAGCGACACAAGATCATAAAAAAATCCCACATCAATACTTTAAAAGGAAGACTTTTAAACGTGGCATACCTTTCTCTTTCCATCCTGGGTTTGCTGGAAGAAATCTCTTGATAGAGATAACCTATAGTTATTTCCATTTTTAATTGTTATTGTTTACGCCAATACCTAATTTAGATTAAAAATTACGGATATGCACTCGAATCCTTCCTATATCCGCCTCTCCTTCCTACTCACGCATCGCACAACGCGCCGAACGAGATAGAAGACTCGAGTGGCGCCTGCGGTGTCAAAAACTGGAACTACTAAGTTGAGAAAAATATGGACGTCTGAGCACGTTGCTTCCGTGTCGTCTACCGCTAATAAATTAATTATCCGCTTTACTGTGAATCTAACGATTGCCAAAGTGATAGTGCATCTGTGGGAGCTGGCCAGCTATATTTGTGCAAAGGATTTGGGACCTGGGCGTCTCGTCTCGAAGCATACAAATTCTATCTGCATCGAAGCAGGTGAAGGAAGCCGCTATATATCCAGATTGCTGATTGCTGACCGCTGGTGAGTCCCTTCCCAATCTGTTCTGTCTCTCTGTCTTCTCATTCCTCAGGCAGGACAGTTTCCCCTATCAATACGAGTGCATCTCCGATTCAACCGCGATACTATTTCAAAGGATTATATACCGCCCCGCGATACAGTCCACTTAAAAATTAATCGAAATAACTAATGAACCGACCCATTATTGAACATTTGGGCCTTGTCGAACCGGATAAGTTATTTCATTGTAATTTGGTGTCAAAACTCCGATAGTTTTACACGTAATTCATCCGCCATATTGGACGCTAATCGTTCTCCCGCTCATAACCGCATCACCGCCGCCGCCGCAGCCATAGGTACCTACCTGCGCTGTTAGTATTTATTTATTTACCTACCCACCTATCTAGGTACTCATACTCATAACGCAACCCGCTTGTCGTACTATCCTACCGATATAGGCAACTCACAATTATTTAGCCGCTCGAATTCTACCTTGTGTTGTACTTCCACAGGTACGCGATACCGCATATTAGTATTTACGTACGTTACACGTTTTCGCTTGTCTGAATTCCATTCGTTGTTTATCAACTATGGCCGCTGTCAAAATAGCTGTATTACAAGAAAAAAATAACGCGATCTTCTCTCGTTTGACTAGTCTAAATGACGTCGCTCAGAAAATACCTATTACGGAGGTAGAATTGCGTTCCACTGAGACTTTTATGGCTGATAGTGAGACGCTGCAAGCCATTCGCTCGGACTTTAGTTCGAATCTGGATTCGATAAATGAGTTAGGTTTTCAGGGAAATCCGAATTTTGTACCTAACTATAGCGCGCTTAACGCTTTCGAAGATATTTACGCCAGGATTCAGAGAGTACGTTCTCGCATATTATCGAAAAACAAACCGCATCACTCAAACGAGACCAAAGGTTCGTCTTCACCGTTCAAACTCCCGCCAATTAACCTTCCTGCGTTTGATGGAAAGATTGATAGTTGGCCTGTGTTTTACGAATCGTTTAAGGCGAACATACACTTGAACCAAGCTTTAAGTGACGCTCAGAAAATTCAATATTTAACCGGTAAATTGTCCGGTCCCGCATTGAAAATAATCGCTGGTATTATTCCGTCAGGTGAGAATTATACTTACATCTGGGAAAGTCTAGTTAAAAAGTACCAAGATAAAAGAGCTCTTGGAAGTCATTACGCATCTATTCTTTTGAATATCAAACCCGCGTCGAATAATTCTACGTCATTAAACACGTTTATAGAAACATTCGATTCCGCGGTTTCGGCTTTAGAATTATTAAAATTCAACGACTTAAAGGATTTTATTTTGATGTCTATGGCCATACGTAAAATTGATTCAGCTACCGCGCACGCCTTTGAAACATTTATCAGAGACAAGGAAATTCCTTCCTATAAGGAGTTCGTTGACTTCATGAAAAGTCAAGTTAAAATATTAGAGCGGACCGCTGCTGCTCCGTCGAACCGCGCTCCCACGTCAGTGGAGAACAACCCTAATATTAATAATACGAAACCGAATCGCCCGCGCAATACCTACCAATCACAAACGTTTCTAACGAGTGACGGTAATGGTGTTGATCCCTGTTTGATGTGTCATAAATCTGATCATCAACAGTTATATAAATGTACCGCCTTTAAATCTCTTCCCGCCAAAGGCCGTTTTGATTTCATAAAATCTAAACGTGCTTGTGTGAACTGTCTCAGTTTATCTCATACCGCTTCTCAGTGTAACTCCACATATACATGCAAGTCCTGTAACAAGGCTCACCATACTTTGTTGCACCTTGTAGGTAACAGCAAAATAACCTCTTCCGCGCCTCACGCGCCGCCGCCGCCGCCGCTCGCTCAGAACAACGATGCCACTAGCGGAGACGTGTGCGGAGACGTAATGTCGTCTCGCTCGCACCCACAGGAGAGCGCGTTGCCTAACGTGTCGCTTTGTGCTCACGCTCGCTCTGACTCTGGCCAATCGTTTATTCCGTCTACACCGCATACGACTATATTACTTTCAACCGCTGAAGTTAATGTTTTAAATCATGACAAACAGAATGCTTCTGTCCGATGTTTGATCGACAACGCCTCTCAAAACAATCTAATTACGTCCGCTTGCTGTGATCAGCTCGGTCTAAAGCCCATTCCGCTTGCGAATTCATTCATAAAGGGCGTCGGATCCGCTTCACAAACTGTTCACGGGTACGTTTCGCTACTCGTTACCGCGAAAAATAAAAAATACTCATATAATATTACCGCTTTGGTTGTCGATAAAATAACTGACCGCATGCCCTCCGAATATGTTGACACTTCTATAGTGCAACATTTGGTTGACTTACCGCTCGCAGATCCACTTTGGCACATTCCGGGTGAGATCCATCTGATCCTCGGCGCTCAGCTGTTTCCGCATCTACTGCTAGGGGGCAGGGTTGTCGCTCCTCCCGCTCCACCCGCTATTGAAACCGTATTCGGATACATTTTAATGGGTGATGTACCTGCCGCTTCTAGCTATAGTAAAAATAATAATACCGCTTCCGCATCTAAACAAATAAATACCGCGACCTTCTTCACTTGCTCTAATAGCATGGAGATGAGTGACCGCTTTGATAACCTCCACCTTGATAAATCTTTAACTAAGTTTTGGGAAATGGAGGAAATGCCTTCTAAGAAGGTCCTTAGCCCAGAGGAAAGTCAATGTGAGGAAATATATCGCTCCACTGTATCACGTGACTCGTCTGGTCGCTACTGTACCGCCTTACCTTTTTGTCGACATCCGTCCGAGTTAGGTGACTCTCGCTCCATCGCTGTTCGCCGGCTGCTGTCGCTGGAACGTAAACTGCAGGATCCTGAGTTGAGAGCTAGCTATAATGAAGTTGTGCAGGACTACATAGATAATGATTATCTGTCCGAAGTGCCGCCTGACAGTGAGGACTCCCAGGGATATTACATACCGCATCATGCCGTCGTTAGACGCGATAAAACAACTACTAAAGTACGTGTCGTGCTCGACGCTAGTGCTAAATGCCATAATGGTATTTCACTCAATGACACTCTTCACGCAGGGCCGAATCTACAGGCTGATATTTTCGTCCTTTTACTTAATTTCCGCTTGTTTGAGGTAGCGATGGCGGCCGACATAAAACAAATGTATCTTAGAATTCTTCTCCAGCCGCAGCACCGCAAATATCAGAAGATATTATTCCGCTTTGACCCTTCGCAACCTATACGCGAATTTCAATTTAATCGAGTTGCCTTTGGATTAAAATGTAGTCCTTTCTTAGCTATGCGCACTGTGCGACAGCTGGCACTTGATGAACAAAATCAATTCCCGCACGCTGCGGACATAGCCGCTCGTGAGCTGTACATGGATGATTTGACCACTTCTGTCCCTACGGTAGATGAGGGAATTTCAGTCTCACGCGAACTCATCGACTTCTTTAAGACTGGTGGGTTTAATTTAACTAAATGGATTAGTAACTCGATGGAGTTATTAAATTCCGTACCGGAATCGAACCGAGCCTCGCTCGAATTCTCCGACGATACGAAGATATTGGGCCTTAAATGGCTACCCGCTAAAGATATTCTTACTTTTTCGACTGCTCCTATAAAGGATACGTTCACTAAACGAACTATTCTGTCGAGCATCGCCTGCTTGTGGGATGTTCTTGGTTTCGCGGCTCCCGTCATATTGTATGCTAAACTCTTAATCAAAGAGCTCTGGCTACTTAAAGTCGACTGGGACGAACCCCTGCCCGACGATATAAATGTTTTATTTCATGACTTTAATCAGCAATTGCCTCTACTTTCCAGTTGTGAAATTCCGCGTCACTTGGGTGTACGTACGGGCTGCAGCACAAATATTGTTGCTTTCGCGGACGCAAGCATGAAAGCATACGGTTGCGTCGTGTATCTCCATGTCACGGACGATGACAGAAACGTGCACGTTAATATCGTTTGCGCCAAATCCAAAGTCGCCCCCGTAAAGGTTGTGTCCCTAGCACGACTCGAATTGTGCGCCGCTGTCCTTATGGCTAAACTAGTTCGCCTCGTTCATGAGACGTACAGCCCTCGTACCAAAATTGACAACATCTTTGCATACTCTGATTCAAAAATTGCTCTTTCATGGATTAACTCTTCACCACATAGATGGGATATTTATGTTAGTAACCGCGTCGCGAAATGTCAAGAAAATCTCGATCCGCGCCACTTCTATCATGTCAGGGAGAAAGAAAATCCCAGTGATTGCCTCTCTCGAGGTCTCTTACCTGACCAGTTGCTGTCTCACCCATTATGGTGGCACGGCCCTACTTGGCTCCGCTCTCAGGTGTCTGACTGGCCGGTCACTCCATTTATTCCGGAGGCCTGTGAGACATTACCTGAATTTAAGACCAAAACTCTAGTTTGCTGTTCCGCTAGTACTGTCGCTTCTAGTTTGCTCTACGAACTAGCTCAGAAGTTTTCTTCGTATAATAAAATTCTGAGAATTATTGCTTTTGTACTTAAATTTGTGAAAATTATACCGCGTGACTATACGGTATCTGTTTCACAGCTCACAATAGCTGAACGATATCTTATCCGCGCTGTTCAGAGTTCCCATTTTACGCAAATGAAACAGGAATTAAAATCTAACAAACTTATATCTTCACCGCTTAGAAAACTTGATTTATTTATTGATGAACATGATATTATACGAGTAGGAGGTAGGCTGTCGAACAGCAATCTACCATACGAAGCTAAACATCCCGCAGTGTTACCAAAACGCGATCATGTTACTCATATTTTAATTGACTATTATCACCGCTTACATTGCCACACTGGTGCCAATGTCCTCAGTGCTCTGTTGAGACAAAAATATTGGATTTTGTCTTCACGAAACGTGATTAGACAACGCATTCACGCTTGCAATGCGTGCTTCAAAAATTCTCCTTCTCCGCTTCATACTAAAATGGCCGATTTACCTTCTTATCGTGTCCAAGAAACTAAAGCTTTCGTTCATACAGGTGTCGATTATGCTGGCCCTATTAATATTACACTATGTAGACGCCGTGGGCAAAAAAGCCAAAAGGCCTACATTTGTTTATTTATCTGTTTAGTGACTAAAGCAGTTCACGTTGAACTGACTACAGATCTGTCATCAGATACTTTTCTATCCGCCTTTAAGCGTTTCATTTCCAGGCGTGGCCCTGTTTCCCACATGTATTCCGATAACGGAACTAATTTTGTGGGAGCTAAGTCTCAACTAAACGATTTATTTACTGACCATCGTATTGAATGGCATATGATACCGCCCCGCGCTCCACATTTCGGGGGACTGTGGGAATCCAATATTAAAAGTATTAAATTTCATTTATACCGCGTAATTGGCTCGCAATTACTTACTTATGAGGAGCTTTTAACTGTTTTGACGCAGATTGAAACTATTTTAAATTCTCGACCGCTTTGTGTCCTCACAGAGGATCCACATCCGGAGCCATTGACTCCAGCTCACTTCATAATGGCTTCTCCTTTAACATACCTACCTTCCGCGAATATCTCCGAGGAATCTAAATCCCTGCGTCATCGCAAACAGTTGCTCGATCAAATGGTCCATAGCTATTGGAAAAGGTGGCGTTTGGAATATTTAAATTCATTACAAGCGAGAGAAAAGTGGCTTAAGGACACAGACAATGTGAAACCGGGTACTGTCGTACTAATACATAAGGATGATGTTCCCCCGCTTCGCTGGCCGTTAGGCACTATACAAGAGGTTTACCCGGGTAAAGATGGTAGAGTTCGAGTTGCTCTAGTTAAAACCGCGACAAGCACTTTCAAACGACCTATCGTCAAACTTTGTCCATTGCCATCTCAGTAAATACATAAATTAAAAATAGACTAATAACTTTTCTTAAATAATAGGTAGGTACATTATATACTCATATAACATAACATAGATACTTAAATCGATATAAAAAAAATTTAATAACCGCTTTTTGATAATACTATGTATACGTATTCTCAAGGCCGGGAGGATGTTTACGCCAATACCTAATTTAGATTAAAAATTACGGATATGCACTCGAATCCTTCCTATATCCGCCTCTCCTTCCTACTCACGCATCGCACAACGCGCCGAACGAGATAGAAGACTCGAGTGGCGCCTGCGGTGTCAAAAACTGGAACTACTAAGTTGAGAAAAATATGGACGTCTGAGCACGTTGCTTCCGTGTCGTCTACCGCTAATAAATTAATTATCCGCTTTACTGTGAATCTAACGATTGCCAAAGTGATAGTGCATCTGTGGGAGCTGGCCAGCTATATTTGTGCAAAGGATTTGGGACCTGGGCGTCTCGTCTCGAAGCATACAAATTCTATCTGCATCGAAGCAGGTGAAGGAAGCCGCTATATATCCAGATTGCTGATTGCTGACCGCTGGTGAGTCCCTTCCCAATCTGTTCTGTCTCTCTGTCTTCTCATTCCTCAGGCAGGACAGTTTCCCCTATCAATACGAGTGCATCTCCGATTCAACCGCGATACTATTTCAAAGGATTATATACCGCCCCGCGATACAGTCCACTTAAAAATTAATCGAAATAACTAATGAACCGACCCATTATTGAACAGTTATTATGTAGGTATTGATTTGTGTGCAATAAAGTTTATTGAGTATTGAGTGTACCTCCTATGTGATTTTACGTATGATGAGCCTCAGAGAGAAATGTACATAAGTTGGGTGTGAGTTCACAAAGGACTAACGGGTGAATGTTGACGGGTGAATGTATGATTTTATGGTCAATAAAAAAAATGTAGTTGAACTTGAATGATAGTAGGAAATAAAGATACTGAAACGAACGAAAAGCTTATGCTTCACCTGACTCTAATTCAATAGTGCCTGTTTGTGAACGTATAGCAACCTTTTGCAGAACGAAGTTTTGCACTGCTTCACGCATGAGCTGCTATTTAGCTCTATCGTTTGAACCATGTTTGAATGAACCAAGCATGTAATCTTGTAATTTATTGTTCATAAATTATTTAATGCACACATTAAATTGCTTGTTAGGCAAAGAAAAGCATAGATATTCTTCCCTCATTGATATCTTTACGTAGTTGAATTGAAACCATCCACTAGTTTGATTCGAGGATGTATGTATACATGTATGTATGTATGTATACATGTAAGATGTATGTATGTATACCCCACAGGGGTATGATTATCGCGCTTTCTATACACGGATATCGACACCTAGACTTTGGCCAGCGTATTCTGGACGAGTGTTTTTTAATAGCAGCCGCGCACTGTTGTCTTTCTTATCTTTAGTCATAGAGACAATTGATTGTCACCGTCAAAGTCCGCCATTTTTTATTGTGATACATCAACCAGTAACACCTGAGAGTAACACTGTAGAATGACGGATTTCGTTCGAACTGATATACACGGTGTCATTACAAGCATTCTAATGTTGAAGGGATCAAAGCATACCTGATGAGGCGTCAACTGCGTTGGTGTATCCATGTGCGACGGATGCCAGAGGACCGTCTTGCAAAACGTCTCTTAAACTGCGAACTACAGAACGGAAAACGCAAACAAGGCGGTCAGTTCTTGAGGTTCAAAGACGTGCAGAAACGACATATGAAGAGTTGCGGCATCGACCACTCCACTTGAGAAGACCTCGCGGAAGACAGGGCAAATTGGCGACATACGGTGCACACAAAGATCTTCGATTTTGAGGCCCAACGAGGAGCTACTCTTGATGTCAAGCGAAATGAAATGCGAGGCAGAACACTTGCTGAAATACAGTACAACTATATACCAAAATGGTGTGCTGACATGTAGCCAGTGCAATCGCACTTTCACCAATAAAATAGGTTATGTGAGCCATACGAGGGCACATGAACGACGCCTTCACCAGCCGTAACAGTCGCCGTGACCGAACCCGGTCGGAGAACGTCATCATCATCATTGTTACAAGCATAAGATTTTTTTTAAATTTGCCGCGCTTTGCGATGTGCTATTCTGCCTTGCGAGACTCTACCTTGTATATCGAGTGATTCACTTACAAATCACTCGATATAGGTAGGTGTCGATATCCGTATATCGAATGCGTGAGAATCATACCCCAGTACACAACCATGTAAATGTAGCCCTTTAATGTCCCCACCGAGGGGCACAGGCCTTTACTCGGATCCGATACTCCACCACGCTGGCTCAGTGCGGGTTGGTGGAGGAGTAGCCGGGACCTATAGCTTAACGTGCCATCCGAAACACGGAGTGTCCGATAATGTACTAAAGACAGAGATTAATCATCTCATTGGTACATGGTCAGCAACGGGATTCGAACCTGCATCTCCTGCGTGAGAAGCAAGGTGAAACCCACTAGACCACGGAGCTCTCTAATGGGGTTTCATAAAGGTGCAGCCTTTCTGGGATCATTATTAGGAATAGCATTTAATGTGGAGTATTGAATCACTGACTGAAAGTGGACACAGTGGTGGCTCTGCCACCCCGTATGGGAAAAGGTGTGACGCTATGTTATGTTATGATTTAAGATTACTTTCACTACAAAACCAATTTGTCCAGAGCAACTTGAAAACCAAAACATTTCCGTAATTCTACATTATTTTTGCCAGTATCTCGATGCCTAGTATTGGGCTTACCCCATAGTCGTATACAACTGATAGTTTGAGTCACGCGATAGGATGATCAAGGTATGATTTGACACAGGGCAGGTACTCTACGATCTCTGACGTTGCCAGGGAGCACTTATCAGTAGGGAGCGCATAGATACTCACCAATTTACGGCGGGGGACGAGGTAACTTAGAGAGCTGTGATTGGTCAGCTGCTACGGAGGCAGCTGAAAACTGTCACTAAAGCAATGGCGGCCCGTCATCGTACATTGGTTGCGCATGCGTTGCATACAACGAATGTTTGGCGAGCGGCATCGCTGCCTACCTATATAATCTTCCAAGAAGACCAAGTATCCTCCTTGTTGCGACGTAGGCGACTATTTACGATATTTACGATATTTTAACTAAGACTATAAATCCAGTTTTCGTAGACAAAATACTGGTTTTATTTGACAAGATTACTGGATTGCGCAGTTAGAAATACTGGTTTTGTCTGGCAAATTACTCAATTGCTTGACTGGAAATCTGAAAAAAAGTAACTTAAAAACCTTAGTTCGGGAAGCTTTTAAGTTGAACCTGCATGACAGATAAAAGGGCTTTGCTTCGTTAGACTATTTTGCGTGACAGGTGGCCAGCCCATCGCCGTCACTATGCACTCATGAACATTTCTCACAATATGCCTTAGAAGTTGATAATTTTGTATCTAACAAGAATTTATTTAAATTAAGTAATTGTTATATATCAGCCAGACAGATGGGACATCCATCACACACCGTCAAATAACTTATTGGTAATTTCCTCTAAGCACATTCACAAATTTTGTCCGACGAGCTACCTAAGTATCTCTACCTCTCCATCCTAGGTTTGCTGGAAGAGATCTCTTATTAGAGATAAGCTCGCCTTTGTACATGTTTTTTCTAATATTAAGTGTCTGTATTATGTTTTCTGTGCAATAAAGTATAAAGTAAAGTAAAGTAAGTATTGGTCTAAGATCCGAAGAGAGTTCAACCTTCACCCATTTACTGCGATGAAACTTGGTTTTTATCAAATCTTGTATGCTAGAAAATATATCGCGAGTGGGTTGCCTAGCAAAATCCTGGCAAGGCTATGATTAATTTAACATTTAAAAATAAAAGGCATTTTATATCAAGAACTTATTCGAAGCTGAAATTTATACCAATTACTAGTATGTGGTCCCTTAAAGCTGTGAAAAATTAAACCTTCTAGTTAACGCAATCGAACGCTACGACCGTAGTAGGTAATGTAAGGCTGTTTTGTTTCATTCGTCGTTTTAATGATTTGACTAGATAATTGTATATATTATGGTACCTACGTAACGAACGTCTAAAATACTCGTAGTAAGATGACTCCCTGTTCAATAGAATTTTAATTAGTTTGTAAAATTATATTGTCATCATTAGAATGAATGATAGAGCAATCGAGCTATTAGGATGCAACTCTAAGAACTTGAATAGTCTTACTTCTAAAAACTTACTCGTATAAGACCCGTGTAAAAGTAGGACTTTCGTGGGGTAAGTTAGAGTTAAGTAAAAAATTGCCACCATTTGCCACATAGCAAGACTTAATCAAAATTAGATACCGTAAAACACTTGGTTTAATTCACATTTTTACAAACAACAAGTTGGTGTATTCTTTGAACATAATAAGTTGTAGTAGGTACCTACTTATTGTCATTCATTAGCTTTACTACTTGACCCGAGAGTTAACTTATACATGACGTAGAAAACGACGATAATATGTCGTTAAAGCGAATAAGAAGTTATCAAATACGTTTATTTACAGAATAACATGAGAATAAGCGAATAAGAAGTAAATTTAATATATTACAACAAAATAACAGCTTGGTTAGATTTAATTTTATAAGCTGAAAACTAATCAAGGTAAGTACAGAAGAAAGAAACGTATTCTCGAAAACACGTCTGCCATTGCAAATGCCAGCCAGAGAGGTCAAGGTAATTTACAATACGTAAGTACATAAAATCCTTATACATAATTTATTGAAAGCATGTAGATATCCACGAGTATCATAAAATCAATGCAACATTTACACAAATCTTCACTAACGAGTACACCGGATTGCACTCCTCAAATTACCAAAAAACAGCCAACATCTTTCTTTTCATTGTCCTAAGAGTACACTTTAAAATATCTAAAAACTGTAAAAACTAACACTATTGATATGTGGCTCTAAATTTGAAAAAGTGCAAGTTCAATTGAATCTAGTTACATCAACAGTAATATTTCCACGATACATTACAGTAGTATGGCTGAGTGTCCCAAAATCCTCATCAATTTCTAATTTTCCGAAGATTCTTGGACATCCAGTCACCGCACGCACCATCCAGTATCCTTCACCAAAGCTTCACGTCCCACATTTCACATTTTTTTCAGAACAGGTATGTATAGACCACTATAGCCACAACGGCCAGAGCTATAGGCGGCAACCAGGCGATGACCAAACCCTGGAACGTATCTCCTTCACGGGCCCCTTGCCAGCTGTAGTCCTTCTTAATCACCTCCCGGATATCTTCATCCACAACATCTCCTATCACGAATTGCTTCATCAAGTCCTTAGCGTCTTGGCTATGTCCTATATCATGGAAACACTGCGAAGCATCTTTCCCCGCATTATCGATCAGTACCTCAACACCTCCCGGGTGATCTTCTAGAAACTCCGTCACATTGTAAACAACGTTGTCGATAACGAACACTGCGTCTTGCCTGTGATTTCTCGATTCGATTTCTTTTCTCGTGAACTTTTTGGTCGCAGCCATGGTCGCGGGTGGGTTGGCCGGCTTTAGCTTGGGAACTGGTCGGAAACCTGCGCGCACGCAATTTACCGGTCAACCTTGATCGGTATTCGTTGACCGGTGGATCGATGAGCCAGACCCACTGCTTCAACGTCTCCTGTGAGGTTAATATTGTAAGGCAAAAAATGTATTGCAACCCAAAATTACTGGTTTGCTCACCAAATATCAGGGCGAAGTGGTGGGCCAGGGTAGGTGAAGGCTAAAGGGGATAAGCTAAGCAAAGCGTCCTCTATCTTTCGGGTTAGGTTGACATGTAAGTACTAGATACAAAACCAACGCAACATCGAACTAAGAACAACTACCAATTACGGTTTTTGGTTGCTGTTTTTGGTGAGCATAATATTTGGAATGCAATTGTACCTAGTAGTACCTACTTCCATATTGTAATGTATGGTTACATTTTTTTTACTAAATAAAGAGTTTGGCGCAATGTCTTAACCTTAAGGAGCTGCTAAAAGGGCCAGGTTTTGCTACAATATGTGGCTGCAATTTAACCTTTTTGTTTGAAGTGCGGTGGGACAAATCGGTTATTGTCCTTCAGAAAAATATGATCCCCTATCAATTGTAAGGCAGACAGGTAATCTACTGAGTGTATTTCATCAAATTACATAATAACGCTATTTAAAATGGTATGTATTCTATATTGTTTGCTGGCTCCCGGAAGACCTAGTTAAACATTAATTCCCTATTCTACTACGAATATCCCCAATAAAATTACTTCTTACCCAAAAATATATTACACTTTACTAATTTACATAAAAGTGACCTACCTACATCAACGTCGTCTTCAAGGTTTGAACTTTGAACCGTTCGGTCATGTTCGGTCTTATTACAATTGCAAAAGGCTGCCACTTCCTCGCCTTATCTTCACTGTAGGTACCTTCGATTTACGACAATTCAACTAACATTTTCCATTACAAGTAACAAGGGAATATCACATCCATTTAATTTGTGTCATGTTAGTGAGCGCTTTCCCTAAAGGTATGGTCGGCAGAATTAACGAACACCACCCTCTCGGGTTTACCCTGAAGGCAATAGAGGCCGGATGGGCAGTGGGTACTTTTTGGTGATGATACATAGTTATCTATTCGGATTAGTCGGTGTCAATGAATTTGAAATGTTACTATGACGCAAATGGGACATGTCAGGCCTCTCCGTCGACCGCTTCCGATTTTAGCTTGAAACTTGAAATTCAGCTGAATTGTAGCAATATGAAGTACCTACTTAATCCATCATCTAAAATTCTAAATGAACGAATGCATGAAAATTATTATCTGATGTATCCTTACAGGTATCGTTATCAACATTCTAGCCGGGGCTCCATCTTTTGCGACGCGCAGCGAGCAACTGAAAGATCCCTGGATGTATCTTTTGGGTAAAGGATAGAAAGAAAACTGTAAGGCTCTATAATAGAGGTAGTTCTTTATAAAGAATGTGATAGGTGAAATATAGGATAATTCATTTTGTTCTTTTGATTTGCATGGACTTGATGGCTTTCTAAACATACTCGTAGTAGACTATTTAGGAAATCTTCCATTACTGTGGAAGCCTCTACGAGCCATTTGTGTAAAAATACTTCTGCAGCATACTTTCCTGAATTCAAACGTGAACTATAAAACACATTTTCTCTATTGCACATTCTGAAGCATTCTGAAGTGGGTGTGGAGAGGGACCATTTATCGTCAAAGTCAAATCTCTTCGCGATGCGGCCGGGGAGAGGTGGAGCGAGGCGGGGGGAGAGGGATCGATAAATCTCACAAACAGACATCACGTCACTTTGACAAATAGTCGGTGTGTTGATTTTGATTCTGGAGAGACACAAATATACACGTGGTGATAGTAGATAGCGACAAGGGTATTTGCGGGCGAGAAACTGTAAAACGAATAACCTATTATCATAGAAAAGTTTAAAAAGTTTAAAAGTTTATTTATTTACCAAAGCTTAGTACAAAAAAAGTGTTATCTGTGAACAACCACACTAGGTCCAACCCGTCCAACCTGTATCGTGGTGTCCAAATTATTTACTGTTTGACAATTTTATTTATTGCAATGGTTCAAAAAAGTACAAAATATTTATATAAGTAACTAATACTGAAAAAGTTAAAAATTTAACAAACAAATTTTTAGTAGATAACTTAACAAACAGAAACAGCGATGTAGTGTGAGGCGTTGCTCACGTGTCCGAAGAAAATAAATGTTGTTTTGTAAGTAGTGTCCGATAACATTTATTTTTTGTTGCGCACTAGAACTATCCTAATACTATATGTCCTCTTTCCTGTCCTGCCTAGGTTTGCTGTTAGAAATCTATCTTTAGAGATAAGCTCGCCTTTGCATATAATGTGTATTTTCCATGTATTATTTAACTTTTTGTACAATAAAGAATATGAATGCGAATATGAAAATACTTGGAACCTACTCTTCCTGGTACAGTTAACGAGCAACAGCTAACGAGCAACAGCTAACGAGCAACAGCTAACGAGCAACAGCTAACGAGCAACAGCTAACGAGCAACAGCTAACGAGCAACAGCTAACGAGCAACAGCTAACGAGCAACAAATCAACATAGCATTTCAAGGTTCTTGGAAAAGAACCTGTCTAAATACTTACGTTGAAATGTACAAAATGTGACGTTGGCGTAATTAAGTTTTTAGACCGCCTGATATCGGCTTCGCGTTTCCGAGAACAATCTCAAGGTAACTATGATTATTATTTCAATTCCGAATTATTACTCCCAATACAACCCCGCCAAAACACTTGGGCACCTTGAATCCAAACTCCAACCCGAGAGTGCAAAGCAACAAGCGAAACACTGGAGGCGTAAATCTTTACAGAATCTATTAGTCGGTCCGAAGGGTGAATTTATGCAAATACCCGTTTGTTTATTTCTGTTTACATCGGCGCGAATTGTATAAGATAACGGACAAGTTTGGCCATCCATTATATATAACTTTGGTGGCGAGGAATCGAGAAAACCCGGAAAAAGTCAGGGTTGTTTTTATATTTTTGTGAATTTTAACTTTATTTGCATGTCGTGGTTTACATTCTGTTTTATGAAAATATGTTGTTTCAGTTGCACATGATATATCCCTAAACTAACGTGATATGCAAACATGTGGATTCCAATGATGGAATAATTCACCAAGTTAAAAACTTAAAAAAAACCGACTTCATGACTTATCCTATCACTTAGTCTTCCCCGCTCTATATACAAATGTCGTCTTTATACCCAAAAACGAGCCTACGAAACTACGAAATCTGTTTCCTGAATTCCGTACGTATCATTATAATAATATATAAAGGAATATACGTTCCGAAAAGGCAGAGTTTATCTCGTCACAAAGACTATAAACACCGAAAAGGCTGGATGTATTTTCATCCAGGTAAAAACAAATTAAACTTCACAGGTTTTTTCAAGTAGAAACCTAACTATTGGAACGATTACTGATTTTCAAAAAATGAGACCAAACTATTGGCACACCTCGGACACTCCATAGAACGCTCGTAAAATAATCACCTATTACTACTACATAACCAAATGATGTTTGAATACATGCAAATGTGTGCGTAAACTTTGCTAGGGCTGGGGCATGATTCTCGCGCATTCGATAAACGATATCTACACCTATATCGAGTGATTTTGTATCGGAATCTGTCATTATAGGTCTCGATATCCGTATATCGAAGGCGCGAGAATCATGCCACTGGTGGGGCGCGGCAAATGCAGCGATATAAGTATACGTGTCGTCACTCGTCTGGCGTTCAGCCCTGTCTATTGATCCTTTATCCAATTCTTTGACGCCAGGGGTGGGGTGCGGTATCTGAATCAGCGCGGGGAAGAGAGTGGCCGTTCTGTACGGAGTACTAGTGCTATTGGGCTTCCCTTTCGAACAAAGAAAGATTTTTTAAAATCGGTTCATAAATAGCACCAGTTTTGATGTAACAAACATTAAAAAAAATATTTAAAAACAAACAACCGAATTGAATTGAATCCTTTTTTGAAGTCGGTTAAAAATAAATAATAAATAAATAATCGGTTAAGTGCGGGTCGGTATCGCACACGAAGGGTACCATCGTACAACAAATCAAAAGCACTCAAAACAATAAAAAAATAAACAAAAAGAAAATTTAAAAAGTTTATGCCTTCACGAGATTTGAACCGACGACCTCCGGATTGAGAGTCTACACCATACCGCACCGGCTAACCACAACCATGTGGGTTGACCCGAAATATGTTATCATATTTAAATGTGTAGTATATTGTGTCTATGACATGGTTGCTATGACAATAAATAAACAGTTTCAGTCAAGATCTCTATTTTGAAATGCGTAAGTGTATCTAAACACGTCTCTTGTATCGGGGCCCCCTTTAATTTGCAATATCTCTCGTATTTCAGTATTTGTGGTTGGTGCGGCAACAGATATACACATTCTGTGAAAATTTCAGCTTTCTAGCTATTACGGTTCGTGCAGACGGACCCGGTGACAGACAGGACGGACGGACGGACAGACGGACAGCGAAGTCTCAGTAATAGGGTCCCGTTTGGCACCCTTCGGGTACGGTACCCTAATAAACAAACTGTACAGGAAAAGGCCGAAAAGGCCGTATGTACTATTAACCGTATGCTCTATTCTATTGCGATTCTTAACAATTATCACTTTGTTTCCAGGGGTCCCAGTACATGCCAGCCACATCCACAAGATTCTCGGTTGGATGTATACAGACAGGCCGGAGCCTGCACACAATCTTGTTATTCTAATATCGTCGCCATTTGCCGAATAATCACCGTCATTTCAACAACTGTGCTTTATTTAAACCCGCGTCTATGTTTGATGCGTCGAATTGAATTATAAAGTTCTTGCAACTTACGAGCGCGCGTCATTTGGTTGGGCAGTTATTCCTGTACTTACTTACGTTAGAAGCAAGAAGATTAATGTATTACAAGTGTTAACTATAACTGAACGGAGGCTCTACCTAGTCGGACTGGGAAAAGGCGTCACCTATCTTTCTAACACAAACGTATATTTTGCACTAAGCGTTAAATTATACATTCAGCGATTATCCGTAAACTTTTTTGTTATAAGACTCACGGTGACGAGGGTTCCCGTCCCAGCAACAAGGAACCCCTGTGCTCTGCCTACCGAACCCTGTGCTCTGCCTACCGAACCCGGGCCGTCGGGAGGGATGTGCGAAGACAGCGGCTAGAAGAGACGATCCGAAGATACAAATTGTAACACTATCCCATTGTAGCGTAAGGACAAAAGAGTCCTTGGAACAATACTGACATTAAAATTGTAAAAAAAATATATTGACATTAAAATTATTTTGACAGTGGGTACCAAGACGTCAATGAATGTTTAATTTTTGACGTTGGTACCCACTGTCAAACTAATTTTAATGTCAATATTTTTTGAAGTAAAACTTCTTGGGGCACGGGGGTAAAATTTATTTAACCTCTCAACTGTGGGTTATTCATATATTTGCTTTTCAATTACTACTAGCCGGGTGCTATCACGAGTGGCTAAGAAATGTAACGGAAATTGGAATCGGTGACGTCAGGGTCGGCTGAAGACTTTTAAAACCGCAACTATTTTCAATACGGTTTTTAACTAATCAGATAAGATAATAATACATTCGTACAATAAAGAATGTTAATTAGTGAGAGAAAAACCTGATGAAACGTTAACAAATAAAAATTATTTTAAGCATTCTTCCACGAGTTCTTGATTTCCGGTATGGCCAAAACCAGTGACGTGACCAAAAACTACTTCGTTCAACCTCTTTGTTGGAACCGGAACTTATGTTTGACAGTTGTGCGATGCGATCCATACAGTTTGTAAGAAAAGAGTTTCATCAATGTCACACGGGTCGATATGGATTTCTAAAATGATGAACGAATCGTTTTGTGGCCGGTAACTATGGAATAGGTACCTAAAACGCGCTGCGTAGTCGCGCAACGGGCAGCTAGTAATCGCATAAAGTCACTTAGAATCATCCAAATGTGATATTTAGTTTTCAAGCAAATTCCGATGTGATGGATGGCTGCATTATGTAAGACTTCTTGAAAACAATAAGTAGGTACCTAGAACTGTTCTAAAGCCACTTTTTATTATATAGTGCAGTTCAAGTCACAAATTAGCAGTTTAGCTACTAAGTACTCGTTATACCTACCTATTTAATGTTTATTGATGATCAAACGAACTTCCAAGTGAAGTTCGATCATGATTATACTAATCGCTTTATTTGAAGATATTTATTTGACATGGTAGTAATCGATTATCTACAAATACGTTGCACACTGTAAAAAGTAAAAAATTCTAATTTTGAACGAGCCCTAAAAGCATTTTTTACAGAACGCATCCATAACGTCCTGCGCTCTCATTGGCTGTGGCGTTTTAACTCATATTTCAGAGATAAGGTAACAAAACTTATCTAGGGTAGGGAGGGTGGGACTTTATTTATCTTCAAATAAAGCGATTAGTATAATCATGATCGAACTTCACTTGGAAGTTCGTTTGATCATCAATTATACAACATCGCTTTATTTTTCAGATATTTATTTGACATGGTAGATGTTCAGAGTTAAGTTTTGTTATGTAGTTTGATAAATTAAAGTCTTAAGTCAAACATACTAAAGTTTTATTCACTTACTTGAATACAACAAAATAGTTTCAACTATAATACTAAATAATTATGTTTCCTTTGTAATTATTTCTCTTTATGTATAATCAGACTTTCATAATACTAAGTGATACAAATATTAAAATTAACATTATTGTAAACATACCGACCTCGCGAAGGTAGTCTCGTCAATAATTGGACGGTTGTAGAACCTAGCGAACGTCTCCGAAGAGCTAGTCCAGCCGGCTGTTTTCCTAATTGTATCTATCGATACTCCTGCAGCATGAGCAGCTGAGGTGGCGGCGTGTCGCGTACTATGCGCGCTAAATCATCCACATCCACGCCACACTCCTCTAACACCTGCTTTATCCACCTACTTATTGACTGTGCCGTGGCCTCTCTGTGTGGTGGTTTAACAGTCAATAAGAGGCGGCTTATACTAGTTCTTTTTCCCTTTGTGTGATCTAGGTAATCCTGGAGTGCCTTGGCTGGGCATATACATGGATTGTTTACAAAAAATGGGAGGAACAAAACAGGTTGTTCTCGACCTACTGCTGAGGTCTTTATGATATCCTTAATTACTATCTTTATTCCATTATTGCAGCTATGTATGTCTTCGATTCTAATCTTGGAAAATGTTTGTACTCTATGACCGGTGCATAAGGCGAGCAGAATGACAACCTTCTTTGTAATCCTTTCTAAACTAAGATTATTATTAGGGTACCAATGCGCTATGTAATCTAAGACAATCTGAGGGTCCCAGGTACTTGGGGAAATTTGGTCGCTGTTTGAACACCCCTCTTAGTAAACGCTTGATTCTCTCATCGGATCCTAATTCGTCTCCTAAAAGTATGGATAGTGCAGAGCGATGACAATTCAGGGTACCGTAAGAAGAACCTTCATTGAATTGATTGGCTAAAAAATCTAAAACTACTGTAACTGACCTATTGTAAACATCTTGATTATTTTGTAAGCAATATTGCCACCAAAGTTTATAAGAGGTATTGTATTGCCTTATTGTGGACTCCGAAAGTGACGCTATGCTGAGATCGGCAGCTGGCTCTGACATTCCGCGGCGAATCAACGCGGTCCTGAGAGCACCGCGGCACCCAAGGTAAGGGTCGCGTGAAGAGGATGTTGTGTTCTGAAATCGGAGTGTAATAAATCCTTATTAGGTTTGAAATAAACCACTTCCGATACTATTAAGCTCTTAAGGAATGGGTACCACGCTTGGGAAGGCCACATTGGAAACACGAATATACCAGACGCTCTGTCGTACACAATCTTCTGAAGACATTTGAGTATTAAAGAGAAAGGTGGAAAAGCATAAAAAAATTTGGAATGCCAGTTAACTGTGAATGCATCAACATATAAGGCATCAGGATCTTGTTTCCAGGAAATATAGTGAAAACATTTGGCATTAGTGCGAGAAGCAAACAGATCTATTTCAGGGTTACCAAAGTTTTTAACAATTAATTGAAAAGCTTCATTTGAAAGTTCCCACTCTATGTCCGGATTTATCCTTCGAGATTCTTCATCGGCCTCTGTATTGTCCTTTGTATTGATGTAAGATGCATACAGCCAAATTTCTCGCTTTTCACACCATTGCCAGATTTGCCTGGCTAAGTTACTAAGGTGAGGAAATTGTACTCCACCCATACGGTTAATGTAGCTTATAGCCGTGGTATTATCTACACGCAATAATATAGCACATGACGACATGTCTCGACAAAAACATTTAAGAGCTAAAAAGACAGCTAATAGCTCCAAATAATTAATGTGATAACATGTTTCCTCCTGTTTCCAACTTCCATTAACTCGGTTATCATTAGAGAATGCTCCCCAGCCAGTGCGAGATGCATCTGTAAATATTTCCATTTTAAAACCTATACATCTCATGGGATTGCAAGAGGATGAAATATTATCTGACCACCATGAGAGATCCTCTAATATTACCCTAGGGAGGCTTATCTTATCATTATAATTGTTGGTCTTTAGTAAGGCAAGGTACTTTTGACGCTCTAGAATCTTTGTATATACCCATCCATAGCGTACAGCAGGACAAGCAGCTGTAAGTACTCCTATTAATTGTGCAAATTCTCTTATAGTACAACGAGGTAATTTAGAAAACCTATCAATTGACTTTGCAATGTTTTTGCGTTTTTCATCTGGTAAGGATATTGTCATAAGCTGTGAGTTATATATAAAACCTAAGAATTTGCATTTCTGTTTTGGTTCAAGAGATGATTTTTCATAATTAACTACAAATCCTAAACATTCAAGAAGACTAAGGGTCTCCTTTACATTATTATAACAATCTTCATAGTTGTTACCTATGCAACATATATCGTCTAAATATACTACTGATTTAAATCCCTTGTATCGTAGGTGGGTAATTACTTCTTTCATGATCTTAGTAAAGGTTCTAGGTGCTACAGATAGTCCATAAGGCATGGCATTGAACTCGTAAGTTATATTAAGCCTATGATCCTGAGAAAATATAAAACGAAGGTATTTACGATGTGGGGCATAAATAGGAATAAGTAAGTAAGCTTCTTTTAAATCAATAGTAGCCATAAAACCATTATCAGGTATTAGTTTCGCTAATGTCCTATGATCCTCCATCTTAAAATGAGTGGTTTCTACAAACTTATTTAAAGGTTTTACATTTAGGATGAATCGCTTGCCCCCATTGGATTTATCAACTAGAAATGTCTTCGAAATGAATTGTGGTTCTGATTGTAAGCACTTAGAGATTGCTCCCAGATTGATTAGGTTTTTTATGGCACCTAGAGTCTCTCTCCTTTCAGTAGGAGTATATGCCATTTCAGGGATTACATGCTGAACGACTGGCTTACAAAAAGGAATAGGAAATCCCGTACGGATCCAATCCAAAACAACCTCATTATTTGTGATATGAAGCCAGCAGTTATAAAAGAAAGTAATTCTGGCAGCAGTAGGTACCTAGAACTGTTCTAAAGCCACTTTTTATTATATAGTGCAGTTCAAGTCACAAATTAGCAGTTTAGCTACTAAGTACTCGTTATACCTACCTATTTAATGTTTATCTGTAGTAAACGGCCAAAGCGAGGTTTACAGCTTACAGAGCCATAAGTTTAATGGCTTATTGTTTCGCTTATTTGTTTGTATGTAATTTTTGTAATACATATTTTAAAGTTGAATTGTTGTTATAACTGTTGAAATTATACGATTTTGATTTTAATAAGCTTTTGTAATTTTAAAGTTCATGCTCATGTTCAGCTTCATGCCAGTCAATAATGTTGAAGTAAAATATCAAAATCGAGGTATGTCTTATGGCGGACTAAGGAAATGTCAAGAATAAAATTAAATAAGAGTTACGTCAACGCTTCGCGATGAAGTAACCCTAAAAAATCCTAGCAAAGTAGGTGTGTATAGGTTAGCGGGGGTAGCATAAGGCACGCCAGTCACCCCAGCCACGCATTTTGTCACAATTTAATGTCATATCATAATGAATGCGCGCTATTTTATGGAGAAACATCATTGAGACGCGAAAGGAGTTGGCAATTTGGCAAAATGACTGCCCCAGACATGTACAAAGACTTCTCAACAGCCAATTAATAGCATTTAAATATGCTCTCATAAATTACTGCGTCTTTAGTTAGTTTGTAGAACTTGAAGGAAATGATTAAATAATTAAGAGTTGTCACTTCATACTCTATGATTCCGCCATTGATTAGTGACTTTTGCCATCGTTAAAAATAACATGCAACATAATTGCCAACTAGCAAAACTGTTGAAAACAGGAGGTTTCCAGAGGAGTGGCTAGATGGCGTTATGTTGCATGTTATTGCAAAATGGTGCTTATTTCTAGCGACGGCAAAGGTCACGGAATCATATTGGAATCACGGAGTATTGAGTAACAACTCTTATTTACCTATATTTAATTTATTTTTTCTTCAAGTTCTACAAATTAAATACAGACGCAGTAAATTAAATTAATGAATGAATATTTAAATGCTATTGGCTGTTGAGAAGTCTTTGTACATGTCTGGGGCAGTCGTCCATATATTGATTTTGCCATCTTCTTTGTCATTTATCTGCGCGACTGAGGTGAGTGGCAAGCCTTATGGTAGCCCCGCAGGTACACATTAACTTGGAATAGTTGAAAATACGTACTCGATCAATTAAATAAAGGGACTGGGCACAGAGACAAGCAAAGCAATGCATACATTTGAGCGAGACGGTTTTAAGACGTGACGTCGTCAGATGGTATATAATCTGAGCGAGATGCAAATAGTAGTGACACTATTGAATGAGTTAAGTATATCACCACGAGCGCGACAAATTGTAGATAAGGAATGGTGGGAAATAAATGACATGACGTATTAAAAGTAAGTACAAGTATAAAATAATTTCAAATAATCGGACGTCTGAAACATAAAAGTAACTTGAAGCAGAGATTGGATCTCAAAATTGGAAATTTAAATCTCTTTTAGTATAGGTAGGTATAGGTGTATAGTATAGGTACCACTTAATGATCTAGCTACAGAAGTTTTACTTCTAACACGTGTACGGTGCTATACGCGTATTTTTTTTTTATAATTTTGGAGAATGACAATGGCTCGACTTAGGGGGAATAGTGTGAATGGGTGCGGCGATAGTCTAGCCCCTGTCACACAAAATGAACAAATGGCTGAAAGTTGACACAGTTGTGCCTCTACCACCCTATGGGAAGAGGCGTAACGCTACCTTATGTCTGGGGGGTATTAGATACTATAGTCTATTCGTGATAAGAATGCAGTAAAGTCATCACTGTCCGGCGGCCAAGCCACGCCCCGTAACCAATCAAATCGTTTCCAATTATCAAGCCAAGTTCCCAGTGACCAGTTGAAGGCAAACATTCGAACGCGAAGGTTGTGTCCCGTCCTGTGAGTGTGTGTTAACAGATTTAAATTTAAATTTCACTGCATTCTTATCACGAACAGACTGTAATGCACTCTTTTCTGTGTCTGAGAGAAGATTCCTATCTGCGACGGTGGCATCAGCTAAGGAATATATGGCTAAACTTACAATGACCTTCTGCCACCCAGCCATGGGCAAATTAACACAGAAATTACTTAGTAGATAGAACAACAACTTCAGCCTCGTGGTTGTTATGACCCTCCCTGGTTGTTATGGAGGTTAGCAAAATGCATCATAGACTCTGGTCATAGTAGGTACCACACCCAACAGTACAAACAAATAGCATCACACCTTTTCCCATGCATTATAGGGCATGTATATTCATGTATATTCAAAACAATAAAGGTATGATTTGCCGCAGACCGCAAACTGCAACCGCAGACTGACGTGACACTACTGCTGGTTTCTATGCATCTCTATGAAATAGATTCCGAGCGCGGCGGCACTGCGGTCTGCAGTCGCGTAGCATTTTCTATGGCGGTGGTGTTGCGTCGCCGCAGTGTCGTGTTGCCTGCGGTTGCAGTCTGCAGTCCAGTTCTCGGAATCGTACATCCTCTAAGCTGCGCAACTGCCGCATCCATGAGCTCAAATGATCCTCCCGTAGGGTCCGTTGCTGCGTCACTCCCGTCCGGTAAATTCCAATTACCGTCAATCCTCATTCACAACTTGTTTACTATGTGTTTTTACCAAAACATTTGTCTGCTTTCGCTGACAATATTAGTAATTGCGAGAATATTGGGATAAGTACGTCACGTTCGGTGATCGGTCGAGACTTCCATTGTAATTCACCAGAAACAAAACACACATAAATGGATGTTTTAGGGATAATATCCCAAATGATGTTTGAATGAAAATTGAAAATCTTATGTTTGTTTTTATGCTAGATGGAAGGTTTCTACCAATAGATCTGATAGAGATCCGTCTGTCTTTCTATCTTTATTGGAAAGAAAAAATGATAAAAAATACTTGTTTTTATAATAATAAATAATTAGGAAATCGCCTGGCGATTACATATCACGAATATGCTAAATGGCCACCTCAGGCAATCTTTATGTAAAAAGTTGGCGCGTAACGACATAAACTACAGGGTGCCCGACTTTCCTGGTGCGACGAAACTTTTTAATTAAATCAATGAATTTTCTTATTCAGTACGGTAAGACGGCGAGACCTCAGAATTGCTATTGAATGCGTGCACAGTCAGAGCGGCCAAGGGTTACTCGACAAGAATACTGACTGGCCCGTGACTTGCCTTGCCACTTGTTTCATAGAATTTTGTGTTATTGTAACTCATTTCTTTATTTGTTAGAGGTATTATGTATGTTTTTGTTTCAGTTAGCACTGCAAATTCAAACGAAAACCGTGAATAATCTATGTACGCTGAATCATAATATATATTGGCATAATATATTTAGTACTAAAGTCTTCACAAAATAAAAGGCCCGTTATGACAGTTCACGCCATTCCATATTTAGTTGTCCATATGTAAGTGGTGTCCGTAATATTAACATTATTTTTTTTTGTTGCTCACTGGAACTCTCCTAATATTATACTCTTTCCTGTCCTGCCTAGGTTTGCTGGTAGAAATCTCTCTTTAGAGATAAGCTCGCCTTTTCATATAATGTGTATTTTTTTGTTGCGCACTGGAACTCTCCTGATATTATACTCTTTCTTGTCCTGCCTAGGTTAGCTGGTAGAAATATCTCTTTAGAGATAAGCTCGCCTTTGCATATAATGTGTATTTTCCATGTATTAGTTAACTTTAATGTGCAATAAAGAATATGAATATGAAAAACTACATTTAAATATTTAGTTATCGTATAAATAATTTCCACTGCAGTCTATTTGTGATAAGAATGCAGTGAAATTTAAATTTTAATCTGTTAACACACACTCACAGGACAGGACACAACCTTCGCGTTCGAAAGTTTACTTTCAACTGGTCACTGTGAACTTGGCTTGATAATTGGAAACGATTTGATTGGTTACGGGGCGTGTGGCTAGGCCGCCGGACAGTGATGACTTTACTGCATTCTTATCACGAATAGACTATAAAGTAATCCATCCTGCCAATGTGTTAATTTGTCAGGGTCGACGGAATATTTTACGCTACATAGCAAATGTTTATATTTTTGCATTATTAGAGAGCCTTGAGTATACTTATCACATGCGTAATCTATAATAAGATTTTACAACCTAAAAAACAGCTTTTGCACCTTGTGGTTTTATTAAGCCCATCCTAAAGTAACCAGACAAGGAAATTTTTTATGAAACACCTTCAGCGTTTAGTGACAAAAAAACACGAAAATCTCCTGTAAGAGAAAGAGCTATGCGTCAGTCCGTCTCTATCTAAATCTAAAACGGAACAAGCAGAAATAAATATCCTTTGATAAGATTAGGATGAATGATATATGATGAATAGGTACTTTTAATCTCTACCTACAGTCTATTCAAAATAAAGACAAAACCGTTCCCTACGGAACCACTTATCACTGAACCAGTTAAATCCAACGATGTCTATTATTAAATAACAAATATTTGCCATTGTCGTTATAAGGATGCGAAAGGCGTCATAATCCTAAATGGAACATTCACGCGGAAACAATATAAAATGTAACCACCACATGCAAAATTATTCAGTTCTTTCAGAAGTTTCATGAAAAGCTAAACGTTTCGTAAACTTTCTCTGAAAAATTTACGTGACTCGAGCAAAAGATGGGGTTGCCTAGTGTGGTCTTACCGTTATGTATCTTAGGCGTGGTGCTTTGTAATCATTTGGATGTGCATAACACTCACCCAGGTAAGTAACAAACTGACTACCGAGTGGGTGCCCACTGATGGTCACCGGAATAGAGGCAGGGTGAGAGGACGACCTGGACAGGTATTTGCCGGACTGGGTGGAGGCAGCACAGCTCACGGAGGAATGGTCTGGGATAGGGGAGGGCTTTGCCCAGCAGTGGGACACTATGCAGGCTAAATAAAATAAAAATAAAAATGAAATAAATCGGCACCTTAGTCTCTCTCAAAACCTAAATTAACTGCAACTGATAGGTAATGCAATACAATCCTACCATATTATAGTATCTGTGGTACTACCTACTATGGCGCAGCATGTCATTCCTCGCCACTCGAATAGCCACGTGGGCACAGCGCCCCCTCCTTTATTTTGTGCCAAAACTGTGACTTTAAACTTAACGTGGTATTTCACTCACAGGTCAAGGTGATGTGGCGGTCAGGCCAAGATTGTGGAAGAGGTTCATTAACCCCTCCCTCACTATGGGCCAATTCACTAACTCTGGTCTACCGAGGATGAGGACCAGGAGAGGGTAAGACCTTACCTACTACTAACTTAACTAATACTTAACTGAAAATTGGGATGGCGCTTGGGAATGCAAACACAGCGATAGTCCAGCTCCCTATCACGCTAAATGGATGACCTCTCTGGTGTTGTGGTCGAGTGTTCTTCTCAAGCAGGTTCGGATCCCGGCTGAGAAGGAAGAAAAAAACCCCAAGTCTTGGATGTTCACATGTCACATCGCTGTTTCTAGTTCCCACGACTCATAGTATCCTAGCATGGTGGCAAAGTGGGCACGTTGTGCCTCTGACACCCCGGATGGGAAAAGGCGTGACGCTATGTTATGCTATCTTTTTAAATGTGCGCATGCGCACTAAACATCTTAATAAATTGGGGAATATCCGTATGAAGATATCTACCTAAGAAGGTTAAGGAAGCCAGAGATGCTGCCAGGATCGTAGCAAGGGAGGTCTTTACGCTATAGTCTCTGCCACCTACTCCTCTTGAATGTCTCATCAGTATCAGATATAAAATAAAACCGGCCAAGTGCGAGTCAGACTCGCGCACGAAGGGTTCCGTACCATTATCTATATAATTGAAACAAAAAGTAAACTTTAGAAAAAACCGACTTCCACAAACCCTATTTGATTAGATTGAGTTTAATACAAACTGTAACCCCTTATCCCCCCCCAGGGGAATTAATTTTGTCAAATCCCATATCAGTGCTACCCCACGCTACTAAGGAACCCCTGTACAAAGTTTCATGGCTCTAGGTCCATCGGTTTAGGCTATGCGTTGCCTGCCCGTCAGCCACGCATTGTATTTGTACCTAGTATTGAGCAGATCTGGTGGCCATATGTGGTCTTCATCAGCAGTTCCGCATCACAATATTATGCTTACCATGTGCATTTGCACGAGTTATTATGAAAAACACAAAAATCACTATAGGTCTAATCGGTCTAATTTTCCAAATCGGTCCATCCGTTTAGGCGCTATCGAGGCACATACATAAAAAATAAATAAAAAAAAAACAAACATCCGGACGAATCGTAAACCTCCTCCTTTGGGAAGTCGGTTAAAAAAACCGCAAAAAAACACGTTAATTGTATGGGAGCCCCCTTTATATTAAATTTATTTTGTTTTTAGTATTTGTTGTTATAGCGGGAATAGAAATACGTCATCTGTGAAAATATCAACTGTCTAGCTACCACGGTTCATGAGATACGGCCTGGTGACAGACAGACGGACGGACGGATATCTTGAGATTTTAAGGTACTTTCCCTCCAGGGCCCATTCGTTTGTTCCACCCTGTATATGTGTGATCTGTAACTGTATTTTTCATGAAATACCCAAAAAGTTTTGTTCAAATTATCATCTTATGTCAGAATAACTTTGTAGCTAGTTGAAAAATAACATTTGAATTGATTCAAAGCTTGCCGCGCTTTTAGGGCCTTTAGTACCTACTAAACGCCGCCGTAAGCAGCACTGTCTACAACCTACTCCTACTGGAAAACATGAGACACCCATCTACAATTTCCGTACAATGAGGTTCACTCACTCATTATGTCAATGTCATGCAGACTGCAAAACATCATTTCAACGCACCAAAGAGTATTTAATTAAAACATCACTGGCAGCCAAACTTGAAGTGGCCAAAAGGAAAAAATTAATTTCTGAGCTCTGAGATTTTTATGAAAACAAAAGTAATTAAAAACTATTAATTTTATAATTATTTTCTAAAAGTTCTACATAGTAAATACAGACGTCGTAATTCATCAATTAATATTTAAAGTCTTTGTAGAAGTCCGGGGACGACTTTGTCATATCATTTAAATTTAGTTTCATTAAAAGAAGGCTTACCTACCAAAACAAAATGGCCTTGGTATAAACTTTTCAAGCGTGTTGTGAAGACGTATCTTGTACCGAGACCACTTTCAATTTGTAATATCTCTCGTATTTCAGTATTTGTGGTTGGTGCGGCAACAGATATACACATTCTGTGAAAATTTCAGCTTTCTAGCTATTACGGTTCGTGCAGGCGGACCCGGTGACAGACGGACGGACGGACGGACGGACGGACGGACGGACGGACGGACGGACGGACAGCGAAGTCTCAGTAATAGGGTCCCGTTTGGCACCCTTCGGGTACGGAACCCTAAAAATATGTCTGCTATGAATGAATACTTATCTTGTTACAGCGCTGAAGCCGATGAGTGCGAAAAACTTCAACTGTGCAAGCTACACGCAGCATCCAACAGAAACTTCCTGGCAGCTTTCGAACTATACTTTGTCAAGTGAGTACACAGGATATTATAATGGAGCAGGGAGCACTTATCCAGTGGAGAGCGCATAGATACATTTGAAACACAACTCACCAATTTACGGGTGGCGGGGGACGAGGTAAGAGAGCTGTGATTGGTCCGCCGCTGCGAAACTGTCTGGCGGCCCGTTATCGTTCTTATGTTGCGTATGCGAACGTTTGTTTTACGCACACACACACACACACACACACCCTCACACACACACATACGCACCCTCACACATACGCACACGCACACCCACACACACCCACACACCCTCACACACACACACACACACCCTCTCACACACACACACTCACCCTCACACACACCCTCACACACACACACACACACCCTCTCTCACTTATTTACACACCCCCAAACACACACTATACAATATACACTCTGCATTTCTAAATTGTAACTAGCCTATTATTATTATTTTATTTTTTATTTGTTTTTCTCAAGTACTTGTATTATTCTTGTTAGAACCGTCTGAATATCCAAATCTTACCACAAACGCCTCGGACGAGGTACGGGCCTGCGAGCCATAAATACAGGTTATATTATTATCCTAGTTATGGCAGCAGTCAACCACCATTTTTAAGTGTACCTACCATTTTCCTTGAATAAATACTTTTACTTTACTTTACTTTACTTTATACAACAACAAACGTTTGGCGAGCCGCATTTCCCCGCAGGCGCAGTCAATTGGATCTATAGTCTCTGTAATGGAGTAAGCTTTATTCCTCTGAGAGAACAGCTTTATAATGCAAAATACGATTTACGTGGCCTGCGTAAAGGTGTCTACGCTTCCTAGGGCAATTTTGGCCCTCAACTGTAATTCCAAAAAATCGCGACAATATTTCCGCGATATTGCTTATTGCTCTATGTGGTGAGGCGGCATCTCTAGCTACAATAGCTACTGTTTATGCCGTAAATTGCTTGATGTACTCATGACTGGCGTCTTAGTTGCTCGGAATTGCGCAATTAGGGGCCCGTGTAAGCGTCCCCTATACATACGCCTTGACCAGGCTTGACTTGTTTGCTATAATGTCCACAGCAAAGAGAACGCACGTCAATGGGACCATCACACGCATCGGCTGGCTGAATGCGAACAACTCTACGGCGACTGCCATAGCGGTCATCATCCTGCGCCCGCGCCGGCCGTCGTACCACATAAGCAGGCCTACGAGTTCGTTGATGAGGACTATGAATAAACCAGAGATTACAGCGTCGGTTTCTGTGTCTTTTTAATGACATCTGCAGAGACAAAACAATACATACTTATGTTTTTGATTGCTAGTAAAATTATGATTTCAATAATCGGAGGGAATGTTTTTAAATCTATTGATTTCGTGCCAGCTCTTATCACTCTTGGATCATTAGTGGTTTTGAACTTTATTACGATGTGGGTAGGTGGATAATCGGGGGCCGTGGTTTTTTTGTCCGACTTTAAGTCGTTATCGTCGTATTGAATAATTGTCTTTACGTCGCGCGGTCGCGACGGCGCTCCGTATACCCCGTGATGTCGTATTGCTCTGCTAACAGTGGCCCAATCACGAACAAAGATTCGATAGAAAACTATCGAAAAGCCAAATGTCAGTGATTCTTATTCTTTATGACATAAAATGTAATTTCCTGCGTGCTCGAAAACGTTTTACGATCTCGAATACGTTCGTGATCGAGGCTCCAGATCGCAGGTAGATTGCATCGTTGCAGATTGCATGCAGCAAGTTGCAAGACAGATTGCACCATGGTAGAGCACCTTTAGTCAAAGATGGCGTTTCTGGAGCTAGATAGTGTAGTGTGATCAATTGATCTTTTAACTTTATTTGATAGAGCCCCTGTTCCGAGTCACGCTAAAATCGATTACAGCGTCTACGAAGCCGTTCCGAGTCAGTTTTGGCGATACAAAACGATGGCATCGTATACGCTGTAATCGATTATGGTGCTGACGGAACGCGACATAATTATTAAGATTGTTTACTAAGATTGTGATGTGTGTTTAATCAAATATCCGAATGCACAAATTGCAGCTTCAGTTAAACAGACAGTCAAACTGTCACTCCCGACCCGTGGTCCAATTTTGCCAGTTGTGCATTCAGGAGTAACTGTAGTACAGTACGGGGCCTTTGTTTTGGCATGTCGGGACGGGACCCGAGGTGCCCCGAGTATGATACTCGGCGTTTAAATTAGCGAGAGTGAGAGAGAGAGAGAGAGAGAGAGAGAGAGAGAGAGAGAGAGAGAGAGAGAGAGAGAGAGAGAGAGAGAGAGAGAGAGAGAGAGAGAGAGAGAGAGAGAGAGACAGACAGAGGGCGAGACGAGACCAGACGTGCCAAAACAAAGGCCCCGTACTGTACCTAGTTTAGTAGGGTGTGAAGATGTAACAGTAGACTTATGCTAGTTTTAGTTTAAGTTTAGGATAGTCATTTGTAAGTAAAACTAATATTTTTATGTAACAATCCTCAATTTATTCATTCAATCCCTTAGATAAGGTATTATTTATTTATTATAACTTTTAAACAAAGGAATAATAACTCTTTCTTTCACTGTTAACAATTCCAACATAAATGCAACACAATCATAATAAAATATCAACTTTTATAAAATTAAATAAATTCACAATTCATAGTTCACATTCTGTTTGGTAATACAATGATTAATTACAGTAATGAATTCATTACTAAGTTTTACTATAAAGTTTCGCCCTACTATACATGCCCAATTCTTAATGACTATTTAAAACGCTACTTTAAATATAAATGGTCCTCAACCCTCCCTCATGTAGGATGATGTAATTAAATAAAACAACATTACAGTATGATAATGATAAACAATATAACATCCTGTTTTTGATTTGAGGTTGGAAATAATATTACGTGCATGATTTTCACGCTTGCCTAGGTTTGACAAACTTAGGGAACCACAAGCCCAAACAAACATCAAGTACGACGATAGACAAGACAGACACACGCAAGTCAACACAAACGCACCGTTTACAAGATTACGAGAGTTTGGCAATACTATATTATACGTAAAATCAACACGGCGTTCAATCTAACGGCTAAGGATCCATTGGGCAACTGATTAACACAACACGGATTTTAACTTTGCTAGAGTTAACACATTACTGCTCATCATACTGGATATTTCTAGTACTTCAGTAAAAAGTGACTATACAGGGGTAATCCTAAGTGATATAGTTTGATGCGGATCTGCAACTACGCCTAGTGTTAAGTGTGTATATTCTGGCGTGTGCTAGCTGAGCAAACAGCACGAGATATTATTTACATTTTGTCTTAGCAAAGCAAATAAGAGCGTGACTTCTCATTGTTCATGGTAAAACTTATAAAATGGAACAGAGTCCTTATTCTGTCTCTCCGTTATCAATCGCAATCGATAAGCCAATAGGTACGGCAATTTGCGCCCTTGGGAGCAATCGGTATACTATTGCTATTCGATTCCCATACGCGACTCGGACACAGCAGTCGCGTCATCCCAGAGACCATTTCCTAAATACCCCTTCCCGTGTTTTAATTCTGCCATCTTGGATTTATTAAAGGCCAAAGCCTATAAACTTCTTAATTATCCCTAACCGCCTTCCGCTTCCCGCTTGGCGGGTTCACTGTATTCAGTATGTGCTGTATACTGGCCTTGTCCAGTATCTCGGATCTATCCCGCTCCTGAAATAAGAAATAAGTAATAAGTATTTGCAAAGATAAAGGTGAGTGTGACAAGATCATAAATAATACAAACAGAACGCCTTATTCAGCTATTAAGGTTTAGCATGCAAATTATATGTGTAATCATGATTTTAACACGTAGAACGCCGGAACGGAAATAGTAGTTTGTTACACAAGCAACTCTTTATTAATCTGTGCGCAAGCGGTGAAAGAGAGCTATTTCGGACGAAGGTCTAACGGATCGATAATAGGAAGCTAGCGGATCGAGTCAACCCGAGAGGATGAAATATCTACTTACAACCCGAGGTAAGCATTCTACTTTACATCATTCAAGCGAGATAAATAAAACATTTATACAGATTTTAACTGAAAGGTGAGTCATATTTTAGGGATTTGTTAGGGACATCATTATGAACAACTTTTACTATGAAACCCATTTGATCAGATCAACTTTATGATTTCACTTCTGAACCATATCGCCACACTGTCAAGCATGGGTTTAGTGAGTTAAAATATAACTCTAAAACTACTGATTTCCGACGGTTCCCGTATTTTGATATCGTCTATGAATACACTAATCTACATTTAAAAACCAGCATGCATAAGCATCTGCGACCGCAGTAGGTAGGTACTCTTACGCCCCTTGTGCAACATGGGAGACACTATGTGGTCGGCACGCTATACCCGATATTTGGCTTGGCACCCTGGCTTTTTAGTGCCGCCCACATGGCGACCGCACGGCATTCAACGTTTTTAGTATTGATTTAATTTAAAACATCATATCATAACATCAGAAGCCAAGATCAATCTCACGTTAAGGTGGAACGACACGGTCTGGTCGGGAATTTTAAATTTTGGCTGTTTTCTCAACTTTGCGATTAAACCTTGTGACTTTTTATCAATTTGACGAATTTGACGATGTGTTCGCGAATGTGAACACTGTTTCACGTATCAATATCCTAAAATAAAGCAATCATTTTTACACACTTGTCGAAATTAGTGTTAAAATGAATTTACACAAGTATATACAATTGAATGCTTTATTCTAAGATATTGATAAGTTCAAAGTTCAAAATTTTTATTGACTATAAAATCAGTTAAAATCACTTAGTCAACGTCAATAAAAAATTAATATTTTTGTATACTACCGCCCGTTCGGAAGTTGTGGGCTTAGGGATGGAGCAAAGAAGGGCAAGAAACTCCCCCGTACCTCTTTTAAAAT
This sequence comes from Argyresthia albistria, assembly GCA_963457715.1. NCBI lineage: Eukaryota > Metazoa > Arthropoda > Insecta > Lepidoptera > Argyresthiidae > Argyresthia > Argyresthia albistria. The sequence goes on along the minus strand of OY735252.1, from coordinate 1,244,868 downwards.
ATCAGAGCCTTAAAAATACAATGTTAGTATTTCTACTTAAGTCTTAGGAAATACACCGAAAAGAGACGTACTGACTCACTGATACCTGATACATATTAATACATGTAACAGTGTTTTTCGGCTTGAGTCAAATGGATAAACAGTATCACGGTTTACTCACAAAGAAAACAGCCAAAATTTAAAATTCCCGCCCAGACCGTGACGTTCCACCTTAACTTAAAACAATGATGCTCATCACCTGAGCCCGAGGTCTGGCCACGTTGGGGGACGCCACGCCGGCCGCTAGGCGAATCGCGAGGTCTACGAGCGATTGGCGGTAGAAGAAAGCGAAGGTTACTAGCGCAATGAACGGAACGACGAGGAGGGAGGTCTGACGAAGCTCTTGCTCCGAGGTTTTTACCTGTGGAGTGGAATGGAGAGGATCAGAAATCTGTCACGCATTTTTTGAGGCACTGAGCCTCGATCACGAACCTTTTCGAGATCGTAAAACGTTTTCGAGAATATATTTTATGTCATAAAGAATAAGAATCACTGACATTTCGCTTTTCGATAGTTTTCTATCGAATCTTTGTTCGTGATTGGGCTACAGTTGTGCCGTTCAATAGTGCGTTGTTGCAGGAGATGGCGCTAGGAGCGTTATTTCAAAACCTTTTCCCTAGATGAGTCAAAAAGGGCATTTCATCACACTCCCAATTCTACAAACGGATGGCTTGCCAGTTGCTATAGTGAGCGCTCAGAAACCAATTTTGTTTGTAGCCGGCGCGGCACCACTCGCCGTCCTCGCCAAGCCCAAAACGGGTTTCCGCGCCCTCGCAATAGCAGCTGGCATGCCATCCATTTGTAGAATTGGGGGCCTGGTTAACTTTGATAAACAGATTTCTTTCACCGTAATTTTATCATCAAAGAAATATGAAATTCAAAATATAAGATTCAGTATCAAATTGTGCGCATCAATTGTTTATAAACGCTCAAGAGTCATGTTGTCATATTAGCGCCATAACATCACACACAAAAAGAACATATAAAAACTAAATTCAACTCACCTTAGGCAAAAACTCAATCGTAAACGACTTAAAACGTCCATCAGAGTTGAAATACACCGGCTCGATGTCATAACTATGGGACGCCTTCGACAAAGTCGATTCTAACACCACTTTGTAAGTCTTGTTGTCCGCCGGCAGACGGGGCAGGACATACATTAAACCCGGGTTTAAGTTTGCGTTGTAACCAGCTGGGTCTAACTTCGTGTAGTATAGGGGTGCTTTGGGCGAGTCTTCTAGAGTTAGTTTTAGGCGCAATGTCTTGTAGTGATCGATGTTGGGTGTGAAGATTAGGACGTTGGCGTCGGTGATTTGGTTAGGCTGAATGGCGATTAGGTTGATGCCTTCGATGTCTTTGTTCTCTTTTATCTGAGGAAAGAGAGAAACAGAACGGATTAAATTAAACATAACTTTAGCATTAAAAAACCACCGCACCAGTCTTCCAGATTCATCACCAGGTCTCATCATCAGGTGAAATTAAAAGGTCTCACCACAACGAATCTAATGAGTCTAAACTCGATGGGTTTACTAGTAAGCATCCCAGGGTTCCAGCTCACAGCTTCGAGCTTCGCACTCCATCATCAGATCAGCTCGATGGTACCATACTCCCAAATGTCTTGTCACTACGAGTCTAATGAGCTCAAACTAGATGGGTTTACTAGTAAGCATCCCAGGGTTCCAGCTCCCACCTTCAATCTTCGCACTACATCATCAGATCAGCTCGATGGTACCATATTCTCAAAGCGCTTGTCACAACAAACCTAATGAGCCCAAATTCGACGGGTTTACTAGTAAGCATCATAGGGTTCCCGCTCCCACCTTCGAACTCCATCATCAGACCTGCTCGATGGCACCATAACAACCATCTCCAAGAAATCTACTTTCGTTCGAATAAAAAAACATCATTCAAATCGGTTCACCCGTTTACGCTCCACATGCTAAGAGACAGACAGACACACATAGTGACTCACACTTAAAACTCATAGCACCAAGGCAAAAGGTTGCCTTCCGTCGGGCGGGGGTTAAAAAAGGCATGTGAATACTATACAGGATGTCAAATTCAAGTGATTGCGAGAAGATAGGCCTGCTTACACAGGGTCTGGATATCGCTAGACGGGAGAGCCTGTTATATGTAGCTAAGTAACTCCTAATCCGATCAACAGTTATGTAACAGATGTAATAAACGTACAACAGCGCTTTTAACTTTTAAGAATCACTGTTTTAAAAACTTATCACATAAGCGTCGTGGGCTTTTATGACTATCATTTAACGGGCAAAGAGCATTTGATTCAGCTCATCTGTGTGCTAAATTTCATGCGAGTCCGTTCAGCCCTTTGTGAGTGAAGTAACAAACTTAAGCTTAGCCCCACGTCAGTGTAAATGGCAGCTACACGGTTGTTATAAACCCACTGATGAAAAGATAGTGATAATCTTACCAGTATAGCAGGCGGCTGCGTGGCGAGCTTCAGACCGGCCAACTCTGGGTTGCTGGATTCCTTCAGCTGCAGTTGATATTCCACGTTCGGTAGGAGCCCTCGGATCCTGGGGCAAGGAGAGTATCGGTTATATGTGGTACCACCATAACGTGGCTGCAGTACAGGCTCAGTTCCTAGTGGAATAGTGAGATATGATATGACACGAGACAGACAGAATACATAGAACTGTCTTGATTCTTTCTCGTTTTATTCCATGTCTTCTGTCTCTGTCTAGTCGTGTATTGTCCGTGTCGTGTGTTAGACTTGTCTACCCAGTGAGTCACGCCTTATTTACCTGTTCAAAGGCCGGGGCCAAGCTTTAACATCTTCTTTGAGAGGTACCATCTTCTATCGAAGGTCGTTTATCATTATAGCTATTTGTGACCGCGATGCTGCGGCTCGGAATATGTCAGCATAGCTCTTCGGAGGTCTGGTATTTTTACTTGCAAGATTAATTCGTGACGATGGTATTAACTTCAACGTATTACGTTGCCCATTTCATGTTTTCACTCGCAGAAGCACACCGCTCGAACGACCGAACAATGGCGAACTATTGTTATATAAGATGCGTCGGCGAACCAGTAACAATACCAATATAGAGGACATATCTCACTTCCACCCAACATCATTCAGACTTCATGTCATAATGAGGCAAACGCGAGGAGGAGCGCTGTGCATCCCCCACATGGCTGTTCCGGCCTTCTTTAAATACCAATATACAAATCTTCGTCTGATAGTACAGTGGACATGTCACCTGAACTCCCCTGTGGCGCTGGTCTCGGCCAACTCAGCGTGTTGACTGCTGCGCGCCTGCACGGCTGCGCCCGCCCAGCCTGCGCCGCCCAGCCCGCGCAGCGCGCCCGACGCAGACCACGCCACGCGCGCGCCGCTACAACACACATACCATTAGCGGCATAACACAAAACAATATTTACAGCTCCACCGCCGTAATGACGACCTTCGCGTTGATTTGACCCTTAATTCTCGCGCTATTTAGATCATCTCCAAAGTCGAAATATTGGCTCCAACTAAATCGATCTCAATTCATATTTACTTCGATCGAAAACGGGTCGAGATACCTCGGTTGGTCGTAAGGCGGGTCGTGTGAATTGTTTTCTATGGAGATATTCGGGGTCTCGAATAAATATTTCGACCATGGAGATGATTACGCAAGCATGAAAGAATTGCCCTCCAGAGGGAGTAGTGGACGTAAGGCTCCAGATCAACGCGAAGGTCGACTTTACGGCGGTCGAGCTGTAGTTATAAGAATTGAAAAAATATGGACGTCTGTTATACTGGCAGGGAACTAAATATTGGTTTTAAAAAACTACAAATTAGCCGCCGCCGCTCAGATGAGTCCACTGTAGTCATCCTTCGTAGATTTGCTGAGAGATATCTCTTACTAGCAATAAGCTCGCCTTTGTACACTAGTATTAGCATAAATCAATCAAATAAGTTAATCACGTCACGTTGTAATTCCATACATTATTTTGGGGCAACAAGATAGAGTATATCCCAAATTCTCGCCCATGCGAAATGCGAATTGAAAGGGCAGGCGCAAATTGTCTACGACATGTCATACG